>JAZKJV010005270.1:0-315356 GCA_037367405.1 Ottelia alismoides
TAAGTATCATTCTATGGTGCATGATTTGAGCTTACATACATCCATAACATGGTTATAGACCAAGCAACCCTAAATCCCCACTGGGCTAGGTTCCAAACATTAGCTTATGATGGTTTTGGGGTTTAGATTTGCAATGAATCTTAATAAGGATATATATTGCAGTCTCTACTACTTATATACTCAGAAACTAAGAGGTAATTACGCTAATATTCATCATTGATAAAATCATGTCACACATGATCCAATTGCATGTCCCTACAACTCTATTGAGTTTAGGAGTATTAGGAGGAGTGAGATAGTAATGATATTCCTTTCTACATAAGGTATTCCTTGATTTTTTTTCTAATAGGTACTTGTTATCTTGGTTAGACCAAATTCATTTCATCTTCCTTCAAACTTTGGTTCTAAAGCAAATATCACAAAATACATTAATAGATATCACATATCATAAAAGTTTATTATGATATAGAGCATTCACATACATCAATATGTATGAGATCTTGAATACCGTGGCATCTAACATCATTCCCAGAAAAAATGTGTATTGGACATTTTTATTTGAATACAATATTCACAAGTATGTGAGATATGAAATTTCAAACAATCTAAAATTTCATCTCTTACTAGTCCATTTATGTCATCAATAGACATATATCCAAGGCTTGATGCCAAATTGTTGTCATATGATCTTCATCCTCCTATTGATATTTTAAAGTTTAAATTTTTGTATTTAGAAATGTTAATGAACCATTCATTAATTTTCTAATTTAATATAGTCCTCCAAATGTTAGATTACTATCTGAAATATATCCATCATAATACTTTATGATATGCTATTCCAGAATGCATGTTTATTTTTTAAGATTTCGAAACAAACAATGAATGCATTGTAATATCAAGCTCATAGAGACATTCTCTAAGACTAGGGTCTCTCCCACTGAAAATATGTAGTGTATCTATACAATGGAGATTGTTGCAACAATTGCATCAATATCCATGTGGATGACTATTAAAACTCAAGATTAATTTTTCTAGTCTTCTAAAACATATGCAACCAATTGCAAGTGTTATAAGAAGAATGAGATACACTTATATTGATCTTATCAAATAAGTAGGTTAATATCAATGATTATATGCACATCTACAACATGTTGATGCACTATCTGAGTCCTTCTCTAAGGATTTTAGATAGTTAAGATAGCCATACTATCAGTACATCAGCTTATTACAGTTGGCACTCATCCAACTCTTTGGATTTCACATGAAAGTCACAAAAGTACAATCAACTCTTTGACTTTCCTTCTTACTTGGGTCAGACCCATGCTTCCACTGCGCTTCCTTCATCTGTAAACAACCATTGCCTAAGACAAAGGATCTCTTATGTTGAACTCAAAGACTTCAATATAAGAGTCAACATTTATGTATGCTTCATTCAATTCATATGATATAAATATTATGATGCTTCATTAATGACTAGAGTATAGATAGTAGAATGATGACACTCATCATATCAACATCCATTTTAATTCTTAAAGACTTTGGTTCAGCCATGAACTCAAATATTTTGAGTACATATTTTCTTAACAAGCCACCATTCTACAAAATGCAATGAACCATGTCATTCATGATTAAATATCAAGAGCACATATGTCTGCCAAAACATCTTCTTAGGTTTTATAAGGATTTTCGATAATTACGATCATCATCAACATGATACTCCCAAAGCACCTTCGATGAGATATCAAGACTATAAAGACATACAAACCCTATGTTGTAGTCATATTATCTATTTAATTGTCATTCTTCATAATAATGAGAAAACTTGCATATTGCAACCACATACATTATATGTGCAATTGCAAGTACAATATCTTGATCATGGATCCAATCCATGATATTTATTGGTTATTATTGAGTATAGTTTGAGTGGTTTTAATGTAGATTATCCGAAATAAGATAATTTGCATAAATACATATTTTACTTTGATTTAGGATTTCTATATCAAAGTTGTCTATCCTTGTCAACTCTAAAAGTTCATTCCCTTATTCACTTTCATAGTAAGAGACATACTTACCATTATATCTCAAGCAAGATCTGAGATCTCTTTTTCTATCTTTCTTACATCCCAATAATATGAGAAATTGTAACTCAGAATAAAATGAAGTAGGAACTCATTCAATCTTGCAAGCATAACTTGCATTTCCCTATTCGGTCTATAACAACCGTGCCAACCTCCCCTAAGGCAATGTTGACATGTTTTTAATTGAATCAACTATCAATAGGAATAGCACTCGCTATGCGTAATCCAATATTGTCCAATAATATGAGGACTGGATATTGAGGTCACTATGCGTACGAACTTACTCTTTGAGAAGCAAAGGGACCGATCCATGTGTGCTTGTATGTAGGGGTTGCCACTTCGAACATGCTTCTCCTACATACAATCCATGGTGACGGAATCCTTCGCCTTGACGGGAGACCATGGATGTCACTTATGTGATCCTCCATATCATGTTCAAATTTTAATTATTTATTATGAATCATATGCACATAATTAATTCTTCCAAGGGAGTTACAACTCTAGTCATGATAGAGTGTTTATTTTAATTGGATCTAATTAATTTATCACATTAAATCAATTATCAATCCAATCAATCAAAAAACAAACAATCTTGATCATTACTTGAAGGATGGTATAATCTCAAAATATCTATTATTATAATTTTAATAATTTGAAATTATTATCCTTTTCTTACCCGTTGTCATGGCCAGTATGCATAGGATGTGGGACAGACCGCTTACGGAGCAACATGTTGATCATTTTATTTGAGATGATATTAGGACTTTCAACAAAAGTTATACCATATAATATTTATCAAAACCATTTTGATTAATATTATAATAAGATTTTCTAAACAAATCCCCTACTCTATTCAAGTTAAAATGTTTTGCATGTAAATATTGTCCTACAACTATTATAGGATAAACTAGGATTTTCATAAAACATTCATTCAATGTCCTATGATGATTAATCAGTTATCTTCATAATTATTAGGCATCATAAATAATCAAAAAAATTCATAATTTCCATGATTTCCATTGAATTATAAACACATTAAGCAAAGAGATTTGATGATCTAATCATCTTCCGACCCATCTCCACTAAATATGGAGTATCTAGGGCAAACGAAGTCGAAATTGCTCAATATTTGAGTGGTTTTCTGATATGATTCTCTACATAATTCATGTTTATTTCATATTTCATGACAGAAAAAATAGTAAGCAAAATTAATTTTCTTACAAATCTGTAAATACAAGTAAAACAATTTTCATGGCGGGAACTCTTCGAATTATTTTCATGCACTCTTGGTATCAATATAAGTCGACTATTTTTGAAACATATTTAGACATTCTAAATGCATTTTAAAATCAAAAAATGCATCCAAACAATGAACAAACATTAGATTATTATTTTAATAAAAAAATCATTTTAAATCTTGCATCCAATGCAAAAACAACGAGTCCCCCACATTGGAAACGTGAATTGTGTTCACCTTGGATCATATCCAAGACCTCAACCTGGATCTGATACCACTTAAGGTCATTGAGAAAACCTTAAGATCATCACAAATGCATGGAGATCACATCATGTGCGATCGGAAGTGACTAGTCACACTAGTCGCTCAGGCACATTAATGGAATTTACAAAAAATACTAATGAAATCACATGGTCCCAGAACGATTCATTTTATCTAAACCACATACAAGATATAGGAATACCTCTTGAAACATAGTTGCGACCGTGTCTCCAAAGTAAGAGACCTCCTGTCTCAAGTCCGATCCAACAAAGGAGACATTTGCGAGCGCATTGATGAAATATGTGCTCCTCGCAATCCATGTTGATGATCAAAGCAGTGAATCTCCTGATCTTGTCACACTAGATGCAGAATCTTCTTCACAAACGAGGTGCACCAAAGGAGAAGGAGATCCACGCACGGTGGAAGTGGTGAACAACGTGTGGCGATGACATCGGTCCTCTCTAGGGTTTAGAGTGGACCGCCACTCTAAGGAGAGAGGGTGGGCATGTATATAAAGAATGACAAAGAGAGAGATCCCTATTATGTTGTCTAAAATGTAGTGCTATGGTTCCCTCTTCTTTTATAATATTTTAAGAGTCCATTGATCACAATACATGTGCTACACAAAATCAACGGTTGAGATTCATTTGTGTTTCTTTCAATGGCCATGATTTTGTTATAAAAAATATAATAACAATTAATTAAAATAAATCCAATATATTGAATAATCATCAATATAAATTAATTCAATCAAATCAAGAGGCACTAAAGTATTAGGAAAGGAGGGAAGATCCTTCCTAATAAGAAGGGGGACACCCATCTTGATTTAGGACTAGGGTAGCCATCCACCCTCCCTTTAAGGAAGGATAGCCTTCTTTTCCAATTTAGTGAGAACATGTATCTCACATTATCCTTTAATTATTTACAACAACTTTTGTTGTAAGTTATTTCACAAAATAATTCCTAATTATTTTGTGACATATCAATCATGCCATTGGAAATTTGTGAATCATATTCACAACTCAAAATATGATATAAATTACATTTTCAATAATTGTCCAATGTGAATCCAATTTGCATCAACATTAAATTGTAAATGTCATTTACATATAGCTCTCTATTATATATTATAAAAAACATTTATAATATATATGATTAATATGGATAGTGCTATACACATTATTCATATTCAAAATAATTGAATCACATTTAATTATCTTGGATCATCATTCTCATGCATCTCAATAATTTGAATCACATTCACATTATTCACATGTTTGATAACTAAATAACATTTAATTATTTTAGATGACTCTCTTTATATGGAAAAATAATATGAATCAAATTCATATCATTCATGATAATTAAATCAAATTTAACTATGAATATTCCTCAATGCTCAGACACATTATCAATAATAAAATTATCCTTGAACTCTTTCTAGAATAATACACTTTTATCCATGGATACATGGAGATAAGGACATGAAGATGTATGTTCCACATATAGTGACTTAGATATTGAGATCTCATCTCAAATCCAGATCTCAGGGGCCTCTCATATATGCTTGATTAAATCAATGCCATAAACTTAATTTTCTAATTGCATAGGAATCACATTCAGATCAATGTCCAACACTTGGACGAAGATTAGGTTACTTCTCTACTAAGAGGAGTCACTAAAATCCAGACTTGTTTCATCACTCCCTCAGAATGGAAGCGTCATGGTTATATAATTGTTTATGATCATCACCCTCAGGTATTCCTAATACATGTACATCCAATATACTTGAAGACCTAGAATAAACCCAAAGTTTTAGATCTTATTTAAATTGTCTCCTTCAAGGTTCATCATTAAGTTTCTCATTCGATCATTGGGAGCTGGTATCAATCATATACTTTGCAAAATCATATATCATACCCAAGTATTGATCATATACTTACCAAAAGCATGTATAAATCCTATAAATTCAGGCATGCTTCCAAAGCAAGACGACCGTGTATGAAATTCGATTCTCAATATCTCATGAGTGGGCTCATGTCTTCAGGTTCTGTATTGAACGTGTGTGATCCCTTTAAAAGATCATATTACTCATATGCCATCATATGCACACCATCTCGTCGGTGTATATACCTTGATTAGGCCATCAACCTATCGGTCTGCCAAATGTACATACTTAGACATATAGTAACACATCTGTCTTTGGTCAGAGGATGAATGCATATATCAAGACAACATGTGACATAGGACTTGGTTATTACGATCAGGCTAAGTCAACTCTTTGACCTTACTTATTTGACACCTTTGAATCTCTATTCCTATGTAAAGGACCTGCATCAAGAAGTCGGTCAAATATCAGCTAAAAGAGAAAGGATTGTCATCTCCTACTCAGGATAGAGATCATCTCTTAATAATCATATGATGATGTTTGATGAGTCCTCAATCTAACTCTTTAGATATTCATCCAAGCACCAGCCTCTATGATTCAATAATTGAATTAACCGTTGTGTGATCATTAAGATGGCCATGGTACATAACCCTAATTGTACTAAGGGACCTATTATGAAAATTAATTATTCTTCATTTCAAATCAAGGAATGAATTGAAATGGCATTTATTGCATAATAGCTCATCATGGGCTCACATGTCCAACATCTATATGGTGGAAGATAAGGATTGATTAGCCATTTCCTTAAATTATTTGAAAATGGAAATGTAAGAATGTATAGTTTCACACCTGTAATGGTGCCAAAATAAGAGTGCTCAATAAATAACCTATACACATATGAGATCCATATCCACCAAAAATAGCACACCAATCTCAACATCCTCAATTTTGCCCGACTTACTCACATAATTCCTTAAATCAAAAACACGATGCGGGCCTAATCTAAAAGCACAGTAATCCTAAGTGAAAGAAGGGATGATACAAGAGGGAACGAGGAGGGCATGCGAGAATGGCGAAATGAAGACAAAATTGTGGTCCAAGAAGAGAGACTTATTGAACCAGACGAGAGGTTTGGTGATATGGGCAAGGAGATAGATGTAATATCTAGCTACAAAAGTGAAGATAAGGACCTGATACCATGACTCAATGAAGAAGATAAATAATATGGACAAAGAAAGGGAGAAGGACTCAATAAAATGAAGAACTAAAAAACGCATAGATCTACCAACTCAAAGAATGATGAACATGAATGGACCCAAAATGACAATAAATGTACAGAGCAAACCCCTTGTTCACCTAATCAACACAGTGAAGATCGAAATATGATCATTTATCTTTTATATTTTAAAGTTATGTAAGCTTCAAAAAAAGTTATACAAATGCGTAGGCGGGCCTGGGATTGGGGCACTTATCCTTAGTTTAGACATGAGAATAAAATGCACATACAATGAGGGGTTTCCTCCCCCAAGACAATGAATCCATTATGTTTATTTTAAGAATCAAGTAGAGTTAGCAGTCCCAATTTTATTTTGGTTATCAGCTTTTTTGTTATTTTTCATTGCAATTGCCTAATGAGTTTCCAATTCCATTACCATCCTAGGTGATCAAAATTAAAGGGAGAAGACTGGAAAGGCAATGAAAGTCAGGAATCGATCATGCATGCATAGTTAGAAGACTTACAGTTCTTCCTAGCTCTCTCCATGTGGGATGCATAATAGAATTGAAAGCTACCCTATATGAGATGCAAGCTGATGAAATCCCCCTAAAATAGTAATTGCTATTGACGTGAAGCACCAGATGCTAGTTATCTAGATATGAAACCTAAGATCTGATCTTGAAGACTCCTTGGTGCACGCCACAACGGGCCTTACAAGTGTTATGTGGAGCCTCTCGTGTTCACGGTTTCAAGTCTAAATAATCAACAATTTGATTTGACTAAGTCTAAGCACGAATCTATATGTACATGCAAATATAATTAGGGCTTTGGACCTTAATCTATCAAGCATGAAAATCCTAAGCTATGTCTTAGTCACACAAAGAAAATAAAAATAAAGTCGACAAACAAAGAAAAAGAAAGCGATGAAAACATGACAAAAATAACAAGGCCCCCAAGTGATCAATCACTAAGGCAATGGACCTCGTGAAGTAGCAGTGTCTGGATAGAGAGCCCAAATTATTACAAACTAATCTCTCTTTCTCTCCAGTAGAGAGCCCAAATTATTACAAATTAATCTCTCTCTCACTTTAAATTACAACATAAATAAATGAAAAGAAAATTGTTATATGTCTTTAAAAATCCTCCAAGTCTGCATTTGATGCTCTCTCCTATCAGCTAGTCAAAGAGCAGGCTCTGCCTTGCTTGGGTGCACAGGTCCTCCTAAGAAGTCCTCCCTCGTCTAGCGGTCCCTCGCAACAAATTCAAACAAGGAGAGTGATTAGATAAGCCACAAATAATATGAAATAAGATTAAAATAAACAAATGATAAAAACCAACAAGAAAGAAGGAACAAATAAATAAATCCAATCTATGCGACATTCCTCCTCAGCAACGACGCCATTTGATGACTAGAAATTTCTCCTTGTAGGTCTAAACGAATGATCCTCACTAGAAGAACATTGAAGACAAAAGTGTCGCTGAGGCGACCCACAAGAATATCCCTAGTCCATCAATAGTTAACACAAAATATCAATCATAAGAAATGAATTAGCAAAACTATATAGTTAAAATTTATTATAACCTTACAGCGAAGGTGTATAGTGTGCAAGCATGTTGTAGAGGTTGAACACAGGGAGCAAACAGTAGATTGTGCAATAAAGTTCAATTTTTTTTCTTTTCTCCTGTCCATTTATCATCTTTTTGTGTGGGTTTTTAGTTTTATAATCTTTATGGAATTTATTTTTTTTATTTTTTATTTGTTTTAATTTTATAATTTTAATTTTATTTTTATATTTTCTGATTTTAATTTCTTTTTTCTTTTTATGTATATATTATATGCTTATATAAGACTACATATATTATATGATAATATAATTATAATTACTAATAAAAATAAACAAAATACTAGAAATAAGATGTTTTGGGTTTTATATAATTTTCTAATGTTTTTTGTGATTTTTCTTGAAATTTTGCTTATTTTCATGTATATTAAAAATCAAAAATATCCCAAATCAGGGATTAAATAAATAATCCAAAATGATTTGAAGATTAAAAATAACAAATAATTTCCAAATTTTTTAAAATAAATTTTACTAGATAGATAATAAGAAGAAGAAAATTCGTAAATAAAAATAAATATTTTTTTGGGTTTTTTGTGATTTTTCCTATTTTGAGCTATTTTTAATTTTTACGCCTTTTTATTTCACTATTCTAGGGATTTTTGGTTTGAGAAATAAAATACAATAATAAATATCATATATTTGGGAATTTTTGAATTTTTAAGTTAAAGGAACAAAAACATGCTCATTTGATTTTTAATAAATAGATAAAATGCAAAAATAAAAATGTAGAGCAGAAGTACATGCTAGCAAGCATCTAATAATATTTTTGCATATTTTTTGAAGCACGGGTGCTTTTTTTAATAAATGAAATTCAAGCACCAAAAGTACATGAACTAGGAAGGGAATTTGCAATAAAAATTAATGTCGAGGGCACATGTGCAATGTTCCCATAAATATTATTTAAATTTATTGCATTAAACATAAATACAAAAACCTACGAGGGAATTTCTGCAAAATGGCCAGCTTCGGTGGGTTGACATGAGGTGACATGGCATTGACTCTTGTGCAATATACAAGAAATTTAGGGGGCCTCTATGCAAATTTTTCACATTTTTTACACTAAAACTATTTATAGGACTAAATAGTTATTACAAAAGGTAGACATCTTAGTTTGTAATATACCCCAATAAGCATGCGATGAAGAATGGTCCAGATCAGATCTCTTATCTTCATCGGACGGTCTAGACACGCATCGCTTTACCCTAAATCCAACACTTGGGATTAAATCTGGGGCTCGTCGTGGGATCGGATGGTATCTACTACTCGAGAAGAACGGAGAGGAAAATGTCGTCCCCTGACCTTTGATCTTTGATTCCTCGCTCCTCATGGGGTCTCAACTAGTGTTCTTTGGCGCTCCACTTCCAGGAGGTGATTCCACATCTATATGCTTGCTCAAGAAAGTCCAGGACCCAGTGATGGGGTCCTGGTATGACGAAGAAGCTGGAGCACCTGGAAGGTCTCGTCTAGGTTCAAATCCAACCCAGGAGGGGTCCACTTGGTGCGGAACTACATGAAAATATTCCCGGAATCGATGCGATGATGCTCGACCCAAAGTGAAGCTGATATGCATAAGGATGAAGGTGGGCAGAGAGGCATGGCGGAAGGGGATCCTCGATTCGCTGATCCAGCAAGGATGGGGGTCCAGATGGGTCGGTCACATGAAGAATGCGTGGGGAAAGATGATGGGGTGAATGCAATGGTCGGGTTGTCGAAAGCATGGCGGAATGGCCGAACCCTAGTAGCTCCGGTAATCGAACAAAGTGGAACCTAGCTAATATATTGGATTAAAAGTGAATATAATAATAAAATTGAAATCACTAAATTAAATCTACCTAGAAAACAAAAGATGTGCTGCTCTTATACCTTATGGTGACCAAGGAGTAGGGCGACCGGAGAAGCTCACCGTGAATCCTCTCCTCTCCTTGCTCCGCCGTCTCCGAGCACGGGGGAAGTCTCGTTGTCACTAGCCTTCGACAAACACACACAAGGACACAGGAAGAAGATCTAAGATGGATCAAGAAGAGAATAAAGAGAGGAGGTTCTTATTTATAGACACAGTGGGGGATCCTTATTGGCCGGTGATTTAGGATCAATAAGAGCTATGTACAAGAGATCTAGGATTTGGGCAAGGATCAAGACTGATTGAAGTAGCGGTTAGTGTGAAGAATTAATGAAAAGGTTGGATTAGATTCCTAGGAAAAATGATGAAAAATCAGGGAACAGACGCCCCTAACAAGTCATAACGCCTGTGGAGCCAGTTGACTCTAGTCAACATTTCTCGCCACGTGATTGGTCCACGTAGGACCAAGTCATGACAAAACATGGATTTTATTCAAAAATAAATGAATACAAAAATAGTAAATGATTTTATTAGTATTTGGATATAAAATAAAAAATGTTTATATTTTATGTAGTATTTTAATATATTTTTTATTTATTGTTATGAAGTTATTAGTTACTTCTTACAAGTGTTTTATAGGTATATTTTCCTATATTTTGAATATTTTATTTAATTTGTATTTTTCATTTTTTTATTTTCAAATTTTATATATTTACAACTTTTTTATACATATTTTTACTGTATTTTTATGATGCATTTTGTATACTTTAGTAAATAGGGGTATATATTATATAGGTATAAATATAGGTATTTCATCTATATATTTATATATGTTATTTTATTTTTATGTTTTCATTATTGTTTTATTCAATTCTAAATATGTACATATATTATAAATGTTATTTACGTTTTTTTAAAAATATAAAATTGTAAATAATAAAGAATACATAAAATGAATATTTTATTCGGGTATACTATACGATAAGGTTCCAAAACCTAACTTTTACACCTTAACTTCAAATTGAGTGAAACCACCTTCACTAAATAACTAATTAAAAGTTATATACAATTAAAGGTGATTTTGATGCATTTTGAGTTTTTATTTAGGAGATATGGGTTCAGAAAGTTGAGATTTTGGATTTTTATTTTGAGTATAAAATGTACACTTTGCATTTTTTTGTGTAAAGTCATCTTTGTAATTTTCTATTTATTAGTATCTACAACTTTCATGTATAAAGATTATTTATTTGAGTTATAAATAATAGAGAATAAAATGGATCCCAAAAATGCTTTATTGATTACTAAAAGAATGTGATTTTTATTGTCTTTTTTACCCTAATCTCCCCCTACTTTATTCCTTGTCGACCAAATCAATTCTTAACTTTGTCATGAGGTTTAGGGTCATAAAATACTTTTGGTATTTTAATCCTTTTCTTTTATTTCCTTTATTCTATAATTTTGTCATTATATGCTATCTTTTATATACAATAAATGGGATAAATAATGAATGTTAATTTGTAAAAAATAATGATATTTACAAGCATTAGCTAGGGTTATTAAGGCAAAAATGATAGAAGAAAGGTGATGAAATGGAGATTCATCACATGTGCTCTAACGAGTTATCTCAAAGAGCCTAACACATCTCAACTCGTCCATTGTTGTGGCCTATACAAGTATATGACGATCAAATTCATAGTAATTCATCCTTATTATGTAAGCATGTTAGAATAGAATAACTTACATGCTTGTATTTCAGGTTGTCCAGACTAGTCCTTCCTATGTTATGGGTTGGACCCGGTGCTTTATTCCTATTTCCTTTATTTCTACTGAATAATCCTACAATTTAGGAGAGCACACCAACACTATAAACCGAGGCATAATTTTACAATTACCAAAGTATTCAATGTAGTTCATGCATCTCACATTGATGTCATCAATCTCCTAATACTGAATAGCCACCTCCCACTTGGCTAGATGCTAATCCGGGGGTGGATTGGCTAACACTTCAGTCACCGTCACGAATTAGTCATAGTACTTTTACAATTTTCATGAAGGTTAAACAACATATCAATCGAATCATCAACATACCAAATGTACTAATCTTCTTTCCCCTTGCTCGGGCATCGCGATGTAGCTTCATTGCCTGATGTAGGATCCCTTACTCAAGCTCGGGATTGTCACTCCAGTAAAAAATGCTATGTATATCATTCAACAAAGTAGAAATCAAATATTTAACAAATTTTGTAAATGATTCATTAATTAGAACATACCATATCAGAAATGACAGATGCTTCAAAGCATCATGAACATTCCTAAAGTATGTGATATGTAGCGACATATTCTTCTGCTCTACGATGGACAACTGACTGGAAAATGACCATGCTTACTCCCCTAAAGCCTGGCATGCCCTATCCCGTTGCACCTTCACCCTCTCTCCCAGCTTTAGTTTACTAAATTGGATGCATTTAGCAGGACCCCTCCCCTAACATCGCTGACATGTTTAAGAACATCTCAATTTAAAAGAATAAAGCTGATCCGAGACATGCTTAAATTCATATCTAACAACGAAGCCCCATCAACATTGGTAAATGGAGGATCCTATGGACTGGACACAGCCCCATCGGCATCCTCCTCATCTCCGGAGCTCTCTACAACCCCTTCAGCATCCTCATCATCTCGGGGGCTCTCTGCATCCCCCTCAACCACCTTAGACTATGGTGGATCACCTCCTCGCTCATCTTCTTGTCGGTCATTCCGTCTAGAAAATTAGGTCCAAGCCGTCTGCATTATTTTAAAAGAACCATAGCTACACCAGATATTCATAATCATTTTCATTTATATTTAAACCCGCAGAAGAAATATTCACATATACAACATGTAAAGTAATGGATATTTAGACATGCAAAACAGTATTCACATATATACATAAAATGAATAATTTTAAGGATGGAAAGTTTTTAGAATCATATTGGAGTTCATACATCTCTGTTTTCTTGGTAAGCATCATCCTCATCATTATCGTACTCTTCATTATCAAAACATTTATTAAACCCCCTAGGAGTTATTTTTATCAATGTTCTCCAACCCGAATTAACATTATTTTCAACATAGAATACTTTATCTCCCTAGCACGCTAATACGAATGATTCCACTCTAATCAATAGTCTTTTGCTGTTATTGAGGATAATGTATCCAAAATTTGGATTCAACTTAAATCCTGTGTCTGTAAATACATCATACAATATACATTTGAATAACACCACAAGTCGATCATGTTGGTAGCTCATATTAATTATTTTAGTGATCTGACCGTAGTATCCATCAGAACCCAATGATAGGTTGCCTTTTAAGAACACGCCAGATATGATACTTTCTTTCTTACTATTAGATTCTAAGTAGCTCTTGAATCGATAACCGTTTATGATATATCCACTATGCCTGTGTGCATAACTGAATAGATGTCTAATCAACATATCAAAATCCTCGATCCAACATCTATCTTGTTAAGATTTCACATGCTATACTCGTCTTCGAAACCACTTAATGAAATTGATCTTGCATGAGCCGCTTAAATTACCATGACGACTTTTCCATTCTTGATAGAATGGATCAATTTCAGGTACTTGTTCTAGTACATATAACTATGCCAAGTGTCTTTCAACCTCTTGCATTGGAAGGAGAATCATTTTCTTTATTACTCGACCTTGGACCTCAAATATTGATAGACAATCATCATCGAATTCATTATAAGGAGCATTATTTCGTTCAAGATTTTTAAAAGGTCACTCCTCACTGTCTATGTACATCATGCAGAAAGTGATACATTCCTCGACCAAGTATCCCTCGATAATAGATCCCTCTAGTTTAGAATGATCAAACACATAATCCTTAAGTTTTTTAAGGTATCTCTCTATTAGGTACATCCAATGGAGCTAATTAAAGTCCTACATACTTTACTCTATCGACCAATTGAATCATCAAAATGAAGAATATCATCTCGCCAAGCATCTAGGAAACTATTCTTTGCTTTCAGCAACTAGTGTATCAAATCAAGAATATCATCCATGCAAACAACTGTGCATATGTGCCTCTCCTTTATCTTGAATAATTCCAACAAAAACTTTAATCTTGGCATCTTATTCCCTTGTATGATGGATTCCTCCACATCTTTCAGAAATATGTAAAATTGGCCGATGTACTCTATGAGTTCAACAAGATCTTCATCATGAACCAATACATCCTCATCGAATATTGGATGATTCGATTGGGAACAACCTTTAGTATGTAAATCTACATTCATTGAGAATGAGTTGCCTACATAGTTCTCACAGTGAATAGACAAGTTAATATAAAAGTCCCACCATCTATTGAAAATTGCATGCTCGAAAATAGTGGATCTATCTCTTAATCTCTTGCTCAGACACTTCTTGCATGGGCAAGGAATCAAATCCTAGTTTGGGCCTTTTCGAAAGGTAAACTAATCCTCATGAAATGCCCATTCTAACCAGTTTAGCAAACCAGCTTTATATGCAGGATAGTCAATCCGATACTTTGTTGACTTGTTCATCCCTAATACCATCAATCATCAAATAGATATAAATATGCAAACCACTGTACAGTGCGATTGTTGTTACATTCAAAAGTTTACATTTAAGAAAATTTTAATAGCTTAACCCCGCACCCCTTTAGTATACCCTATAAATCAATCATGATCAACTGTCAAAATTGTCATTGTGGTGACACTAATTAAACTTGATCGTAAATGATTTGGTATACCAAAGAGGATTGGAGTTATGCTACTGAAAAATATGCTCAAATGTAAACTTTGCATACAACAACAAAGACATTGTACCGTGGTTAGTGTCTTTACGACACCCTTAGTTGGGGATCTCAGAACTAAGGAAAGACAATATATATATATATACACATGTAATTGATTTGTGTGTGTGTGTGTTCTTGTGTGCGTGTGTAAGATTATACGGACACCTGGTGTCCTCATTTGTACATGCTACAAGTGGGATCTACAAGATTGCCATATAATACTTAATCAATTACATTGATTGGACATTTACATGTAATTGATTTGTTTGTGAGAGAGAAAGGGAGCTATGTGAACCTAAGATTATGTCTAATTGAAGTCTCAATCTATATTATTGATGGATCTGCATTTCATCATCTTCTTTCATTTGCTTTAGCTTAAAATCCCTTAAAAAACACTTGTAAATATCAATAAATCCATATTATTATTAACCAACATCCCTATGTAAATACTGTATATTTATCACCATTTTAATCTAAAATAAATAAAGAAAGAAATATAGGAAGAAAAAGAAAATACAAGACTGTATATATGTAATAGATACAGGTAGAATCAAACCCTGAGAGAAGGTCAAAACTTGACCTGATTGATAAGGAGTAAAGTAGGGGGAGATAAGGCCTATTTACCAGAAGATACACTTGTCACCTGTACATATCAATCATCTATGTATTATTGTCTATATTACACACTCTTTAATTTATTCATTAACAGACTCTATGTAAATAAAAACTATTTCTTCTTGAAAATTGTGCCTAAATTCTTATGTAAATAATAAAAATAATTGTAAATAAAAATCTGTATATTGTGTAAATAACATCACTTTTCAAAAGCCACAAAAATTCAAACTTCCTAAATCAATATTTTCTCCACTTAAATGCCAAATTCATCAAACTCACTTTCATTATATTCCAAATTAAATTATCCTTAAAGTGAAGGTGATTTCATAAAATTCAAAGTTAAGGTGTGTAATGTGGCCAATTGGAGTATTATTGTATATTATACCTATATACTATGTACATTATTTAATTATTTGTGCATATTTGTGAATATTATATTTTTTATTACTTGTAAATATTGTATTTAATCCATATAAAATACAAATAAAAATTACAAAAAAAAATCAATAAAAATAAAATCATGTATTAATTGTATATGCAGGATCATGTATATACTTTACATATACTTATTTAATTAACCGAATAATTAAATCTTAAAAATCAAATAAAAACATAATTAAATTACTTGTAAAATATTATAAATAAATAAAATATTAAATTATGTATATATATATATAAATAATTAATTAAAAATCAAAGTTTTGTATATATAGGTATACGTACCTATAAATTACACCTTGTATTTATTTTAACCCTTGTAATTATGTTATTTAATTAAATAAAACTAACCAAAATTAACTTTAACTTTTTTCCTAACATTTTTATTTACTTTATGTAATTAAATAACTTCATTTTCATTTTTTAAAGAATTATTTAACTTTTTTTACTATTTTGTCATGTAGCTTATTTTGGACGGCATCCTAGGCACGATCTGATTGATCGACCTGAGTTTGTTGACCTAGGTCAACCAGTTGGTCTGCACCTATCGCCTACTGACTTTGCCATCCGCTGTTACTTCACCTAATTTCCGCATGCCCCTAATCACTAACAACCTCAGAATCCTTCTCCAAACTTATTGCCCATTCATCCCTCTCGCTAGCCCCTCATCTACAATCAACCTGCTTCTGATCTCGCCCATTTCGAAATTTAAAACTCATCGGAACCATGCCTATAAATTTAGAACATCCACCTCCGGTAAATTGTTAATACGTCCTTGATCCATTTTTTTGCCCGCGATCATTTCTTGGAGATAGCTGCGGTGATAGAGGAGCCACTCTTTGATTTGGAGTGTGAAAGTTTGAGTAAAGGTTGTGATTCATCCTCGTCCCCAGTGATTCCGGTCGCACGTCTCCGCCTCTCTACCACATCGCAGATCGAGGCGATTTTCACATTCATTCTTATCCGTAGGTAACATAGGTAGATATTCTTTGATTCAATCACTCTTTTTTGCTTTAATTTCATCTTAATATTATAGATCAGATCCTTTTCATCCACCTCCGATCTGCATGATTAGAGGAGCTCTGATCATCAAAATTTCCCTCCAACTAAGCCTACAACTCCACCCGATGTTTCTCCATCTCTCACGTCCTATGCCAAACTCCAGACCTCACAGATCAGGAGTCATGTCTTCACTCTGATCACTTTCATCAAAGACCTCCATTCACCCCCATTTCACACATTTCTAAATTAATCTCTTGGCCAGAGAATACCTCCAAGCATGAGCTTTCCATCGCAGGCCTAAGGAGCTCCATATCTGACGCATAACGTAAGATTAAAGATAGGACCATGTTCATGTAGCAGAGATTGTTCATCACCTTCTAGATCCTCGACCTGGTGATTTCACGAAGGACCAAGGTTCTCAACTAATGTAGAATTGCATTAGTTTTTATCTGAGACCAAGCCGAGGAAGTTTAGAGCTAATACGAGCGAGATCCAACAAACTCAAGTTCATCGTAGTTTGCATGCTTCCTAGTTCCTCCAGTTTACATCTCTAGTTTACATCTCCGCCATTCAAAAATGCCCAAAGCTGCATCGTTGATCAGAACATCCAGAGCAGATCGAGCCATCCAAGCACACTTCATCCACAACCGTTCAATACTCACAGCAGCGAATCTGAACCATCAAAGACGCCACACAATTTAATGGTATATTTATACCCACACCCTCTATTTTTATTTTATTTGAAATAAGTCCTGCGAGGACACATGTTGTTCTATCCTTGTTTGATCATTTGCATTTTATATCTTGCTCTTTGTTTTGTTTGCAAATGAGTTTTGTTTGACCTACATGTGTGCCTAGCACATGTTTATTTGGATAAATTACAATAAAAGATATGAAGATCTCTGTTATTGATTAACTGCCAGATTTCTTTATTCACAATATGGTCTAGTCCAATGGGGCGTGTGAGTTTTTGGGATTTTCGAATATTAAGCCCCGTATTTTTATAATTGTAATCATTCAATCTTCATACTTTAAGTATTTGCATTTCGGTCCATGTGAGTCTACATTAAATTTACATCTTTAAAATTAAATAAAAATTATCAAAACCCATTTAAAAAATCTGCAAAAATTTACATAAGCTTCTGTAACACTCATCTTTCATCTTCATTTTGCATTTTGCATTTTTCTATTTTTTATTATTTATTAAAATTCAAAAATCTCATAAAAATGTCCTTTTGCATTAAAAAATAATAAAAATTATACAAATCTTTCCAAAAATTCTAATAAAATTCGTGAGTGTTTTTATTAATTCATTTTAATTTCTGACCATTTTTTGCATTTACTCCTCATAAAAACTATAAAAACCATAAAGCTCCTAAGACATAAAAAATCATATTTTTTAAAATCCAAAAAAATCATAAAAAGGACTCTTTGGAAAATATAAAAATATCTTTTATTCTACATATGATTTATTTATTTTTGATCTTATTTGTTATTTTAAAATTCCCAAAATATACATTTCATTTTCTATTCATTTATTTCTATGATTTTTATGTATTTAAAGGCCTTCAAAATTGTGGAAAAATCTCGAAAAATTACAAAGACATTAAATTTTTATCAAAAATCCAAAAATTTTTTTTGTTTAGTTTTTTGGTTTAAAAAAAATACAAAAAGAGATGAGTATGTGTGTGATTTAAATTCTCTTTAATTTCCCTTACTATATTAAAAAATGAAAAATTTTAAAAAACTAAAATCTAAAAACCAAATAAAAAATATAAAATTAAAATTCAATAAAAACACAAAATTCAAAAAAGAAAATACAACATCCAACATAGTGTGAAAAAAAACTCCATTATTCTTTCAATGAATTCTCATTGCATAGAATAGCGCTGGGGATTTTTGTAGCCTCCCTGAGTTTGATCCTATTAGTTATACAGGTAAATTAAATAGCAAAAATCTCTTACTAAATTTTCTTCTTTTTTATTTTTGCTTGAAATTAAATATTTTTTGTTTGACGCTTCTTTAGGTTGCGAAGACCTTTGTGAATAATTCATTAAAATAAAAGCCCTAGTTTTTAGTGATAAGCAATTATATATGAACTATTGAGAACAATCATGCAAAAAAATAAGTCTTCCACTTGCACACATCATAATCCGTGATCATTGGACTGGGGTATCTCATCCCGAAGTGTGTCCAATTTTTTTGTGAAACCAAAAAAAAATAATACTTTGGAAGTGATGAAATCTTCCATTCTATTGCTCACTCCTCCAGGTGTGTACGGTCACACAACACGTGATGTGGAGGGATGCATTGTGTGTGATTGATTTTATGTGATTTCCTATGAAATTAAATTTTAATATTAATGAATACTTGACTACAAATTAATGTAAACATATTACCTCATTAACTGACATTTAATGTGATAACTTATAACATGAGTTTTTTTTAATGTAACACATATGACATACATGAATTCGATCTGATCAAGGTGGTGAATACCTCTCAGATGAATTCAAATAGTACCTCAAAGGGAGAGGAATTATTTCCAATCTCATTCCTCCAGGCATTCCTCAACTCAACAGAGTTGTTGAGAGATGCAAAAGAACCATGTTGGTGATTATTGCTGAAAATTGTGGGTTTTTATTTAATAAAAAAAGAACAATGTGAAATATGTGTTGATGCAACCTACAATTCTCCAAATCAAAAGTTATTGACCTAGAAAAAATATATCAAATAAAAAAGCTAGACATGCAATTATTTTAATTGTATCTATCAAGATCGAACTCAGGGTGGCAACATTACTGGAGGGTTATTCAATTAATAACAATTAATCTATGATTCTTTTTCTTTTCATTTTCTATTTTTGTTGTTTTTATGTATTATTATTTATTTTTATACATTTTTTATAGATTTAATTGTTTTTAATATTTTATATTTTCAAGTTTTTTATTTTTAATGGTTTTTAATTTTGCCAATTTTTATCTTTTTATTTTTAAAAGAAAATAATAAAGGAAATATAAAAATGAAATAAACGAAGTTTCTTTTTGTATTTTTTTTAAAATAGTGAAAATATATTGAAAATTAAAATAAAATTCTTTTTGTGTTTTATAAATTTTTATAGTATTTATTTGATTTTTATGGAATTTTTAAGGAAATTTAAATGAATAAAAACTGAAATAGAATACAAAAGAAGTTGAACTACTTTCTTTTGATTTTAAAAATAAAAGTTAAATTACTAGAAATAAAGCAAAAAATAGAAGATTATTTTATAAGCTTTAATTTAAGACAATTTATGAAAATTTCTAATTTTTAAATGATTTTTTATGAAATTTTAAAATTTTCTTGTATTTTTCATTTTTTAGGTTTTTTTGAAAAAAAATTCAAACAAATTTTTTATAGAAGCTAAATCTAATTTAAAGACAACTTCATGATTTTTTAGATATTTTAAGTCATTTTTCGAATATTTATGAATTTGTTAGTATAAATAAAGCAATTTTTTGATGTTTTTGAATTTTTAAAAATTACAAAACAAACAAATTTTGGAACAAATTTTACTAGAATTGAAACAATTTATCAAGAGATTTGTAATTATTTTTATGGATTTTATGTACCAATATAGTTATTTATTAAATATAGTCAAAGATAGATTATTAAATTTCATAAGTACACCCAATTTGTAATTATTGTATGTCTTGTTACTAACTAATAATATATATAATAAATTTAGTTAAACTGTGGAGAAAACCTTAAAAAATATGTGAGTGGTTGTAATTTCATGGACCAAACACACAAAATAAGATTATTTTTATTACAGTTTTTCCAAATCTCACGTGCTAGGGACGTGTTATGTTCAACTGGACTGAAGTGCAAATATTGAAAATAAGAAGGATATGTTAGAAATTATACAAATAATATAAACATGAAACTTGTTCAACTAAAGTTTTATTTATAATAAAAATGAAATATAGGGAGTCGGTAGCACGTGTTGTGTTCAATTGGACAGAAGTACAAATATTGAAAATAAGAAGGATGCATATGAAAGTATCCAAACAATATAAACATGACACATGTTCAACTAAGGCTTTATTTATAATAAAAATGAAATATAGGGAGTCGAGTGTAAAATCACCAATAGCTGATACCTTGCACATGGAAATCATACGGTTATGCTTTGATGCTGACGATCTGACGAGCAGTTGAGATTTTGTTGTTGAATCGACGATCAGGATAAAATCTGGAGGATTTGTTCTTGATCCAATGCTCCTGACAACCCTAGGAAGAACTGATATGAATGTTGGAGTAGATGAACTTCGATTGCCTGGTTCTTCATGGATCTACCGTAATCTGTTGCCTGAAGTTCTCAAAATGATGTCGACGTCTTCCAACTTCGATCTATATGAAGGAATAGATTCGGGCCCATTGATCTGGGACATGGAGCTCAAGGTTTGCTATGCGCACTAGTCAACCTGCACGTGTTGATCCATGCTCCTGATTTCCTCTCCTGGACCTGCAAATTATTGTATGCTCGGAGGCGTTATCTGACGATTCTTATTGAAAAAAATCAAACATAAATGTAGTGACTCATTCGACCTCTTGGGGCGATGGTCGGAGTGAGGTTGAGATCTTAGATCTGATAGGTCAAAAGGTGATAGGATGGTGGAGAAAAACATGAAAATGGTGGTAGGATGATAAGGATGGTTTACAAACATGAAGAGGACCTCCGATCGAGCAGATCGAAGGTTTAAAAAGAAGTACTGATCTCAATAAAAATGAACTAAGAATGATGAAATGAAAGGCTAAAATGAAAATCAAAATACTCTATGTTACCCTACGATAATCGGCGAAAGGTCATAGCCTTGGTCTAGCGATAGAAAGATGGTGAGACTCAACAAGTAAGGGTAGGTTCGGCGGTGGATGGATGTCGTTCTTTGACTCGAATCACGCTCTCCTGATCACAGGACACTAAAGTTGTCAACTTTGGTGTACTGAAGGAGCTGATCTCGGGCACAATTACAGTGAAAAACATATCTTGAATAAAATGGGAACAGGGAGGTGTATTTATAGGATGGAAGTAATCGGGCAAAGTTAATTATTATTCAGGAAATCAAGGAGAGAAGAAATCTGGTAAAAATGGTGCATGGATTGGACAGGAAAAATCAAAGAAGATGAGGTTCTAACCATTTTTTCGAGTTAAAAGGAAGAATAAGGAAGTTGACCCGGGTCAACGGACCTGGGTTCAACCGATCACAGCTCCGTCAGAATAGGACAAGGCACAAACGGATAAAAAATAGAATAAATATGAAATAAATACAAAATAAATTAGAATCTAATAAAAAAAGTTTTCAAAATAATCAATCTTAATAAAATAAACTTCTTTTTGGTGATTTTTAATTATTTAAATAATTAATTGAATAAGTATAAATAAATAAAAACCTTTATTCATAGGTAAAAATACCTATATATACAATAAATTCATTTTTAATTAATTATTCTTACAAATAGTTACATAATTTAATAATTTATTAATTTTTTAAATCATTTGAGGATTTGAAATATATTTTTATTTTATTTTTGTGAATTAAATTAATAAGTTTATTAAATAGGGTTATGCATAATACATGTACATGATACCTATAGTATAAATATACCTATTTTATTATTGTTCATTTTTAATTTTGTTATTTTTATTTTTATTTTATATAAATAATACAAAGTATGTACAACATATAAAAAATACAATATATTTAAAAATAAGTATAAATAAATACATGAGTAAAAATAATATATAGAACATAGGTACAATATGTAATAACACGCCAAAAAGGCTACTTTCACATCTTAACTCCAATTTTTATGAAACCATTAAAGCTTGTTTAATTTTGAACACAATGAAAGTGAGATTAGTTTATTTTGAGTTTTTGAGGAGTAGATATTGATTTGACAACTTTTGTTTTATGGATTTTTAAGAGTGTTGTTTCTCTTAATCTATATAGAGTTTCTTCTTGCAATTTTTTTATAATTTACAACTAATTTTTATGTACAAGCTACAAGGATAAAACATTTTTATTTGAGTTTGTTTTGGTGAGAAATAAATTAGTAGATGATATCTGCAGTATGTACACTGCTGAATATACACCAGTGAACTTGGTTTTGTAGATTTTTATAAATAAAGACTTGATCTCCTCTTACTTTATTCCTTGTCGATTAGGTCAAATCTTGACCAACACTTGGGGTTAGGTCCACCTATATTCATTACATATATATAGTCTTCTTATTTTTCTTCTTTTTTCCCTTATTTATTTATTTATTTGACATAAAATACTAATAAAATATTTACATATGATCTGAAAGATATTAAATGGTGAAAACTAATGATATTTACTTATGTTTTATAAGAGATTTTAAGCAAAAATGAATGAATAAAGATGATGAATTGGTAATTTATCATCCCCATATACTTTACATTTGCTAGTGGCTTAGTAAACATTATTTCAAAAATAAGTGACTAAAAAGAAAAAGAATAAAAAAAATAAAGAACTTAGAACACTGTTGATTTTCAAACTAATCTTCACAAAATAAAATTATGGAGCTCGATTAGACCTTTGGATTATGAGTTTGTCGGAACCTTATCAAGAATAGGATTTAAGACTCAACAACCTTTAAGTTCCACAAGTGTCTATTGATTTCACCTCGATAGCCAGGTTAGAACAAGTCCTCAAACGCAATTTTGATGATTATGAATCTTACTTGTACTATGTGAGTGATCTATAGCTCTCCACATCTGAAGTCACAAATATCAACCTTCTCTTAGCAAGGTGACCCTAATTCCCCAATCTAGATACTCTTTCCTCTAGGAGAGGGGTATTTACTTATAAGTTCAGATATATGTTGTGTCCACAATTTAAGTGGGGAGAAGATAGAAGAATATGAAAACAATAGGAGTGTGGCTAGTGTAGCCACAACTTCTTGTGAAACCGGCTAGTGTAGCCTAGTATCCACTAAGATCTGCAGGTTTTCTGAAGCTTGGACCATTGTGGTAAATGATGTATATTTGGTGTATTGGCTTCTTTTTTTCGAAAATATTGTTGCGCGGCATTAATGTTTTTGTGCTCCGATGTATATAGAATCTTTTTTCCGCCCTTATTTTGGGGTCTTAGCAAAAATTGTGCCAGCAGACCATACCTTCCAGAGCTTTACTTCAACCCACAACATCCTATCTTTAGACATCCATGCCACTAGACTAGGTTTGGGCACACTAACCACTTGAAGTGACTGCGTATGTTTCCATTCACATGCATCTCTTGCCAGATGATTCTACCCCTCACCACCTCATCTGTGTTGAGCTACGTTCATGGTGCTTGTCCAAGTTAGGTCAATATCTAAAAGAATCATGCATGTGTATGAAATATTCTACTTAGAACAATCAAGATGACATGTGAACATAGTCTTATGGACCCAAAGAATTAAGTCTCTATGACATGAAAAGTCTCAACTCCAATTCCTATAAGGTTCCTCTGAAATTAAGTGGATTAAGGTCTTAACCAAGCTCCATTCTTAGAATTTATTCTAGAATAGTTTAGGCATCAATATCATTATGAAATATACTAATGCAAATGTACGAATTTTTTACTTGAGCAGAATTATCTGATTTTTAAATTTTTATGTGATTTTTAGAGAACTTTTGAAAATTTTTATGGATTTAATCTTTTTTAGTTTTTAGGAGTTTTTATAGAGTTATAAAATTATTAGTATTTACAAGAATCTACAAGGAGTTTATTCATATTTTATAAAGGGTTTTATACAAAAATATAAACAAGATTTATACAAGATTTTCTTTTTAAAAAGAATTTTATAAACAAACTTTATGAACACATTTTACAAGAGGATTATATCTACAAAAGAATTTTATACACAAATTGTATTAAAAAATTACTATTTTTATAAAAAAACTCGTGTACGTGGTATTTTATTAAAAAAATGTATGCATAAAATTTACCAATTATTACAAGGTTTATTTACAAGCATTTTACAACAAGTTATACACATATTACACATGTGTTATTTATATACAAAGTGAGAAAATAATTTTACAAACTAGTAAACAAAATATATTACAAACAGTTTACAAGACGATTATAAAATATTTTACAAAAATATTTTACAAAACATTTTACAAAAAAATACAAACATTTTCTTTTCAAAACATTTTATAAATAGTTTATAAACTAATAATTTTTTACAACAAATAATTTTATAAATATTTTGCAACCAAAAGGATTTTAATAAAATTTGTATCAAAATTCTCTTTACAAATATTTTTACCAGGAATTCAAAAACATATTTTACAAAAATATCTACAAAAGAATTTTACCAATTGAATTTTTAAAAAAAAATTACAAATCATTTTTATTCCAATATTGTTAGCCATATTATTAAAGAACCAAAAGTACGAGTTATGGCTAAAGTATATACACAATATATATGATACCCCAAGTACTTAGCTCGAACTATGTCCTCATAACTATGAAGAAGTGACAAGGGACGAATAACTCTTACTAAGCATAGAAAAGTGAAAAGAATCATATACTACAATGACTCAAAGAATAAATAATAAAATGAATAGAAGTCGGTGACCTCCATACTTAAGATCAAATAATTATTGGTATAGAAAACTGTACAAATACAGAAAATTGAGGAAAAGAATGTAAAAACCCAACGACTAGACTAGCTCCCCCATACTTAGGGCAAAAGATCCCTAAGTATAGAAAATAATGATAATAAGTTGGGGGACAAGAGAGAGAACAGAAGAAAATAATACGAAAATAAACAAGAATGAAATGAGAGACATCACTCCCTTTATATTTAGGGTAAAGGATCCCTGAGTATAAGTAACAACAGGAGTGATGAAACATAATGAAAATAAAGCAACTCATGTCATTCACCTCTCCTATACTTAGGATAGAGTACATCCTAAGTATAACACACACGCATGCGGAAAAAGGTGAATGATAGAAACAAAAGAAAAAAAGAGTAAAATGAAAGGAGTATATACAAGAGAAAATCACTTCATATATCCGATGTAAAAGATGGCAAAGAATCATCGTTTGCTACCACATAAATGGAATCCATAATGGACAGGAATGTATCATGATCTAGATATGTCTTCAGCAATTGTCTGTTCACTACAGACAACTATGCATCAGATGACAACCTAGAAATGACAATGCTACCATTATGACACACATCTCTCACTATAAATGGTTCTGACCATTTGCTTTTGAGTTAGCCAGGAAATTGCTTCAACTTTTCTTCAAAAAATCACACCTTCTAATTAGGCTTGAAAGTCTTTCTCCTAATGTGTCTAACATGTCATCTCTTGACTTTCTCCTTATATATCAGTCTAATGTCATAAGCAAAGCCTCTGAATTCCAGCAATATGTTTAGATCCACTTTCCTACTATGCCATACACTCTCATGATCCAAGTTACGTACACAGATTGCCCATAAATTTATGAATTAACTCAACTTGCAAGTGGCAAGGCTTTCCATAAACCAATCGATAGGGAGACATACCAAATAGAGCCTTGTACGTCGATACACCCATATAACTGAGTCATGTGTCTGCAACCAGTACTCCCTATCCTGACAAACAAGTTTCTGAAGAATATTCTTGATCTCCTTATTTGAAATCTCAACCAAGCCCTTAGTCTGTGCATGGTAAGGAGACACGACACGATGCTCAATGTCGTACTCCTTAACTAGTTACTAATCTCCCTGTTGATAAAGTGGCTTCCCCATCTGAAACGAGTATCCTAGGAATCTCGAACCGCACAATAGTATTGTCCTTCAGGAAATGACCAACTATAAAACTATCAGTGACTCAAATGGCGATAACATAATCCATGGCAAGCAAGATGTATTGAAATCCCTTACTACTAGGGAATGGGACCATGAAGTCAATGCCCCAAGCATGAAAAACATATGCGGCATTGTATCGTTGGAACCAATGGTTGCTCCCATTATCTGTCAATCAGTACAACACTTGACATAATATGTAGCATTCTTAAATAGAGTTGGCTACTAGATGCCGCATTGTAGAACCTTTGCTACTATGAGCTTCCCTGAATGTTGTCCTCCATCATCTAATCTGCGGCAATGCTCAAGCATGCTGGTATATTCCTCCTGAGGAATGCACATCTTCCAGATACAATCCACCCCTCATGAAATAGGTATGGATCCTCCCATAAGTAGAAATGAATCTCTGACGGAAATCTATCTATCTTCAGCTTGGGCCAATCTTGTGGAACTTTCTTGGAGACAAGATAGCTCAAAATATTAGTGTACCATGAGAGTGAGGCAACCGACAAGATAAACTCATCTTGGAAAGTCTCTATAACAGAAAGTAGTAATTACTCAGGATACTCTGTATCTATGATTCGAGGAAGGTGACCTTTCACAACATTCTTTGCTCCACGTTTATCATGAATCTCCAAATTAAAGTCCTAGAGTAGATGGATCCATCTGATTAAGCGTGGTTTGACATCCTTCTTAGCATGCAAGGACCGTATGCAAGTACGATCTATGTAGACAATCACTCTAGAACGAAGAAGGCGCGATGTGAATTTCTCTAAAGAAAACACCACTACTAGCACCTCCTTATTTGTAAACTATGAATTCTTTTATGCATAATCGAGAGTCTTACTAGAATAGTGCATAGTAAATGATACTTCATCCCTTCTCTGCCCTAAAATAGTTACAACTGCATAATCCGAGGCATCTGTCATGTTATCAAAAGGTTGATACCAATCAGGTGGTCGTAGGATAGGAGCACTAGTAACCAAGACTTTCATTTGATAAAATGCATGGAGTACATTCTCATCAATAATAAACTCACTCTCCATGCATAGAAGCTCAATCAATGGTCTGGCGATCTTGCTGAAGTCCTTAATGAATCGCCTATAGAATCCAACTTCTTCAAATTCGTCAGTGTCTCTAGCTTGGATATTACATCAACCTTAGCCGGGTTAACCTCATGCCATGCTTGGAGATGACATGGCCCAATACAATACCATTAGTCACCATAAAGTGACTCTTCTCCCATGAGAGCACAAAGTTCACCTCACAACAACACTAAAGTACTCAATCTAAATAAGCAAGACATGTGTAAAAACTATCCCCATAGATCGAGAAATCATCCATAAATACCTCAAGAAAAATACCTACCATGTCGGTAAAAATGACCAACGTATACCTCTAAAATTTAGCTGCAGTATTACACAATCCAAAGGGCATCCGTCTAAAGGTGTAAGTGCCAAAGGGACAAGTAAAAGTAGTCTTCTCTTGATCTTCAGGAGTGATTACAGCCTGGTTATACCCTAAGTATCCATCTAAGAAACAAAAGAACTCTTTCCTGTTAGTATTTCGACAATCTGGTCAATAAAGGGCAACGAAATGTGATCTTTCTTGGTCGATGAGTTCTGGCACTGGTAATCTACATAGACATGTCATTACGTGGGTACTCGGATCGTAATCTCCTCACCATAGTCATTCGCCACAATTGTAATCCCAGATTTCTTACGGACCACATATAATGGGCTGACCCATTAAAAATGAAAAATGGGATAAATAATGATGTCGTCGCACCACTTCCTAATCTCTTTCATGATAACATCCTAGAGATTAGGATTCAGATGATGTTTAAACTCACGGGACGGCATGTTGTTATCCTCTAAGTAGATATGACGCTAGCACAATGTTGAATTGATCCTAAGGAGATCGAAATCTTCCAACCAATGGACTTGTGGTTTTTCTCAAGAACCTTTAGCAAGCGAGATTCTTGGTCGTCGGTCAACTACGAACTTATTATGACCGGAAACCTTTGGGGTGCACCCCCAAGGAAGGCATACTTCAGTGATGATGGTAAAACAATGATCTCATGTAGGGTCTGAATCAACTCTATAACAACCTCAGAAACCACACTGATGGAAGGCAAATTATTTAACAACTGTGAAGTATCCATCGTGGATACAATAGGCTCAGTATGTAGTGTCTTAAATAGATCTACATTGAACTCTCTCTGCTTAGAATGATATGGCTCATCAGAAATCTTAGAGATCTCAGCAAACTCATTAGAAAATCACTCAGATAATCCATCAACATACATCTCAGAATCATCAACAATGGAGAAAATGTCGATTGTGCTTTTAATCCATGATTCATTAACATTCTTTCTGTATTTTGTCTAAAACTCTTAACAAATACATGTAAAACTCATTAATATCCGTCTTTTAACAAAACCACACTCTTGAATAAAAGTGCACTTTTATGCATTCAAACACATGTAAATAAATAAAAGAATAAAAATAAAAAAATAAAAAGGAGGAAGATTATAGATATGTATATATGTACAATATGACTTATATAAAATAAATATATATGTAAGATATATTTTTGTAACCTAACCGCTGAGATCAAGTTAGCATGGATTGGTCGACAAATAAATAAGTAGGGGGAGATAAGGAAAGAAATCAACAAAATAATAATAATAATTAATTATTTACCCTATACACTCTTTACTATTTATCAAATAATTATCAAATATTCATGGATTTTTAAATAATTTATATGAGATATTTTTCACCAAATTCATTTCCTAATTATTTCGAAAAATGCATAGAAAAATATAAAAATAAGTTAAAAATTATATCTTGTATGTATACCAAGAAATTGAACTTGTAAATTGTAAAAATCTCGCCATCCGAACATCATAACTTTCTCATATGAGCTCCAATTTCACTCTACTCACCTTTAAAGTTCATGAAATAATATTCTCTATTAATGGAGCTGATTTCACTATAATCGGAGTCCTTTTGCAAAAAGTCAGTTTTGGGACCTAATCACAACAGGGTTTCTGGGGAATTTATTTTATTTAGAACACAATAATTTTTGTTTTAATGATTTTAAATTTTTTAATTATTTTCATGATATATTTTAACTTGATTTATTTTAGAACTTGTAGAACTTATTAATATTTTAAATAATCAAAAACCCTAATTCATAGATGAATTTAAACTGTGCAACGTATATCCATATTTAGTAATATACTTAAATTAATTTATAAAAATCCACAAAAATTCACATATATCCTATTATTATTCTAATAATTAATAAAATATAAAAAGGTATTAATTATTAATTTATTGAATTAAAAATCAATTACTTATTACTAAGTATACGATATTTATTTATTTATATAATATTTACATTTCATAAATTATTTATTATTTATAAAATTTAATTTTTCCATAATCTAGTAAAATTAATTATTTACATTTTTCTTTTTTATACCTATTTAAAATAATATCATTTATTATCTAATACCTATTTTATAAGTCATTTCTTGAAACGGGCCAACCAAGTGCTGACACGTGTCAGCACCTGACCCTTCTTCTTTAAGAACTAGGTCATTGGATCTGTTCCAACACCTTCTTTTCTCCAATTTCTACCTGCTTCCTTGTGCATCCTAAATCTAATCCTAGCCCTCCATTCTAATCTCGTAACACCCCCAATACACACCTACCATCGATCTACACCTAACTCCCAATCAGTTCTCCTATATAATTCCATAACTTCGTCACTTACAAACTAACTCTCCAAACTTACCCAGTTCAAGCAACCACCTGGCCGTCGACTCAACTTCGCCACCTCGCCCCACCTCATTTTGACCGTAACAAAGCCTGAGGACCGCCCTGTGTGGAAGAAGGATCTACGGAGGAGTAGTTCCAGGACTCTCTTGGTCTTGAATCACGCCACCGCCCGTGTTGAGCTCCAGTTCATCGGTCGTCGAGTGAAGATTAGGAGGATCTTATATCCTCCAGCCATAGGTGACTTCCTTCACCCATTTCATCCTCTTATTTCCTCGTGATCTGTGCCATATTAGTCCAAGTAATCATGTCATTAGTTAGATTTAAGTACCATATTTGAATTCCCTTCCAAAGTACGTTTCAATTCCAATTCGATTTCAACTACATCGCACCTCATTTTTTTGCATGACATAACAATGTTCTGGAATTACTTGATCTATAATAATCCTTCTTTCTTGGTCGATTCCATCATGAATTGAGCATCAATCATCTCTTTGCATGTCCATTATGGCTACTGGAGCAATCAACCGATCTGGAGGGTCCTTATCTTCATCGCCAATTGAATAATTGTGCCTGGCCAGGAGATAGGGATTGGGCCCCTAGAACCTTCGACCAAGATGCCATGAGGGGATAGGCGATGCCCTTCTAGCCCTACAGGAGCTCACCACCGCGCTTCCATCACTAGAGATTGTCTGGAGAGGAGAAATCTGTCGTCAGCCGCTTCAGAAATGTGGAAGAACATCAAGAACAGAAGAGAAGCAGTTTGCTGACACGTGTCCAAAGTGAACGGCTACGATTGACGCTCACCAATCTAATCTCAGCCATCATATATAAAAATGGTGTAAAGATTGCACAGAAGCCCTTACAACTTCAAGATTTCAGCCGCATAGCAGTTTTCTAGAAATTTCATTTAGGTCCCTGTATGGGGACCTAAATATAAGTACTTTTATTTTCTTTACATTTCAGTCCCTTTCAGGGACCAAACTGCAAACAACTTCTTTTATTCCTTTTACAATTCTACCCCTGAATTGTGTAGACAATTTCGAGCCATTTATGATCTCATTTTTTTACCTATTTTTCTAGGGTAGTTGCATAACTACCCTAGCGAGGTTTCTTTGTGTTTTTTTTTGTATTTTCGTCGTGCATTTTCTTGTTTGAATTTTCTAAAGTTGTAGATGTTTTGAGTTCTTTTCTTGCCTTTTTCGAGAAGATATAAAAATCACGAAATACCACTTTTGCTCAAAAATCGAAGTATCGATATTCTACCTCCTTGAGTTCGACTCAGACATACTTACCTGGATAAATATTAACGTGTAGATAAATTAGGAGAGAGAAGACACACATTCACTTTATCTCTCTCTCTCTCTCTTATTTTATTGATTTTTATTTTATTAACCAAATCTGTCTTCGCGGTTCTCTACATCAACGACCTATTTTAACTGTAAGTCAGATTTGATTATCAACTTTTCAAGTTTTCGTTTCAAGAAAGGAATTCTTGAGTATCAATGCAATTAACAAATAAATTTGTATCTCTCATCTCCGCTCTAATCGCAGTCCTATGACTCAGGTGTAACATGCTCTCTCTCTTCTGCACCTGGCTGTGACAGCTTCAGATCTGAGATCGTCTCTATCTTAACCTTGTGACTATGGAAGTGAAAGTTTATCGCTCCAGTACCATACTCTACTACTGCTTTGGTTATTCGTAGGAACGACCAACCAAGTATGATTGGGGTATGGAGTAAACAGTGCTAAGGTGTTCATGTCCAAGACAATGAAGTCCACTAGGAATTGCATTCCTTCCACGTTACAATAAGTTCATCTGGAATGCCCCTCAACCTCTTGATTGTTCTATTGGCAAATTGAAGGATCATCCTGGTGGATCTAAGAGGCCCCAACCCAAACCCTTTGAGTAGCGAGGCCAGCATGAGAATGATGGAGGATCTGCTATCGAGTAGAGTACGATCAAACTCCTAATAAAAATGGGACATCAAATATGAGGTGATTCCTTGTCTTTATTTTTAGGTGGGAGATTGCTGATGGAATGAACTGTGGCCATGGTCAACATGTGCTTCTCGGATCTTTTGTGCCGATTATGCTTTGGTTGACGCTTTATAGTACATGCTTCATTTAATCCTCTTTTCACAACATGCATGCAATCCTTGGCCTTCAGGAGTGACATCTCAAGGAATATGTTTTGAATTATCTCAACCACTCCAAGATTAGAAAGTGTTGGTTTTAATTTTCTATTTTTTTTGCTTTTTTTCAATGCTTCTGGAAAAGGAACATAATCAGAAACAACATCAAAATTCTTCTGATTCACATAAGGAACAGAATCAGAAACAACATCAAATTTCTTTTTATTCACATCTGAATCAGCATGTACAAATGGACGATCAGAATCAGTCTATACAGTATCATCCATAATAGGTAAGGAAATAAGAAAAAATAACTCAAGCTGCTCCGTCTGCTGCCAATGAAGAAAACTCTATGATGGGTGTGTTCTCCTCCAAAGCTGGCTCAGCTCTGCATTTCCCTTTTGTTGTATTTATGGGATTTTTTTTCTTTTCTTCATTTTTTTTGTATTTTGTGGTTGATGGTGGTGTGGTGCTCCTCCATGGGCTACAACGCTGGATCTTTGCTAAGTTGATGAAGAAGGTGTGGAAGATGATGATGCTCGAACATCGGCTTTATTGCCCAATCCTAATGGTGCAGGCAGCTATAATCTCCTACAGCTCCTGAGAGTACTGACATTAGATAAACATGAAAAATCACAAGTCATACCTATCTTGGGAGTGGTTTAATAATTGTGTGCTACTTGCTCCTTGCATCTAAAGTTGTTGGGTGTGCTTCGACCTGGGTTGATATGATTGTCTTCGTGGCTATAAGGTCATAAAGCCTCTAGTGGATGTTACTCATGTTCTTTGTCAACTATGCACGGTAATCTAGTGCGGGTTCACTGAAGGAGCGTTTAACTACTCATCAACTGTTGGTCGTTGAGTCTGAAAGTGTAGACATTGTTAGCACCCAGAATATGCAAACTGCTGATAATGAGGAGGAGGATGCAAATATGTTGCAGGCAGCTATTGATATTATGCATGATGAGAATAAGTAGGATACACCTATTGATATCCATGTGTCCATGTCTAGAAGTATGGTGGAGACTAATAGTGAGGCCACGACTGTTGGTGTTGGTAATGTCTGACTCTCTGGATCTGATGAACCAGCCTTTGGTTGGCCTGTGAACCCAACTATCCCTTCCCTGTCGGAGGGGTCAGGCAATGCTTGCGATTGCTCCAAATTTCGTTCACCTCCTGGATGTAAGGTGGAGATGGAAACTGTGGCTCAGAATAATGTGGAGACTCCTGGTAGTACTGAACATTGTATGCTGGAGTCTGTTGCTGCTGAACTTAGTCTGCAGTTGGCATGTAGTAAACATGCTGAACTGCAGGAAGTGCTTCGGTACTATGTTGTGCTGGTGTAGAAATAAATGACTCAGAGGCAAAAGTATCAACTGCGGCACTCGAACTCTGTCATGAGTGAATGGTGCTAATGAAAAGCTTAAGGTGCTTCAAAATCTTATTGATCTTGTCCATCACCTTTGTCCTCTTCTCAATCATTTGTAATTTATCTAGCTCTTATGACCGCTTTTCTATAATATCAATTTTGGATAGGTAATTCCCAATGATGGTTAGATCTAAAATGCCCACCCTATCCACATCGTGAGATACCGCCATATTGATGGCCTTGTAGGGTGTAGAAGATTGTAGATAATGTTTCTGAAATGCGTGGGAAGAAGATATCAAAGCTCTCCACCATTTCCTTAAGTATCTACCATAGGACATGCTCATCTTATTGAAATGTGATCCCCCACTAGCGGCATCTACCAATACCTAATTCTCAGAATTCAAACCCCTAAATAAATTTTGCACTATGTTAGTCCGGTATATCATGATGGGGGCACTTATACATGAAATCCTTGAAGCATTCTCATTCCTCGTGAATAGGCTCATGGGACATCTGGGTGAAGTTAGCTATGAGTGAGTGCATTTTACTTCGTCCTCCTAGGGGATAATATTTACATAGAAAAGGAGACCACAACTCTTCCCAAGATGTGACCACCATTCCTAGATGATTGATCCTATAAAGAGCCTTATCCATAATGCTGAAGGGGAAAGCCGTCATCTTCACTACCTCTAACAGGATGTTAGGGTAGTTCATTGACCACATAAGCGGTCGAACTGCTGAAGGAATCCGTAAGGTTCTTCATTAATATGACCATGGAATATGGGGAGCAAAGGAAGTAGTTGGGGCTTCAGGTCAAAATTCCCATGAACCGTAGCAATCTGAATCCATGTAATCGAGTGTCTTGCTCCTGGGTTATAAGCATCTCTAAGGGTAAGCTTGACCATAACTCTATTTGGCTCAACTATAGGATTTGCTCTATGCTTCTCATCTCCTCCCCCATTACCACATCCTCTCTACTGCTCATCCTCCTCTCTCTTCTCTCCTCGTGCACTCTTCAACTCTAAGATCATCTCTCTTAGACTGGCCTTGATGTTGGCTTGCTTTATGAACTGTGCTTGAATGACTTGAATGGAAGCCATCATCATACTGTTGATCTCATTCTATTCAGTCATTGATGAGTCGTGAAAACCCTACTTTAATTTGCGTGAATTATCGTGTTAAATTTATCGTTTCGTTGTAGGCGAGTATTTAACTTGAGCAAGTGACAAGGTCGAACTCAAGGAGGCAAAGAAACAACCTAGATTAATATCTATCAAATTTCTTCTGCAATTTTCAAAGTGGAATATTTTTGGTATTTTTTATGCAATTTTGGAATGCAAGATGCAAATGCGACCAATTTTAGGGATGAGGAAAATTGATATCAAACGATGTCCAAAATTTATGAAACTTGGCCGAGATTTATATAATTATGAAAAGAAATGCACTCTAATTTTTTGAATTTTTGGATGCAAGATGAATATTTTATGAATTTATGAATGTAAATAGTGTGATTTTCAATACTTAATTATAATAAATATTAAACCTACTTATTTTCAAGAAATAAAATTATTAAAATATATCACTAGTTAATATATCTTAGAAAAAACCTAGACCCTAAAATGTTGCATTTCGTTGAATTTCATACCTATTAAAAATTAATTGGTAAAATATGCAAATTAATTTTATATAGCAAACCATGCATGTTGAAATTCTTTTTGGGTACGATGTTAAATACAATTAATTCTATGATCCGTGATTTTTTTGTAATTTTTGGAGCTATGGTTATTCTATGATATTATGAGCACATATTGGGTAAATTATGTAAATTTTCACAAGAATAATTATTATTAAATGACCACAACATAGAAAAATACAACATTTATGCCATAATGTAGAGAATTAATTGAGAAACACTACAATTTTTCAACTAATAAAATGATGCCATAGTGTTGTTCGAATAATGAGTGAAATACATGGGTCTATTTGCAAAATTACAATAAGTAAATAAAATATAGTGCATGGATTAAACTGACATTAACTAAACATAGGGGAGGGGGGTTTACTACAAAAGTTCCAAGGGGCACGTACGCAACACGTGCCCTTGGAGGCGGGGCTATGATTGCGAATAAACGGACTACCTTGGTCTTCAATGCAAATAGACCCCCCGTGCACGTGTTAAGCATGAGAGGGTGGTCTCGGGGTTCTTCTGTAATTTGCCCTCCCCTCACGTGTGTTGAGCATGTGAGGGGAACTTGGTTGTCTTTTGATTCCACGCCCGATGGAGATGCATAGGTCACGAGCATTGGCGAAGGGTTCGACCTTGGTCTGGAGCTACTGGAGGGGCCGGAGCTGAGGAAGCTTCAGGCGAGTGGGTTTCCGGTACGGGAACTCCGGCTTGGAGTGTCGAGGATGGAGGCCGTCCTTTCATTCAAACCATGGAGGGTGAAGCTTGACATTGGTGTCGATGATGAGTTGGCACAAATGGTCATGTGCAGTTGAGGGGATTACCATGGAGATGGAGAAAAGAGTGTTGGGTGGTCGCATATGACGGAGGATAAGTTAAGGAAGATGGGTTATGGCTCAATTGTCTAGAGATTGGAGGTGAGTACATCACCGCAGGGGCACAACTGCAATGAGGGAGAGATCCCTCGAATCTCCCCGAATGGGGGGGGGGGTGGGAGCTCGGGATGTCACCACCGAGCTCTTTCGTCTCTTTACTAGGTGCTAACGGTGGATGATCTTGAGGAGGGATGGCGGCGGTCTTTTAAAGGAGGGTGAAGGGGTGGCCGACGAAGGTAACGAATCAAAGATGAGCTTCTATTGGAGATCTGACGAGATTGGAGACACATTTGGAAGGTGGAGCGATCAGAGGGAAGGTGGCGGTGCGAATCGTGTGATACAGATTGTGAGGGAGGCAATTGGGAAGCGAAATTGGTGGGATGCACGTTGAGACGAGGGGCGGCAGAGGTGGTGCCTGGGAGTCGGCCGACACATATTAGGAAAGGGAAAGGGGAGGAAGGCGTATGTGCTGGGCATGTGCGGAGGAGGTGATGAATCTGCATTTCATCATATTTATTAATTTATTTTAGCTTAAAATCCGTTATAAAACACATGTATATAATACTAACTCCATGTTCTTACTAACTTGCATCTGTGTGTAAATATTGTATATTTATTACTATTTTAACCTAAATTAAATAAATAAAGAAAGAAAGGAAAAATATAGAAAAGGAAAAAAAAGAGATTGTATATATGTAATAGATACAAGTTGACTCAGACCCCAAGAGAAGGTCAAGATTTGACCTGATCGACCAAGAATAAAGTAGGGTGAGATAGAATCCTTAATCAGGAAATTCAAAATAATGTGTTGTAAGTATTTGTATACGTACACTATTTTATTTGAACATGCATTTACATCAAATTAAATAATTTTCAAAACAAAAGTTGTAAATAAAAATGTTTCCTAAATAATAAAAATGATTCCAAAATAAAATCTTGTACAAAATAAAAGTAACCACATCTGGAAAAAAGCCATAAAGCTATAATTGAAAGATAAATTTTGGCTCGATCTGAACTCAAATCGAACCAACCTCACTTCCATTGTATTCTAAATTAAATTATCTTTAAAATGGTCGTGATTTCATAATTTTTGGAGTTACTGATTGAAAGACGGTTTTCTGGAGTGGGTTGTGCAATTTTACCATTTATTTGTACATATTGTATTCGTAAATACTTATAAATATTTTTTTAATAATTATTTAAAATAAAAAATATTACTATAATAAAAACTTTAAGACAAAAAAACTAATTTCCTTATTTAACTATGTTTATAATGTACCATATGAATATATGTATATAATTGATATTCTTAAATAACCACCACAAAAATAATAAAAAATTAACATTTATTATTTAATTTAATAAAGTGATGAAAATGAAGAAAAATAATTTTTGTAAATAATTTTAACACTAATTTTCGTTTTTATCTTTATCTCATTTCAAGTTCTTTCTTATCTCTTTATCTCCATTCAATTTTTAAAATTCAAAAACAAAATCAAATTCAACTTTTTTCTATTTAATTAGCTCATCCTCCCTCATTCTCACTTGATCAATCTTTGGTGAGAGGAGCCTATTCTCTGAGAGGCATCTTGTCGCAGAAGGGTGCCTAGCCTCCGAGTCGTCCGGTGACAGCGAGTCAGCCTTCGTCGAGGCGATTATAGTATTTTCCGCTCCTAAGGTGAGATCCATTTTTCTCTTATTTTTTTAACCTAGGTTAATCATAGTTTATTTTGCTTTTTTTCATTGTCAATTTTTATATTTCTAGATCTCTTTAATCTTTTTTTAAATCACACATCATGATTTGATCCGAATTCAATCCGATATTTCATCTCATTTTCTTCACATCATTGCTTCACATTCTACCTCCACGATCTCTTCCCTCCGACCACGCATGGTGGTCAGAGACCAAGTTCCATCTACCATTTTCCTCGGAATCGCACCCGCTGCCGTAGCTCGATTTTATTTTTTCTAATAAAAATCGGGACCGAGCCATCATGCTCGAGTTGTTTTTCTATCAATATATTATTTATTTATAAGAATAAAGAAAAAGAATACAATAAAAAAGAAAAATATATATATATATATCTTATTTCTATAATTTTTTTTCAAAAAAAGGGAAAAAATTATGTTTTTGTTTTACAAAAAAATTGAAATAAAAACACCAGCGCCGCATGCGCCACCTCTCCAGCCGCCGGCGGCGCCTGCTTTCCCCCTTCGCCACTCCCGTCGCCGAAAACCACCACTGTAATCCACCGCGAGCAGCAGCCACCCTCGGCCGTGAGTTGGCGGAGGCGCGACTCCCAAACCACCACAGTCGCCCCTGCTCTTCCTCCACCTCACGAGGACAGTAGCCAACTCGCGCCCACTGCCCTTCGTCGTGGGCTCGCCGTGGCCACCTCATGCTGGAACAAACCACCACTGCAACCACTGCAGCACGCCACCATGCGAGCACTGTGCGCACCATTGTCCTCCAACCATTCATCTACCGACCTCCACGAGCAGCCTAAAGTGCATTGCCATCTCCGTCCACCGACCGTTCCTGACCACCATCGACACCATCACTGCCTCACAAAGAGGAGCCCACGCTTGCTGACCTCCGTCAAACTCCACCGTCGATGCCAGCTTCGCTACTGACCACCGTCGCCCTTCGGGTGGGAGAGAAGTAGGGGCGATGCTCCCATTGCTGTTTTTGGCTTGAAGAACAAGAAAACATGAATACCCGACAGAACACTAAAGAGAAAGAAAATATTTTTTAGGTAAAGTATATTCAAGCCCATTAACATTTGCAGATTTGCAAAAAAAAAGACCCCCGCTAGAGCTTAAACACGTGCATTGCACGCATCACTGGGTAAATTACTTTTTACCTTTATTTATTTCTTGTTGATTTTAGGTTATGAACTTTGCAAAAATTACATTCTAGCCCCTATATTACAGACATCATTTTGCATGCTTATTATCATTGAAATAAATACTTTTGTTGGTCAATAAATTTTGCAAAAATCATGTTATGCTTCTGATGTGTGTCTTTATAGTATAATTTTTTCATTGATGTTTTTCATCATTTGTAATCATAAAAAATAGAAAACATTGAATTTTTTGCTGCTTGAGATTTGAATAATCATAAAAAATCACATATTGTGTCAAAAATTCCAATAAATAGATTAATTTTCTTTTGATGTATTTTAATTTCTATGCAAATTTACACATTAATTATTTATAAAACCCAAAAAAATCAAAATACTAAAAATCTTAAAAAATCATATGAAATTGTAAAAGAAAAATGTGATTTCACTTCTTGTTGTAGATAACTTCCTGTAGTTTATCAGAAAAAATCATTTTCATAATTTTTGCACTTTTTTTATTTTTAAATTGAAAAATAATCATGTTTTCCCATAGTTTGCATTTTCCCTTATTTTTATTCCTTTTAAAAATCCTAAAAAGTCCATAAATTTAAAAAAATATAAAAATAGTAAAAAAATCATAAAAATACAAAAAGATTCTCTTTGGATATTTTTGAGCATTATTGTTATCAATTTGAAAAATGAACAATAACATTTCTTTTGTGCATGACCTTGTTCCTAAAATAATATTTTTGGAAATTTAAAAAATTACAAAAATCAGAATCATTAAAAATTTGAAAATCAGATAATAAAAAATAGAAATAAAAATATAAAAAGATAAAAATTTCACAAAAATAAGGTAGTTAACAATTGAGATTCCTTTTTCCTTTAATTGATTTTTTATTATTTGAATAACCCTGGATTTATAGCATCCCTGAGTTCGAACTTGTTAGCTATACATGTAAATAAGTATAAAAAATATCATGCCACATTATTCTTTTGTAATTAATTAGCTTGAGAAGAAAATATTTTTGTTTGTTTGAGCCGAGAATTTTGGGGATCACAACAACAATTTTATATCAATAATAATAACTCCTCGAAGATCTCGACCCAACAAGAGGCACGTGCGCAGCATGTGCGACCTTTTTATTAATTTTATTAATTTTTTGTTTATTGTTATTTTTTATAAAATTAATATTTAAAAATCTCAAAAATGGGTGACACATGGCGACTCCAGGAGCTATCACTTGTCAGCCTCAAAAAATTTAAAAAACCAAAATACAAAGAAAAATCCTAAATAATAGTAATTGACCTCGGATCAAAATTTTTACGAAAGATGATCGTCATGGTGAGATATACAACTTTCATGAAGAGACCAAAATCAAAATCGATCATACTACGATTTTATGATTTTATAATATTTTTATTATTTTTAAATAAGATAAAAATTCGAAAAAAATATGAAAAAATCAAAGATAAATATTTACACAACAATATATTTTTTTGGATTTTTATTAATTAGGAAATGAATAAATAAAATAAAATAAGAAAAAGATAATTTTTCTGCACACAGTCAATGAAGACTCAAACACAGTTCGTTTCTTTGATTTCAAGCTCATTTTGGAATTGGATTTTTTGCATTTTAATAAACCTTTCATCAAAGAAAAAATGAAAAATAAATAAAATAAAATGTGTTATTTATGTACATAAAATAATAGCTCAAAAACTGCTAAAATACCAAATGTATAGAAGAGTCTCAAAACCCAACTTTTACATATGAGCTCCGATTCACTTGAACTTGGTCTTGTTTTGAAGTTAGTTGAATGTAAATTAGTTCAAAAAGTAAGTAGGATCAAATTGAACACTGCATGGGGAAGATATCAACATTTTAGTCCGGAAATCCTGGAATTAGGGTTTGAGTTTCTGGTCCACTTATTTGTATTAGTGATTTTATTGTATTTTTCATTTATTCTTGTTAGTAATATGTACACAATGGAGATGGTTTCAGGTGATTTGGAGTTAGCATGAATTAGTTAAAAATCAGGTAAGTTAGGCTATTTATAGGTCAATTGGGTTGAGATTTTAGGCTCCTTTTTTTATGCAATTATGACTCATAAAATGCAATTATTATTTACATGCATGAATGCTAATTATGCAGAATAATGGATAAAATGTGGATGAATTTTGGGGAACTTGAGATTAATTAATGTCTTTTAGAGTGATGAATCTGAGATTCATTATCTTCCTATACTTAAACCATGCTCATCCCCGAGCATCTAAGAAATGCAATGAGGTGAAATGAGATTGGGTTCCACACCAAGACCGTGAGTAAAAGGTGAAAATGGAACTAGACCTAACCTTTGGATTATTTGTTTGGCAGAACTTCTATGAGACTTAGGGTTTTAAAATCAATAGCCTCCAAGTTTTACACATCATTGTCACTGTTTTGGCTCAGAAGTCATCTTAGATCAATCCTCCTCCCAAAGCATAACCCATCAACATTGAACAATCGACTCATGTGTGTGAAAGGTTTTAACACTTCCCATCTAGAATTTCGGACTACCATGCAAACCTCTCCTCCAATAACTCGTCATCGGGGAGTCGGGTATTTCCTTATAAGGTCTGTCGCATTGTGCTCGCAAATGAAGAGGGGGATAAATTAGAAGAAGTGGAAAAGAACTTGAGGGTGACCAGTGTAGTCACCCCTCCTTGTAAAGACGACCAGTTTAGCCTAGTCTCCACCAAGATCTGCAGGTTTTCTTGAAGCTTGTACCTTTTTATCAAATATTTATTTGGTAGTAGGCTTCTTTGATTTGGATTTTTGGTAGCTCTGCATGGATCTTGTTGTGCCCCTACGGATATGGAAGCTTTTTTCCGTACATGTTTTGGGGTCTTAGAAAAAATTGTGCCCAGCCATCCATCCCTTTCGGAAGCTTTATTTCAACCCGTACTCCGATCTTTAGATGTCCATGCTACCAGAAAAGGAACTCACATGATCTTCCAACATCTTATATGAGTTGAGCCAAGTGCATAGTGCGAGAGTACAAATTAATTCCCTATTCCAGACTCATACGCAGAATGAAGAGACTAGGTTAGACACTAAGAGTCAAACGATGCACGTTGTCATGTGGAACTCAAAGATTTTAGTCTGAAGCTTCTAAAAACATTTTTCTCGGTGAAGTTCCTCTGAAAATTAGGTGGATTAAGGTCAACTCCATACCACTCAAGATTTCTGTTCATAACTCGATTCAGAACCCAAGGGCTTTTCGCAAATGCAAATGCATGTAATGTTGGATGAAGTGCAAGTGCGAGAAATGCAGGTACAATTTTTTCTTTTCTTTTTTTGAAGAGATTTTTTGGGTGCAAAAGGTGCCATTTTCAATTTTTTTGGTTAGAAAAAATGGACATAGTCAGTGTTAGTTTCAAAACTCTCTTTATTTTTTTTGAAGTTTTTACAAGTTGATTACGCACCCCATAAATACATATAGACTTATGCAAAAGTATGAACTATGGGTAAAATATATACACAATATATAGACACCCCCTATACTTAGCGAGTGCTATGTTCTCAGAGCACAAGAAGCATAAACTAGAAATAGCTCGGACTAAGTGTAAGAGAGTGAAAAAGAAAAAGAAAAGTAGACATCGACCAACCCCCCTATACTTAGGTTTTGAACAGTCTAAGTATAGGAGGACAGAACATGATGCAGATAATGGAAGAAGTGGATGGAGAGAGTACATACAGTGGGGCATCAAGTCCCCCTATACTTAGGCTATGGTCAGCCTAAGTATAGGAAGAAGGGTGGAAATGGGATGATTGTGAGAAAGAGTGGATGAGGAGAATAGTATATACCGATGGCATCAATCACCCCCATACTTAGGCCTTGGCCTAAGTAGAGGAAGAAGATGTACAAGGAGATCGATTGGTTGGGAGGGAGGGAGGATAGCCGATGATTAAGGTGGTTTTCGGCCGATATTTTTGTGAGCTTGTGGTGGGAGATCATAATGATGAGAAGAAGATGAAACATATGAGTCCCAACCATTGTCAGTGTTATCCTAAAAAAAATCATGCTGGAGAGTAGATGAAGCATATGAATCAGATGATATCTAGCCATCGTCGGAGTTATCCTCAGAGGAATAGTATTTGAATGTGGAGGTACTCTAGATATTCTTGTTCTTCAGTTGCTTCAATTGTTTTCTCAGAATTTGTTCCTTATTGGGATCAAGCGATTCATCCTTGGATGATGAATACTCAGAAGCAGCATCGTCAATCAACTGATAAGAAATTATTCTAGTATATTTATTGAGATCAAGAGAGTCGGCTCTGGACGAATAAAAGTGAGGAACCGGAGTCGTCCAATGGGGATCGATGTTTGGATCCTTGCGTAGATAGGGGTTTAGGGCTACTGAAATGACCTCACTCATAAAGATCACCTTGTCCGGACCTGATGTGGACTCATCAGACGATTCCTTTTTTGGAAGGTTGAAGGAAACTTTCTTTCTAGATGAAGGAGCAGCTAGAATGGGCATTTTGGTTCGCGTTGTCTGTGAATGCGCTGGTCCTAGAAGTGAGGTGGTAACAATCGAGTCTCCATATGAATAACCATTGAAATATTCCTCTCTGGTCAGTTCATGTCCCACGTATTTGTTCTTATTTGTCTTAATGTTGGTGCACTCCTATGTCGGGTCGATTTGATCAAAGTGGTCAAGGAAGATTTCGGCCGAATAACGGTGAGCCCATGCATATGTTTCAGGATCATTTAAGAATTCATATATTCGGTGTTCCTCTATAGAAGCTATTATAGTTGTGGGAAATGGGGGAGTTGGGAGAGTTTCTGAACCAATGGTCAGCTCAACAACTGCTATCTCAGGTGTAGCAGCGGGATGGGGCTCTTCTACCACATGGTGGTTACAACTATTGACGGCTTCATGGGTCACCTCAGAATATCGCAGTTCCTCAAAGACTAGATGAGATCGAAGTGCTCCCAATGATGTAAAATTAATTTCTCGAGTCTCGTACTCTATAATTACTTTAGTTGAGTCTAAGAATGGCTTTCTGAGAATGAATGGAGACTGGGTGAATTCTCCTTGATGCTCAATATCAATTATTGTGAATTCCACTTGAGCAGAGCATCTTGGAATGTAACGATGATTGAAATGGTTCCTCTTGGCCGCTTTATCGATCGATCAACCAGTTGAACAATCTCTCTTATCTTCCTGATAGGTCCGAGTTTGAGCTTGTTAAATACAGAGGTCAGGTCAATATTGATCTGTGAGTCTCAACGATTTGGAATGGGTAAATGTTATGTCTTTGATTCTGCAGTCAAATCTGGGCAACCACTTCACTCTGTGGCTCTTGGTTTTTATCCTCAATACTAAAGAGGTGGCCATTGACAAGATATGTCTTTTAGTCTTTGTTCTTGTCATGTTCGACTTTTTCATCATTAATTTTCTCATTACAAATCCTTTAAGGTCGGGGAAGTGTTCAATGGCCTGTATCAAGGGAAGTTCAAAAATAAATCTTTTCTCCATTGCTTACCTTAGAGAAGGATCCAAATTCTTCAAATATTCTTCACTTTCAAATTTTTATGATTTTTTTTTGGATTTTCGATTTTTTTGAAAGTTTTTTAATATGTCAATGTTTTTGCATTTTCAATGTGGTGTCGTGATATTGTTTTTTCCATAGACGATGAAGGGTTTCGATTCGTCGAGTAAGAGTCAAAATCAAAGCCATCCCTAGGATAGTAATATGTAGAGGTGTCACTGTCAGAGTCGTCCCTAGGGTGATCATAGTCTATTGGTTTCTGAATATCCTAGGGGTTCTCAACATTAGATCCAACTATTTCATCCTCCACTTCCATACCCGAGCCTCATAAAATGAAATTAGTCGATCAGTGAAATTTCTAAATTTATCCTCAAGTAATTCATATCTCTTACTTATCCTCGAAATGTCATCCCCCAAAATTTTTTCATGATCAATCATGTGAGCAGTCTGTGTGGGTTTCTGGGTATTCTCTCATTTTTCAACTTGAGATCTAGTTATTTCATCTTCCATTTTCATGCATGAGCTGGGAGAAGATCCTCTTGGACTATCCATTATAGGATGGTTATCTTCTGAAAATTTCTCCTCAAAAATAATAGAAGGAGTCTGCTCGATAGGAGAGAAACAATATATTTCATACTCAACTTGGTGTGATTAATGTATGTATAGTTGGTTTCAGTAGAGTCTGTTTTCAGGGTAGTTGATCGGCCCCTCAGATATTGATGTCACCATACAAGGTTCATCAATCGTATCCTCTGTGTGAGTATCCTGTCCGAAAGAATGATATGCGGAATTTTCAAATAGAGTATGATCATTAGAGTCAATCCAGTATGTACAATCAGGATGTGCAGTTCTCTCCTTTTGGTTTGATCGGTCCACCATGTCATTCCCTAAGTTCCAGTCTGGATATGCATTAATAAAGTACCAACCTATCCAATATTTTGATGACGAGAGAATGTAGTCGGTTGGAATTGTTGTCTAGACTGGCCATTGGTCTCAAAAGTGGTTCGATCATCAAATGGTTTGGTGAGAACTCAGGAATAAAATGGATTAGTCCAGGATGAAATCTGATCATGTGTAGAATTGGGTTGGAGAGGTAGCCAATATGAAGAAGAGGAGACTTCAGTAAGATGATTGAATAAATGATTATCATACGAAGAAGTGGTGACCTCCGTCTGTTGAATATATGTATGATCTAAATATAAAGGATTGTCTTTCACGGAGTAGCTCTGATTTGTAGAGTGGACTAGATTTATTTGTGGGAGAGAGTCTCCTGTAGTTGTTGGAGTATGACTAATTGAAGAAGGTTTTGAGGATTTGGGTCTGACCGAGACAAATTCATTTTCATAGTATAAATCTGATGGGTACTCAGTCCAATGTCTCGTTATCTTCGAAGAAGGTGGATGATTTGTCATGGTAGATCTTGGTTGAAAATGTTCAAGTGTACGTGATACTCAAAAGTAGAAACCTGAAATTTTAAATCAAGGAGAGTGATGGTGCAAGTGTGCGATTTTTTCGATATTCCATATCGATCCACGCACACCAATGTAAACACAAATCAAACCCTAGTTTCACCAACTCACACAATGGAGCCATAATTCAATTTTAATTGGTGATAAATCAATCTTGAAAAAGAATTAGTGAGTTGTTAGGTGCCAGAAATTTAAAGACTAGTCCAAATTCTTACAACTAGTTGCACCTACTTTCAGCCAGTACGAGTGTAAGTACATACAGTAAAATGGCTACCCGTTACTTAAGGACAGAGCCTTACACAATATCTTTTAAACCATCTACTCTGCTAAGGAAATCCAGACCGTTTACCGGCTACCCATATTTCCTCACTAAGAAGTAGCGAATCGATTTTATAGAATCAGTAGACAATATGAAAATCTGGAGCTGGACTCTAGTCTTAAGTGTCGTCTCTCGCTCACTCAGAATAATAAATCAATCCAAGGATAGGGTTTCTCTCCCGCAAAAATTCTTGATTTTATGAGTTAATTAAAGCGATTCCTCACAATCTCCATTTGGGATGCAGTACAAGAATTGAAAATTATTCTAAATGGTTGCAAGCCGATAAAATTGCACATAGAAGACAATTCTATTAGCCATGAAGAATCAAGTTAAAATTTTGACTAAATTAAATGATCTAATGTGCGTCTCGATTAAGTGAAGTGTAGTCCTAGGTTCTATGAGCACAAACTGTAAAATCCTATAGGATCTAATAGCGGTATGTGCAGGTCTAACCTACGAGCCACTCAAGTCGGGCCCCACGCTTATCGGAGAGTGAAACAAGCCACGACACAACATAGAAAAATTTCAAGGTCTTGTTACACATGCGAGAGTCCAAATGGACACCGCTATAAATGAGAAATTAATTACAAAAAAGTAAAATTACAGAAAATAAATCGTATACTCTATGCTCTCTCATGACTTGACTCGATGTTAATTTTAATGTGGATTGGTGGTCGGTGAAGATGCATCAGTTTCAAGAGAACCGCTTCACAGGCATCGTGTACCTCACACAAAAATAAGAGAGAGAGTGTATGGGAGTGACACAAAAATTAATCACAAATAAAATAAGAAAATAAATGCTGAAAATACATAAAAATAAATGCACAAAAATGGAAATTTACAGTGAAGATTCAAAGGTTAGACTACCCAAATAAGGAAAATCGAACACGGATTTTCTAGACAAAACCTAAGTCATTTGCGTCCCCGATAATGGCGTGATCTAAGGAGTCGTGAAAACCTTACTTCAATTTGCATGAATTATCACGTTAATCTTGTCATTTCATTGTGGGCGGGTAATCAGAATCGATCAAGAAATAACAACATTTAATTTATTTAGTTTTAATCTAAGTAGTTGATAACGTGGATTTTGCTAGCAGTTTAAATAATGAAGATGTCGGTTGTAGAGAAACTGTTAAGGTAGAAGCCACGTTGACCAAACAAAAATTAATAAAATAGGAGAGAGAGAAATAAGAAGCTTCTCTCTCCAATTTTATATACACTTTAATATTTATCCAGGTAAGTGTGCCTAGGTCGAACTCAAGGAGGCAGAATATCAATACGACAGTTTTTTATGCAATAAATATATTTTGAGAAATTTTCACTATCTTCTTGGTTTTACAACTAACTTAAGAAACGTTCAAAGCTAACACAATCTTACAAAAATCAAATCGAGAAAATACTTGACAAAAATCCATGAAAAATAGCTAGAAATGTTGCTAGGGTAGTTGAGTAACTACCCTAGAAAAATCAAAGAAAAATACAACAAAAATGAGGTCCAAATTACCCTTACAGCCTAGATGCAGAAATGCAAAGAAAAGTTTTGAGTTCTGTTACAATTTAGTCCCAGGTCAGGAACTAAACTGCAAAGAAAATGAAATTTATTACATATACTCCCTATGCAAGGACCTAAATGTAATTTCAAGAAACTACAGGAGCGAATGGAAATGTCTGGAAGCTTTATGGGTTTATTATGAAAATTTTCCACCATTTCGATCTGAGTGGCTACGATTAGAAGTGAAGGCACGATCGAGACCATCGGATGTGGACAGGTGTCGGCATCCTGTACGTCCTTGTGTTCTTGAGGTTCTTCAGCTCTGACGCAGCTGGCGAATGTAGGCCTCTTCTCCGATTTATCTCCAGTAGATGGAGTGTAGCTTTGGCCTCCGACAGGGCCAGGAGGGAGATTCCTTATCCCTTCGAGCTCACATGCGGTTGAGAAGCTCTAAAAGGTGTCCGATCACGGAGTTTGAGCGTCGATGAAGATGGCAGTCCGACAAGTCTGGAAGCTGATGCCAGCCTCTTGATTCGAACTTTCTTCAAAAAATTCTAGCTCTAGATGAGTAGTGGATGCTCCAGATGTAATAACAACTTGCAATTGGTGTTCTCTTGCTGGATCTAACTCGAATCGGCCAAATAGTTAAGAGATTTGCAACTCTAAGACTCATTTCCAGGAAATGTATAAGCGTGAGAATATGTAAAATGGAATATGGATTTGGGAGCGAAGTGGATCGGATATGAGAATGATTAGAAGATGGCATCTAAGGATGTTGATTAAGGTTCTTAATCACGAAATTAAAGATGCTAAACACGACACGGATATCGATAAATAAAATTTGCAAATGCTGAATGATTACGAGTGAATAGCAGGAGATATGCTCCCGCTGGTAGTTGCTCGAAGGTCGGTTGGGTGGAGCTGAACGCGGCGGCGAGGCTGCGATGCAAGGCGGCTCACACCTTGGAACCCTTCTCCGATCAATCATCTTCTACATGTGAGCCTTATATGGAGTTGTCACATCGAGATCGAGGCGGAGCACATCGGTGAAGATGGGGTGATGGCCAGGTGTGCCTGGACGTTGACGCTTAGGATCAGTTAGTGGTTAATGGTGAATTTGAGAGGCTTTTATAGATGAATCTGATGGAGTTAGGTAGAGGATCAATGGTGGGCATGTAAGAAGGTTGTTAGAGGTAGGAGATCAAGAGTTCAGATCAGAGTTAAAGAGTGGCTGGTAGAAAAAGTTGAAATGAGGCAGTTGGAACAGATCACCGACCTGCCTTCTTGAAGAAGGCACCAGGTGTTGACACGTGTCAACATCTTGTTGGGCAATTTAATAAATAGCTAAAAATATAAGGAATAAATAGTAAATAAGTATATTTTAAATAAGTATAAAAATGAAAGTTATAAATAATTAAATTAAAAACATTATGATATAATAAGTTTTAATAAATAGTAATTTTTTTACGAAATATAAATATTAGAATGATAAATAAGTATAAATAATACTTAATAAATAGGTTTTGGATTTTTATCTTAATAAATGAATAAATAGTATATTATTTTTATATTTTATTAATTAATAAGTTTATATATAGAATATTTTGGATTTTTTTTGGGTTTTAATAAATTAGTTTAAGTATATTAATAGATATAAGTATAAGTTATACAGTTCATTTATACTTATAAATTACGGTTTTTGATTTATTTAAAAAAATAAATAAGCTCCAAAAATTATGAAATAAATTAGGGTTAAAGTACAAGATCAGGAAAATATTTAGAAATTATAAAATCATTAAAACAATAAATAATATGTTCTGAATAAAATAGGTAGCCCAGAAACCCAATTGTGGTTAGGTCCCAAAATCGACTTTTTGCAAATGGACTCTGATTTTATTGAAATCACCTTCATTAATTAGAGAATATTATTTTATGAACTTTAAAGATAAGTATAGTGAAATTGGAATTCGTATGAGAGAGTTATGATGTTCGGAAGTTGGGATTTTGACAATTTACAAGTTGGATTTCTTGGTATATATACATGGTAATATTTTTGACTTATTTTTATATTTTTCTATACATTTTTGGAATAATTAGGAGAAGCGTTTGGTGAAAAATATGTTAATATAAATTATTAAAAATCTTTGAAGTTTTGGTTTTTATTGAATAATAAATAAAGAATGTATAATATGACAAATTAGTTATGTTTATTTATTTTCTTCCTTATCTCCCCCTACTTATTTATTTGTCGACCAATCCATGTTTACTTTGGTCTCGAGGATTAGGTTATAAATATACCTTTCAACTATATTTATTTTTATAAGTCATATTGTACATATAAACATAGCTACAATTTGCCTTTATTTTTATTTTCTTTATTTTTATTATTTTATTTATTTACATGATTTTAATGCATAAAAGTGCATTTTTGTTCATGAATAGGATTTTGATAAAAAAGTTAAAATTAATGAATATTTACATGTATTTGTTAAGTGTTTTAAGACAAAATGCAAACATACTGCTAATGAATCATGGATTGATCAACCCCCTATATTTAAACTTTGCTAGTCCCTTAGCAAACACTACTTTGCCAAATAAGGAAAAAAGAAAGAAAGTTAGAATGAATTTGTTTTCCTAAATCAAGTCATGAGAACAGACAAAGGACGGAGCTCGATCGGGCTTGAAACAAGCATTTCGTCGGAGCCTTAACTAGGATTAGGATTTTAGCCTCAACAATCTTCAAGTTCAACAAATCCTTATTTAAGTTCACCTCAACAACCAGTTCAGATCCACTCATTCATATCGCAAACACTATCAACCTTAAATCAATCTGTACGATATGTGAATTGTTTTAGCTCTTCCCACTTTGAAAGAAGCGAAGAAACCACCCATCCCGGCTATACACTCCAATTGGTTCCTCATCCAGCTACTCTTTCCTCGAGGAGGGAGGTATTCCCTTCTAAGGTCAGATCATGTTGTGTCCACAATCAATTATAGAGAGAAAGTAGAAGAATGAGAAAAGAACTAGAGTGCGACCAGTGTAGACGCATCTCCTTGTGAAGCCTAGCCAGTGCAGCTAAGTCTCCACTAAGATGTGCAGGATTTTTGGTGGAATCTGGGACAATTGTGGTCGTATTTGTATTTGGGGCTTCTTCTCTGAGTTGGCTTTGTAATGTTGCTTGCACTGCATTCATCTCTTTGTGCCTCGACGGATATAACATCTTTTCATTACGTCCATTTTTTGAGGTCTTGAAAAAAATTGTGCCAATAGATCCTTCCCTGATTCGAAGCGATTACAGCAACCCCAATCTCTCACATCTTTAGACATCAATGTAGCAAGACAAGGATAGAAACGCACAACCAGGATGGATTGCCCTTTGTCGCCCCATGCAAGTCGAGCTAAGTGGAAAGTACATGTGTCCGATATTGGTTCACTTATGAAGAGTTAAACAGATGACACCAAGTGTTCTACTTAGACACTTTTCGAGTTGACTTCCCAAACATGGTCTCATGGAACCCAAAGATTTATGTCAAACACCGAAGAGTCTAAATTCCAGTTCCTAACTAGGCTCCTTACAATGAATGTTAAAGGTCGTAATCAAGATCCATCCTTTAGACTTTTCCTAATCTTTTGTTCTAGAAATCAAACTTATTCTGAGAAATGCTAATGAAACCATGTTTTGTGTGATGTATATTTTCTGAATTTACTCATTTTTATGGATTTTTAAGGATTTTGTAATTTTATGTATTTTAGACTTTATAATTTTTATGGATTTTGTGATTATTATAAACAAGTTTATGTGCAAGAATTTTACAAGATAAAATACCCATATTTTATTTGGATTAAATAGCTAATGGATTTTACAAATTTTATATACAACCGATTTTACAAAGATTAAATGAATCTTACACATATTTTGATATATAGGATTTTAAAGAGGTCTTATACATATTTTAAATACACATTTTAAATTAATGATTTCTTAAATAAGGATTTTAAACATATTTTACTTATTTGCAAGGATTTTATAAATAATTTAATTAAATAGGTGGATTCTAAATTATCCTCACCCACTTTTTATGAATTTTATAGATATAGAAAATACATAAAAGTACGAGTTATGGAAAAAAGTATATATACATTATATACGCACCCCCTTATACTTAGCTTGTGTTATATCCTCGTGGCGTCAAAAAAGAAAAAGGAGGACATAACTCATGCTAAGTAAAAGTGGGTGAAAAAGAATGAAAGAATAGAAGTCAGTCGACCCCCTTATACTTACGGTAAGGTCATCATAAGTATAGTGGAACAAAAATGAGGCGACTTAGGAAAAGTAATATATAAATGAAGGAACAAAAGAAGAAAAAAAATGAAATCATCGAAATCACTCCCCCCATACATAAGATATGGCATCCTAAGTATAGAAAAAAGCGTGGCAAAAATTAGGGACCAGTGATTAGAGTAAAAGAAAGGATATACAAAAGAAAAGTAAAAAAATCAAAAATTGAAAACAAGAATCAACTGGCAATCGGTCAACCCTATACTTAGGATTTGATATCCTAGTCATAGAAGACGGACAAAAACTGGGGATGATTTTGATCTATGGAGAATATACAAGTATGTACTCCAGAAAATCGAATGGCTTCTTAATAGGAATCGATACTCTTTGAGATACCCAGTCGGTGAATCATCTCCGACGAGAAATCATGATATTGGAGTGTTGAACCTCACTCTGATCAATGTGATGATTTTCCATCTACAAGATTAGAAATCCAAACCGAACATTGAGATGTGGAGAGTGAAATGGTGGCTCAGTCGACAATGGGAGAGAAGAGATTTAGACGAGTTCTTCTTTCTTGCATGAAGAAGAAGAGATTGAGGTGGAAACAATCATGGAGAATCAGAAAGCATTCACTGGAGTTCACGCATGGAAGACTAATTATCGGTTATGGTGAATACGGTTCCAGAGTATGAAATGGATTGATAGATATGTAAAAATAAAATGGAGGAACACAAATAAAACTAAGATTAGAAACTTACTTGAATATGAAAAGAAAATGATGAAGAACTAGGTGATAAATCTTAGGCCTAATTGAGGTTTAATAACATCATACCTCACTTAACAAACATGGCTAATGTCTCACTTCCTCTCTCTCTCTCTCTCTTGCTCTCTCTTTTCTTATCATGAAGGTGAAGGTCGGGCTATGTCTCTCCTCACACAAGGGTGGATAACCATTAGAGGATGCCAGAAATGACTTTTGCTGGAGGAGGAAGAGGTGGTTGGGAGGTTTCATGGAGGTGGTTTCAACCACCTCCCGATTGTTCACATGAGGGAGACGAGATGTATGGTTGCTTGGGGAAGAATAAGAATGAATGGGGAAGGATTCAACATTGATACAAGGTGGTTAGTGCATGTGGGGCACCGGTTAGAATTGGGAGAAGATGGCGAAGTGCGAAGAGTTGCAAACCTTCGTAGAGGAGGACTGGAGGTTGAAGGAGAATCAACAGTCATTGGATTATTTGATCCAATGTCTAGGATTTAGGCACAGGGGGACGGTTCTGATTGAATTGATCAGAACAGATCTAACAGACAAAAAAAGGCAAAAACAAAAAACAAAAGAGGCAACCAGGTGGCTAGAGGATAACGCAACAAGTGGCCTAATTAGATTCGAAATAATTGAATAAATCATTGTAAAATCCAAAAGAAACAGTTAGAATATGAATTGGGAAAAATGTTCAACATGAAAGTTGTAGGTCTCACTGAAAACTTCCATGTATAACTCAAAGTCAAAATACAATACATATACATAGAAATATTTTTTATGGTAATTTTAAAGGATTAAAATTACTTTTTTTTCTTTTATTGTTATAAGTTTTTGTATTTTTAATTAATATTTAATAATAAATTAATAGTCTGCAATATTACATTTATTTTTATTGGATTTCTATTACTAAATAAGCACATAAAATATTGGAAAAATATAGGTATAAATATACAATATAGAGTAAATTATTAAAAAACAGTAATTAGAGTAAATTATTTATAAGTAGTTAATTATTAAATATGGTTAATGTTAAGTATAGTTAGTGAATTACTTAAGGTAGAAAGATAATAATAATAAATAGTGTTGATAAATATAGGCTTTGTCACCGCCTATACTTAAGCTAAGCTCATCCTCGAGCTAATATATTAAGAATGAACTAATGAATTAGTTAATTGTCTGACATGTGCATGTTTAGATACAAGGCTTAATCAATCAAGAACACTCAGATTTAGAGATACTAAAACTTTAAGCTAAACCAAATCTTAATAAAATGGAATTCAACTTCTATAATCATCAGGCTCTCTCATAATATATATATATATATATATATATATATATATATATATATATATATATATATATATGGGGGGGCCTTCCAATGAGGTGCATCTTTCCTGAAATTCAGAAAGCCACTACTAAATTTGTAAATTGTGTAACAATTTTGTAAATTTAAACTCCATATTGTAAAATAATGACGATCATATAGTTTTGTAAAATATATCATCTATATTGTAACAAATATTTTTTGTCAAATATACTAATATTTTTTAAAATCTTTTGTGATATACATATTATGTTAATATTTATTATTAAATTTATGGAGTTAGAAATTGTAAAATAAATTTGAAAAATGCTTAAATGGACGTGGCTTTCCATTCATCCAGGAAAGGTGCATCTTATTTGAAGTTTCTCCCATATATATATATATATATACATATATATATATATATATATAAGATGTATGACTTCATGTGTTTACTGCATTTACAAGAGTAGAGTTGAGATGTCACCCAAAGCTCCAATCCAAATGACTCTCCTATGAACCTAATCCTCAACACTAGGGAATAAATTCTGTCTTGCTTCAATTCACTGTCTCATTAGTTTGACAGATTTAAAACGTAGATAAAAGGCCCTATGATGGAGGGATTAGTATTTTTGTCATTTCTTCTCTCCCTCTCATTGGAACAAAGGTTCACTCAAGTGCCTCGTAAACTCAACATATATATTTTGTTGCTAATCAATGTGTCCATCGAATTAGGTTAAGTCATATGTACCTATTTTCTTGGGAATTCATCGAGATGTGGCTCTTTTAAGTATCCATTATGCCTTCGACAACTAGACTTGTATCACTATATGATGCAGAGCCCTTTTTGGGTACAATACAGATTCATAAAAAGCCTAAGATTTTGGTCCAAGTGGACACTTAAAAGGTTGGAAGCACTCGCCACTGGTTTAAAATCTTTGATTTGATATTGCATGAGATTTTCTCTTTATTCTTTGGCTAGCGCCAATGCTTTTACAAAGAATTGGCGCACACTAATCAATATTTTAATTTAATTTCGTCACACCTTGACACTTAAGTTAATATCAATGGACTAATATAATAACCATGTTCCCATATTGGCTTAGATTACTTATACTTATGTTTTATGAATCCTTCATTAATTTTATCTCATCCTTGAGCATCAAAAGATCAGATCCAGACTTAAATCTTCGATCCTAGTTCCTCAAGTGAAAGCTCATCTCATCATGAATGCAGTTGTGCATGTGAGGTGTATTTTTTTAGGTGGAGATTAAGCGTGCAATATAACACACATATCTTCAAACTAGGGAAGTATGAATTATTAAGTTTGAGACCAAATTGCTTAAGACAAGTTAACTCTAAATTTCTAGACTTCATAAATAAAGTGCTATGAATCTCAACAAGCCCTATTGTAAAGTGTAAAAATGTTAGGGAAACATCAATTTATTAGTTAGACGGTTAATTCGTTAGAGATTTATTTGAAGAATTTTATCAAAAAAATATAAAACAAGTGCCTTTCAAAGAGAAGAAACATATAACAGACAAAACACAACATAAAGGAACTGTTACACATTACAACTGCATCACAAGGGTACCAACACAACACAACCAAACTTAAGCTTCTCAAACTCAAGCATCAGACATGAATCCACGAGGTTTAAAGTCACAGGCATCCTTATGCTTCACTTGCTTCATACTTACATAGTAGATTTCGGAATTAGAATAAGAAACATCTTCATTGACTTAATGAAGTTCCTCGAATGATGACGTTCTTCCTCAAAAGTAATATCCATGTCAATGTTGGAAGACTTAAAGTTTTTAAAATGGAAGGAAGACATATCCAACCTTATTTTCTTCAATATACCTATATGTTTGACTTAAAAGAAAAAAGTAGGACTTACAAGAACGACCTAACTTACAAGAGACTTGATCTTCAGGCTTTTGAATATCCTCAAAGAAAGGTGCAGGCTCCTCCATATCCAACTCTTCCAATAATAGATTATCTTCCTCAACATGCATCACACTTTTCAAAGAACTCTTTATCAACTTGATCTTCCAAAATATAGAGTTCACATCTAAATTCTCCTCCATGCTTTACTCTTCAAGGGACTTAGACCGAGCAACCTTTTATAACCTATCGACTCCAATGGTTTTAAAAAGCAACCATTACTCCAAATGTACCCCTTCAGAAATTTAAATCTCAATTAAGAAACTGAAGTAAGATTTATTATTATTTTTTAATCATTCATTTTTTTAAAGAATTTGTAAATATATACAAAAAATAATGTCTTCTAGTGTATAGTGTAAAAATAATTTGTACCCTTTTAAAAATAATTTGTAAAACAATTTACAAACAATGTCAAATAAATATAAAAAAATGGCAAATATTTTATAAACTATTTTTACAAACATTATCAAATCCCCATACCCATAGCCCATAATAAATATATAAAATATTTGAAAGTACGAGCTATGAATCAAAGGTATACACCCCCTATACTTAGCTAGTGTTATGTCCTCATGACACAAAGTGAAAGTAAAGACATGGCTCGTACTAAATATAAAGAGGAATAACATAATAGGGATATAAAAATCGATCAGAATGCCCATACTTAGCTTTAAATAGCCTAAGTGTAGGCCTGAAGGACACAGAAATTGGGTACAAAAGAATAGAAATAGATTCAATTAAGAAGAATGGAATTTCAATCGCCCCCTATACTTAGGCTGAAAATAGCCTAAATATAAAGAAAACAATGAAGCATAGAAGGTCGAGAAGATGAAAAAAGATAACCTAGAAGAATATACATAAACAACGTTGGATTCCTCAATAAACTTATACTCTAAATAGCCTAAGTTAGGAGTAAAAAGCTAAAAAGGGAAGAAACCAAACCCTGAAAGAATAGATCAAGTGTCACTAAAATTAATAGAAGAATCTACAAGATGTTGAATATGTCAGATCTGGATCTTCATGCTTGTGGTTTCATGTTGTATCTGAAGTATCTGAAAGGGACACAATCGACACGAAGTCAATTACCTCAACTTGAACCAATTATTCTTTAGATTCTACAATGTGCTTCAAATGTTGGTTGTTGACTAGGAAGAACATGTACCATCTATGAGATCAACAATCTCTACACTTACATCATGTGCACTTCCTTCAATATATAGTGACCCATCCATTTTGACTTTAATTTCGTGTGGCAAAGCTCCAACTTAGTGTTGAACAACCAAACCTTTCGTCTAGGGACAGTTCTTGCATCTAATATGTAGATCATGCCACTTCTTTACTTTGTCCTTATAAATCAAGCTATTGTCATACGCTTTGTTTCTGATTTCCACTAGCTCAATGAGGTTAAAGTCTCAACATAGTTTCCTTAGGTGACAACTCTAATTTATTTTCTTTATTGCTCACTCAGACTTGTGAATCAATTCAGCAGGTAAATGGCATGGCTTGCCATAAATCATTCTAAAAGGTGAAGTACGAAGTGGAGTCTTGTAGGTCATCCTATGGGCCCACCGGACATGGTCACATAGTTGGGAACACTTCTTCCTACCAGGACAAACTAACTTTTGAAGAACACTCTTCACTTCCCTATTTGAAACCTTTGTCATGTTGTTCAACTATGGATGGTAAGGACTAGTAACACCATGCTCAAATTTGTAGTCCATAGCCAAAAATTACATTTCTCTATTCACAAAATGGCTACCCCTATCGGAAATCAAAACATTAGCAACCTTGAAATAATGTGACTTTTATGAACTTACAAACAATTCTATTGTCTGTGGATCGGGTTGGGATAACCTCCAGCCACTGAAGAACCCAAAAATGCCCTCGCTAATTACATGGATTTAACGTTTAATATTCGTTGTAGGCATGCAATCAAGACTAATAAAAAACAACTAATTAATTTATCAATTAAAGCGGGTGGTCAAATTTTTATATTTTACTTGAGCAAGCCCAATATCGAACATAGGGAGGCAACTATCTCCTTACATTGATTAATAGGCAATCAAGAACCTAGGTTTTCTGAGAGGCATTTTTTTATGCAATTAAAAATAACATTCAATTTCGAGCAAGTTTAGGGGCTAAAATGCAATTTCTGATCAAATGGTATCCAAAAATCCTATGACATGGCTAGAATATGAAAAATGATGAAATTCATGCACTGTATTTTTTTGTAATGTTTTGATAATATATGAATATTTATGAATTAGTGTTATATGTAGAGTGATTTATCGCAAATTAATTTTAATAAATAGCAAACCAACTTATTTCTTGGAAATAAAATTATCCTAAATAAGTATATGTGAGAGGAATCCAGGAAAACTAATAGATCTTAAAAATTATGGGTCTACAACCTATTAAAAATTAATTACTAAAATCACCAATAATTTATTCCGATCTCGATATAAACACAAATGGCATGATATTTGGGCACGATATAGAAATAACTAAAATCTACCTACTATGAATTATTCGGAATTATTTAAGCAATGATTAATTTAATATTAACTAATAACATGGAGTGGGAAAAATATGCAATTTTTCATTCAATAATTACATTAAATAAACCATAGCTCGTAAAAATAAAATCATCATCTACAATGATAGAGTATAAAGTGTTCTACAAGATGCAATTTTTAGAATAAGAGAATAATGATAAATGTCTATTCAAATAGATGCTCAAAGACAATTGCCTAAATAAAATTTTACAAAATCAAATAAGCGTAAACAAATGTGCAAAATGTTAGCAATGTGAGCCCAAGGCGAACCATTCATACAATAAATGCTATTGTAATGTTTGATATATCAATAAAAGTTATTGGTTTATTTCCACTCTCTGTCCGAGATTAAATGAATGAATGCACTATAAGATCCCTTACTACAATTTAGTTTATAAACCATGGCCATCTTGATGATCTTACAATTGTTGATTCAATTATCGAATAATAGAGGTCGGGTGCTCGGATGAATACCTAAAGAGTTAGATTGAGGACTCATCAAGCACCGTCAAATGATTATTAAGAGAAGATCTCCAGCCTAAGTAGGAGATGGCAATCCTTTCTCTTTTGGTTGATATTTGGCCAACCTCTTGATACATGTCCTCTGCATATGAATAGAGAATAGAGAATGTGAGATGTCAGATTAGTTAGGTCAAAGAGTTGGCTTAATGAGATCGAGATAGTAAAGTCATATATCCTATGTTATGGCAATATCGGCATGCATCCTCTGACCGGAGACATATGTATTGCTATATATCTGCATATGTACATTTGGCAGACCGATAGGTTGATGGCCTAATCAAGGTCTATACACCAGCGAGCTGGTGTGCATACAAGGGCACATGAGTAGTATGATCTCTCAAAGGGATCATACAAATTCACTTCTGAATTGGAATACATAAGATCACTCATAAGATATTGGGATCAATCAAATTCCATGCATGGTCGTTTTCTTTGGAAGCTTGACAAGAATTTATAGTTATGATATATGCTTTTGGAAAGCATATGTTCGATACCAACTCCCAATGACCGAATGAGAAACGTAATGATAAAACCCTAATGATGACAACGTAAATTAATCTATATCTTTAGGTTTATTCTAGGTCTTCCATTATGCAAGATGTTTAGGTATTAGGAATACCTGAGGGTGATGTGATAATTAATGATTATATAACCATGATGCTTCCATTCCGAGGGAGTGATGAAATAGATCTGGATTTTAGTGAGTCCTCTTATAAAAGAAGTGATCTGATCTTAGTCCAAATGTTGGACATTGATCTGAATGATATTCAAAAGCAATGAGAAGATTAGATCTACAGTCTTGGTTTAATCAAGCACCTATGAGAGGTCCTTGAGATCTGGATTTGAGATGTGATCTCAATATGCAAGTCACTCTATGTGGAACGTACAATCGCCATGTCCTTATCTCCAAGTATCTACGGAGAAAGTGCAATGTTCTGGAAAGGTTTAAGAATAATTCCATTAATGAATTATGCATTTGAGCATTGATATATTGATAATTAAATGTTATTTAATTATCATGAATAATGTGATACAATTAATATTATTGAAATACATTAAATGATAATCCATGATAATTAAATGAGATTTAATTATCAAGGATATGAGTAATGTGGATAGTGCTATCCATATTATATGTATATATATTATAAATGTGATTTTTATATACTATATAGAGCTTATTGTAACTCGTATCTACAAATTAATTATTGATGTGAATTGAATTCATATTAGAAATTAATTGGAGGTACAATTTACATTTTATTTTGGGTTATGAATATAATTCACAATTATTTAATGGCATGATTGCAATATTCATAAAATTAATTTGGAATTATTTTTGTGAATTAAGAATAAAAGTTGTTGTAAATATGTATGAAGGATTGGAGGAGCCAACACCATCCATTTAATGGATGGTGGACGACCACCCTTTTGGCCGTCCATCATCCATTAAATGGATGGTGTTGACTCCTCCAATCCTTCATACATATTTACAACAACTTTTATTCTTAATTCACAAAAATAATTCAAAAGGGTGGCCATTCCCCTTTTTAGGAGTGTGGATGGCTTCCCTCCTAATCCTTCTATGCTAATTAATTTAGTTCAACTTAAATTATGTTGACTATTCAATATATTTAATTTAATCTAAATTAGTTATTGTTGTGTTTTTACAACAAAATCATGGGCATTGAACAGAAACACAGATCAATCTCAACCTTTGATTTTATGTTTCACATGGATTGTGATCCTTGGACTCCGAAAATGATATAAAAGAAGAGGCAATCCTAGCTCTTCTTTAAGAACACAATATCTCTTGCGAGTCTCTTCATCTCTCTCACTCTCATCACACACCCCATCTCTTTCTTTCAAGTGTGGTCGTCCATACCTTGTGCTAGAGAGAATCGTGGTCATCGCGACATCGTTGTGTTGCCGGATTGACCATTTGCAGATATCCATCTTATTCAGTGCTTCTTGCTCGTGAAGAATATTTTATATTTCGTATGATGAAATCAGGAGTTCCAATGCTTGGATCTTCATCTTTGATTGCAGAAGCCCGCATCTCATCAACGAGCTCACAAGTGTCTCCTCCTTCAGGTCAGACTTGAGATAGGAGGTCTCTTCGCTTGGAGGCTACGATCGCAACAATGCATCAAGAGGTAATCCTACATCTTACTCGTGGTTAGATGAAATGAACCGAGAAGTGTTCTTGGATCATGTGTCTTCATTATTTAAGTTTTTAAATTCCGCTGCATTGAGCAACTAGTGCGACTAGTTGCTCTTATCGCATACGATGTTATCATCTTCTTCCGTGATGCACTTAAGGTTCTTTCCATATTCATCACATAAGGATTGGAATGGCATTACCGATACCCAAAGGGATATTTATGTAGTTTTTCTAGGCATGCGCATGTGTTGCATATGACTTTGCTGGCGAAGACTTGGGCGCAATTTCTAAAGAACTGGAGGATGTGGGTATAAATTCTCCAAGTCCTTACATGCCATGCATGTGCGTAGGGTTGGGGGTCTCTACGTGATATGTTAAACTACGAGGGGTCGCCTTGCAAATTTCCCCATCGAGCGTGTTGTGCGTGTCAGGGGGAGGGGAGATGGGAACAAGCGCCTTTCCCAATGTAAACCTCGGAAAGCCGACCGAGGCTGTAGAAGAAGGGGTGGTGTTGGGCGGTGAGCACCCCCGCTCGGTGTGGCAGAGGGTGCGGGAGCCAGACCGGCTCTCAACCGGGCGACCGTCGCTGGAAGGGTTGATGTTGGATGGCGGAGGCATAGTAGGTGGTGGAGGCAGAAGTCGATGGAGAGGTGGAAGTCGTTAGTGATTCAGAGTCTGAAGCGAGAGCTCGGTTATGCTTCTTTGAGTGGCGGAGCATGCTGACTGGGCAGGAAATGATGGCTGGATAGACACACGACCGTGGAGGCGGATGGATGGTGGTGTTCGTGGGTTGACGGAGGAGGCGCTCGGTGGAGACGTAAGGTGGAGTAGTCGAGCAAGGTGGTGTTGGAGAAGGGCACAGGGGTGCTAACGGGCGGTGGTGGGGTGGAATTGAATGTGGCACAAAAGTGGGTGGAAGATGTAAGTGAAGGAATAAGGTGAGGTGGAGGGTGCTCCATGCGGTGATCGAAGGAGCTTAAGGATGGAAGGTCATGGAGGAGGAGGGAAGCGATGTGAGAGAAGATGGGTGCGAGGTGATGCGTCGATGTTGGGTATGGTGTTGTGAGGTGCGGAGAGAGCGAAGAAGAAAATGCATAAGATGATGAAGGGAAAGATAATGAATGTGGGCCATCTGATATCAGAGGAGGGAAGCATCATCTCTGGTCATCGCTTCAAGGAGACAACAGGAAACTCCAAAGCTCTAGAAATTGATGTGGAGCTCTATTGCAATGTGAGATCTCATCAATTAGGTGAAATGGGTCGTCATCGCTCGACCTCGACCTACTCCAGCTTCCATCTAAAAGGAGGGGGGTTGGGCCTTCTTCCTCATGGCAGATGCAGCATGAAGGGGGCAAGTGTTGGAGTTTTATGGGCGGTTGGCTGGAGTTGGGGAAAACAGAGGAGGTACTTGCTTCAAATGTGGAAGGAGTGGAGGTACGGATGAGGCGGCCAACGGTTTCGCAACTGACGTGCAAGGCAGGGAGTGGTTGCATGCACCGCCGTGCAAGGCGGGGTGGGCGGTTGCCGCAGATCATTGGCGACGTAAAGGAGTTTGGCTACCGCAAGAGGTGGTCATGCGAGAGAAGGGAGAAAGGTGGGGACACCATGTACGCACAAAGGGGAGACCATGTGGCAGGGTGAAAACATAAAATAATAAACAAAATTATAAATAATAATAATAAATAAAATAAAATAAAATAAAATGTATAATAATATTAAATAAATAATAATAAAATAAATATGAAAATCAATAAAATTAGTGAAAATAATGAAAATAAATATATAATATAATATAATTTAATTTAAAATAAAATAACAAGGAAAATGAGAGCGACACGTGGCGGCTCCAGGAGCTACCACATGCCGCTCCCAGAAAAATCAAATTTAAAAAGAGATAACAAAAGAGGACAAATTAAAAAGTGTTCAACGTGAAATTGTTCATCTCGACGAGATCTACAACTTTCGTGATGGACCTAAAACAAAAGAAATCATATGTAGAAAAAGTATCATTTGTGGTATCCTATAGATATGGAAATACCTCATTTTTGTATTTTACAATTTTTTTAATTTTAAATAAGATAAAATTAAAAATAAAATTAAATAAAATATAGAATAAATATTTATACCTTAATCTATTTTTTTTATTTTTAATACTTAAGAAAATAAAGATACAAAGTAAAAGGGACTTATACACATAATATACATACAGACTCGAGGTGATTTATTTTTAAAATTTTTGCTTCAGTTTTTATTTGGATTTTTAACATTTTATTAAAACAATAATCAAAGGAAATAAATGCAAAAGAAATAAATAAAAAATGATTATTTTAGTACATAAAATAGTTGGGTCAAATTAGTCAATATGTACGATATACAATAGGGCCCCCAAAACCCATGTTTCACATACGAACTCCTATTCATTTGAATTTAGTATTATTTTGAAGGTAATTTAATGTACATTAATTCAAAAGTGAGTAGGGATCCATAAGAGACTGTATGAGAGAGATGCTCACATTTTAAGGCTTTTAGTCAAGCTAGGGTTTGGTTTTTATTAGGTAACTTTACATGTTAGTATTTTTTGGTATTTTCATTTATTAGTTTTAGTAAGATGTATACTATAGAGTTGATTTTATTAAATTTTGAGTTAGTGAAAAATAAATTAAAATAGGGGAAAATATGGTAATATACATGTGATATTTACAAGGGGATTTGGCTTCATATTTAATGCAAGTTTTCATACTAAAATGCAGATATTATCTCTAAGTGCATGAATGGTAAAAATGCAAAAAAAATGGAGAAATGCATCTAATTACTCAGTAATGAAGCTCTATTTTCAACTTTTAGAGTGATGAATCACAGATTCATCAACTACCTTGATAAATAATCCACTGCTAACAAGATGTACTCAAATCCATTGCTCTTGGGAAAGGGACCCATGAAATATATGCTCCATGCATCAAAAACATTATAGAAAATCATTGGTTGCATGGGCACCTCATCTCGATAACAACGGTCCCTCCCATCCTTTGACAAATAGGACAGGGCCGTATAAAATCCATAGCATCTCTAAACAAGGTCGGCCAATACAATCCACATTGAAGTACCTTATGAGCGGTTCTCTTTCTCGAATGGTGTCCTCCAGCTTCTAATGAATGATAATGTGTGAGGACACTATGTTATTCTTCCTAAGGAATACACCTTCGCTATACACAATCTGATGCTTCAAAGAAAAGTAACAGATCCTCCTAGCGGTATCTCCTCAAATTTGACTTCAGCCGGTCAATACTGCTCCAAGTCTAACCATGAGGAACTTGGTTGGAGACAAGATAGTTCACCATGTTTGCATACAACGGAAGTGAATCAACAACACAAATCACCTTATCTGGAAAGGTTTCTCTGATCAGCTATGAGTCAGGGGAATCCTTCAAATCCAAATGAGACAAATGATTAGCCACTACGTTCTTAACCTCAGGTTTATCCTTAATCTCCAAATCATACTCCTGGTGTAACAGAATCCACCTATGAAGATGCGCTCAATATCCTTCTTTTCCCTAAGTCATGACCTCAAAGGGAAGATACCAATCAAGAGTTGCAAAATCGATGAGTCACAAATCTTTAATTTCAATAGCTCAAAGGCCTCAAGACACCTGGGATCTACAATGAACTCTGTGTCTTTTCCTAAGTCCTCAGTCAGTGGACAGGAAATCTTAGAGAAATCATGAATAAATCTCATATAAAATCCAACATGCCCTAGAAATTACCTAACTAACTTGACATTGGTTGGTGGATCAAGTTTCTTGATCACATCCACCTTAGCAGGGTAAACCTCCATTCCCTTCTTGGAGATGACGTGCCCCAACACGGCACCCTCCTTAACCATAAAAAGACTCTTTTCCCAGGAGAGTACCAGATTCAATTACCTACAATTCTAAAGCACTTAGACCAATTGAACTAAACATGAATCGAATGAATCACCATGGATCGAGAAATCGTCTATGAAGACCTCTAGAAAATCCCCTACCATTTTGGGAAATACAGTCATCATGCACTGATGAAATGTGTGTGGGGCATTATAAAGCCCAAATGGCATGCGTCTGAATGCGTAAGTGCCAAAAGAGCATGTAAACATGGTCTTGTCATGATCTTCAGGAGCGATGACTACTTGATTGTAGCCCGAGTACCCATCAAGAAAACATAAAAACTCTTTCCTTATTAGTCTTTCCAAAATATAATCGATAAAAGGTAACGTAAATTGATCTTTCTCCGTCGTGGCATTCAAGCATCTGTAATTGACATATATGCGCCATGACGTAGGTACTCATGTTGCGATCTCAACTCCCTCCTTGTTCGTGACCATCTGAATTCCTAACTTCTTTAGGACAATATGAAGGGGGGCCACCCACTTGGAGTCTGAGATAGGGTAAATAAAACCCGCTCCACACCATTTCTCTATATCTTTCTTAACTACTTATTGTAGATTAGGAATTAATCTTCTTTGAACTCATGGGAAGCAATGGCACTATCCTCAACATAAATGTGGTGTGAACAGAGTGTGTGGTTTATACCCACGATATCTGACATAGTCCAACCTATGGCCTTGTGGTTCTTCTCTAAAACTTCTTACAACCTAGACTCTTGTTCTATAGTCATCTCAGTACTAATGATGATAGGAAATCTATCTTTGGGTCACACAAGAAAGGCTTACTTGTGTGTAGGAGGTAGTGGCTTCAGCTCTGGCAACGTAGAATCATCAATCAAATTTGGTTGAACCTTCTCTAAATCAGGTTTCGTGCTGCATGAAGGTGGAACTAGGTCAATTGTTCTTGCCCCCAACCCTGACGTATAAGGAATTGGATTGCCAAATAAATGAGGTGATTCAACCAATTCGACTAGAAATTTGTATCCCTTGACTATCCCGAACAAGGCAGTGGCACATCCAGTGAGATCTCTGAGTCATTAAATGAATAAGATGATGATCCTAACTCAAGAACTTTGATAATATCTCACAAACCGCCTCGTATATAGTTTCCTCTCCATATGAGAGGCTATCACTCAGTTCTGCCATATTTTGTTTCCATAGCTCGATTGTTCTCACTAATCTGCAATCTGCTTCTGACAACAAAGAGAACTCTGTTCTAGGTTTTGAGTTAGTTCTTTGTCATTTCGTCTGTTGCATCTTAAGAACCACTTTTCCACCTGAAGAACATAACTTCATCATCACTGTCTGATAATCAAAGGAAGCTCCATTGGTCCCCAGGAAATGCTGCCCAAGGATGATCTGTGCATCACTCCAATGATTGGGGACATCCATATCAAGGAAAATGAAGTCCACTCTATTATCTTGTCCCTCAATCTTGATGATAATGTTATTGACTTCACCCATAGCTTTCTTCATAGACTTGTCCGCAAACTAGAGTAATGCTCTTGATTTGCGTAATGGTCTCAACTCAAGTTTTTCATACAAAGCTAGGGGTAGTAAATTAATTGATGAATTGTTATCGAGAAAAGTGCATGCAAACGTTCTATAATCAATATGACTCACCACATAGTGTGCACCCATGTCTCTCTTCTTTGATGATAGTTGCTTATTCTTGAGACAATATGTTGTGGCAACCGATAAGACATGTGTATTTACATAGTTTTTCTACTTCTTCAGGCTAACCCAAGTAGGTCTGCAATACACCTTCAAATACTTCTAGATGGCAGGATTGTTGGCCACATACTCATCAAAAGGCACTTTAACCATAATAATATCTTTAAAACTCGTGTCATTTCTGGATCATCTTTTTGAATATTTATAATTATACTCTTTCCTGATGTTAGAGCATGGGGGAAAGGGATTGAAAAATAAGAAGAGGAAGAAGAAGAAGAGGAACTTGAATCATAAACTAATATATTTCTTTTATTCTTTGAATCAAGTTTCTTCCTAAATGAATCTTTACAACAATCTTAGAATTTAAAATAGTAGTGTCTACTAAAGGTTGGGGATTGTATGTTGCCGGTATGGGAAATGTACGTTGCTGGTACATTCTCCTCAACAAAAGATGCAAGGTCCTTCGTAGACTCTGAATCTACTCCATGATGCAAATTTACTCTCGTACTTATCCTCTTCTCTCAAACCTTAATCGATATCTTTGTCTCTGAATGGCAGATGTTATTGAAGCATGTGCTCCCCATCTTCTGAAGACTCCTCATGTAGAGATTCAGAAATGGCTCTGTCCATGTCCCTTACCTAGTTAGGTACTACGGTCCTTCCCCTCTTGAGTGACATATGATTGCAATTAAATAGAAAGATCTCATGCTCAGCCTTAAATGAGTCTTAGTAAAATACCTGACCATACTATTGTTGAGTCTTGTTCAGGTTATTGGGGTTTGCCTGAACTTGGGTAGGCATGGATGTTGAAGGTGCAGGCGGTTGATACCACACCGCATATCTTGTATCTCATTCCTGTAGGAATGAAGCTCCTCGAGTATCTGCGTCTGAAAACCTTTGATTCCATATGAAGATGACTACTACTAGTGGGAAGAAGAAGAAGGAAAATGTAAAGACTAGCCTTGAAACTACTAATGTAGGGGTTGTTGCTGAAAAGATGGGCCTTGATGACCTGAATGGTACTTCGACTATCAGACATACTGCTGCTGGTGCATCTGCTGCTGGGAGTAGTAGGCTTAAGGTCTTTGTTGTGCAGAGGTGTAGGAGTGAAAGTGGTGTTGTAAAAACTATATGGGCGATGTTAAGGAGGATGATCCCCTATACTTCCATGTCGGGTAGTGTCCTGTGTGTACCACACACCATTCACTTCTCACACCTCAGAAGGATCCTCTGTAACTTTCTTAACTATTGGAGGTTGTTGCTCATAGGAATGGGTAAGAGGTTGGTTGTCTACCTATGGCTGGGGTGGCCCCGACATCTGTTCATCATGTACAAGATGTACGCGGTAAACAAGAGAAGAAGATGCAATCATGGTGGGTACTTTTATCTTATATACTTTCTCTATCAGCTCTGCCATCTGCTTTTGGAAGCTATGATAAGCTATTATCCAACTCCTTCATTCTCTTGTCAATCCTCTCAATTATGGTCAACTTATTTGCTGTGATTCACTTGCTGGGAATCATATCCTTTGAGAGGTCTACTGTAGCCTTCTTTCCCCCTTTAGATAAGAATGATATGGGGGACTCTATATACGACCTTCTAATGGTCTGTGCACGACTTATCTTGATCATTTTCTCGAATAACTTCCAAACGATATCCACAGCACATGACTCATAACTTCTTTAACAAGCAGCACTAACCAGACCCACACTTCAGGGTTAAGACCTATGTAGACTAATTGAACCAAGATTGTAGGCTCAAGTCCATGACAAGGACACTTCTATAATAGATCATTGAATCTCTCCCAAGTATCACAAAATGGCTTGTTCGGTAATTGGGAGAAACTCATGATGCAAGATCGCATATGATTGGTTCTACTTAAAGGGTAAAACTTCTTCAGAAAAGGTCCATGAAGTGGTTATAGGTAGTTACAACTACCCCCAAGTTCATAATATAATAATCCACCTAATCTCCCAATGCAAAAGGTAGGGCTTTGAGACTTATATAGTCTTGACGAACCTAGGATGTTTAACATTATCACATACAAACTCAAAGTTCCTAAGGAATGCATATGGCTCCTCGAGTGCATTCCCATCAAAGTAATGCAAAATATTCAGAAAATGTGGCTTTAGTTCATATTCAACTTCATGGTCTACTAGGCTCAACCAATTCCTAATTTTGTACTACCCAGGATTGTACAACGCATCCATTTGTGCATCTACTCCCAGGTTATGCTGGCCTATTTATTCTCTCAAAAATTATGTGATCTACTCAGAGTATGCTAACCAAGCTAAGACCATCTACATCAGGTCTTCACACTCCTCTTCCTCCCGATTCTATCTTTTTGGAGGCATCGTAAAATCTTCTATACCTTCATCAAAAAGAGGGTTCAAGTGAGATCGTGATGAGGTAGTTGAAATCATATCGATCTCACCAAGGTAATGATCTTCCTTGGTGTGAATTGAAGAGAGAAAGGGATAGGTCGGGATGCAACTGCTCCCTAAGAGGGAATCATGAAAGTCTGAATCGAAACAAGGGTTATTCCGGATACAGAAAGGTCCTGGAGAAGAAGATGGTTGGACTTTGAAAGATGTAATGTTTGGATGGTTCAATGACAAGTTCGCAAAATCTGAACAATTTCTAGCTAACTTTCCATCTTCAATATAAGAGAATATGAGAATGAGAACGATCGATTCCAAAAAGAACTAGTACTATGGTACACATGAATGTTTGAGAATGAGAACGATCAACTCACACAAGACAAATGCAAAGCAAACCCCTTTTTATAACTTCACCAACTCAATTCATGAAGGTCATAAGTTTTCGGTTGAATTATCTTGTCGGTTTTAAGTTAGTGATTTAAACAATCTTTTCAACCATTTCACACAAGGAGTCTCCTCTTACTCCCAGTTGAAGTCTTGTAAGCTTTCAATCAAGAGTGCACTTCCCGGGCTGCCAGGTTCAATATCACACCCCAAAAGAAGCTACAAGTGCAAACAACCAAAACATATTTCAAAGGTTGAAGAAAACCACTTGTAGCTCTAGAAATCCATGAGAGTTAGACCTAGAGACTTAGGGTGGATGTTCAGATATTTGAGCTCTAACCTTAGGGCTCCATCCTCACCCACTTTGCCTGGGGGTAAGTACCTATGTCCAATGAGGGTGTTACTGCCAGTAATACAAGGTTGATTTCATTCCAAATTCATTTAAATCAACTTTCATAATATAGTATCGATTTTAAGGGTTAGGTTGTCGCATGAATTAATGAGCACATAAAACATGCCTAACATTCAGTCCTATTTCCTTTATCCTTAAGATTATAAAATAAGAGGAAGGAGACAGTAAACGGAATGCATGTTAAATCATGTATGTATGCAGTCATTTAGAGATACTCACATCGTTTCTTAGCACTCTCTAAGTGGATGCCAGACTGAATTTAATATCTAACTATATTACGCAAGTAGAAAAACCACACGTAAACAAGAGTTATATTAGCAATGAAGAATTCTAGTTAAATTTGACTAAATAAAGAGTAGCTGATGTTTCTATTAGTGAATCTTCCAAGATAATGAATCTTAAGAGATCAAAAATTGTGTGGTCTAAATTATGAAGAGGGAACAAGGCTATATGACCTAAGTTTGACTATTTAAATCAAAGTGCCTATTCCTAATTTGTGCCACTAAAGTCAAGAATCACTCTTGACACAACCACACAAATAAATAAATGATAGAGCCTTTGTATACAAACACGAGATCTAAAATGAGAATCATTGTAAATAGGGCAACTTACCTAATTATTACAAATAATAATACAAAAATGTTACAACACAAATCACTACTCAGTTAAGATAAAATTTCTCCTAATTCACTTGTGATTTGACTCTTCCGCAAGAGCTTCAAGCTCAACGCCCTTTGTCTTCCTTCGGTCTTTGTTTTCTTTGCGGTCCCTTCTACAAAATAATAAGATGTTTAGAGAATTCTTAAGAGAAATAAATAGCTTATTAAATAGATGAACACGCAAAACTAAACAATCAATAAAAACAACACAACAACTTAACCTTAAATACACTAAAAAATCACTAATAATAAATATCTAAACCTAAAATAAATCAACAAAATAATTTTGTCCCTGACAACAGTGCCATTTGATGAAATTCTAATTGGCAATAATAATATGTATCATTGTAATACTAACAATCAACATTCAGTCAGAACTGAATTGAATTATCTCTACGAAGAAGATTCACCTTTAATTTATCCTGAGAAAGTCCAGGGTCGAACATAAGGGCACCATCAAATAAATATTTTAATCTAGGAGTTAAATATTTAGTTTAGCAATTTAGTAGTGTTATGAGTCAAGCAGCAATGCTCAATGCAAAGCATGAACTTTTTAAAGAGTTTTATGCAAATATGTTACATGAACAATAATGATGCTAACCTAATGAAACAAAATGCACAATTCAAAATTCAATTGGTCAATTCACAAATAGATAATTCCTTAAACTCCTAATATGCATTACGGAAGCAAATTCTCTATCAACAATTAATGAAAAGATCAATTATCAATTAATTCGCGAAGGTAAAAAAATAGTTTAAGTACTCTAAAATCTAATGCGTAAAAGATATATCAATTTAACACATAAAATACACCAAATTAAAGAGCATAACGTTATCTTTATATTGACACTGATTTCGTTAAATTAGGATAAATGGTTCAGAAGTTATTGACCAAACAATACAGTGGCATAATCATAATAAAACTTAATAAAAATTTAATAATACATTACATAAAGGTCCAAACAGGGACTTAATTGCAAATATGCAAAACTGCTTGGGAATAATTCAAATAACCTTGATAGGGACTTATCTTCAATTCGGGAAAAAACATGGTGCCCTTGCAATTTTTCCACCCTCATGTGTGTGTTGCACGTGACGGCTTGACTCGGAGTCATCCTTGTGGCATGTGCCACATGGAGAGATTGAGATGCTTCAGGAGAGGCTTGGAAGCTCCGGATCTGTTGCCTAAAATAATGGCTCGGGTGGAGCTTCGGCTCTAAATCATGGTTATGATCTAATCCTATGTCTACTACTTCTCGAAGGCCGACTCCTTCCTCCACTACATGCTACAGTGAAGCCGGGGATCCTACGACTTGTTGTGTACTCCTTAATGCCCTGACGTCGGTGAAGGTTGGGACATCTTCCTCAGACTATAGTGATGAGGCTCGAGGGTTTAAGAGGAAGCAATACTCTCTGAGGTATTTCGTCGGTGAATCATCTCTGGCGAGAAATATTGATATCAGAGCGTTGAACCTCCCTCTGATAAATGCAAAGATTTTCCACCTGCAAGATTAGCAAACCAAACTGAACACAAGGTGAGGCGTGGAGAGTGAAATGGAGGCTCATTCGATGATGGAAGAGAAGAGCCATAGTTAAGATATTCTTCCCTAAAGAAGAGATCTAGGTTGAAACAACCATGGAGAATCAGAGAGGATTCACTAGAGTTCACGCATGGAAGTGTGATGATCAGCTATGGTGAAGATGATTTCAAAGTGAAATAGATTGACAGATATGTAAAAAAATTGAAGGAATGTGGAATAAACTAAGATTAGAAACTTAGCAAAAGATGAAAGGAAAATGAGAAGAACTTGGTGATGAATCTTAGGCCTAATTGAGGTTTAATAACCTCAGTCCACGCTTAGAACAATGCTAATGTTCGAAGCTTAAGCAACCTTCGATTGGGGCTGCAGCAAGGTGGGTTTCACATTGGATCTCGCCGGTGGGATTCGATAGGCATTGCTTCTTTTCTCTCTCTCTCAATGTGCATGAAGAAGGTAAAGGTGGGTCTATCTCTCTCCTCACACAAGGGCAGAAAATCATTGGAGCACGTCAGAATTGGGTTTTGATGGAGGAGGAAGAGTTGGTTGGGTGGTTTCAGGGATGTGGTTTCATGGATGTGGTTTCAACAACCTCCTGATGGTTCACATGAGGGAGACGAGAGGTATGGTTACTTGGGTGAGGATTACGAATGAATGGGGAAGGATTCAACATCGATATGAGGTTAGGGCACGTGGCCATTTCGATGAAATGCGAAAATCAGACTCGTGGTTACTTGATATAGAGAGTTGCTAATGTAGAAATAACTGTGAAAGCAGACTCTCCATTTATCAAATAGAAATAAATGAAATAGGAGAGAGAGAAAGAAAGATGAAGACAAGTGGCTCCTCTCTCCTATTTCATCTACAATATATTAGTTATCTAGGTAAGTGTGCCTGGGTTGAACTCGAGGAGGAAGAATATTAATACGTCAGTTTTTGATGCAAGAAATCAATCTCAATAAGTTCATTATATTCTTGGTTTTACAAAAAACTTCAAGAAAGACTCAAAACTAACTTGATCTTACAAAAATCAAATCAATAAAACTATGCGATGAAAAGCCATGAAAAATACCTAGAAATGTAGCTGGGGTAGTTGCATAACTACCCTAAATATTTGGGGAGAATATACAATAAAAATAATGTCAAAAATACCCCTACAACCAAGGGTAGAAAAGCAAGAAAAAGTTTTAAAGTTTGTTTCAATTAAGACCCTGGAAGGTATTGATTTGCAAAGAAAAAAAAGTTTTATTGCATTTAGGTCCCTATGCGGAGACCTAAATGCAATTTCTGTCTGGGGCAGAGTTAAATTCCTGGAAGCTCGTTGGATTTATTTTGCAAAATTTCCACCGGTTCAGTTTGAACGGTGAAGATTAGGTTGTCTCAAGCAATCTAGGCAGTCAGCTTTGGACACGTGTCGTGATTCTGCTCTTCCTGGATGTTCTTGATGTTCTTCACCTCCTTCGCGTAGCTGGAGACGATGGCTGGTTCTATGAATTATTCCTGACGTCCAGCTAATTTCTTGGGCCTCCGGTAGGGCTAGGAGGGAGACACCTTCTCCCTCCGAGCTCGCCTGCGGTAGATCTCCTCCGTAGGTGGTCGTAGGCTGCTGGGATTCGCCGGTGAAGAAGATGGTCCTGCAATCCTTGAAGCTTATGCAGAAGACTCTTGTTTTGGAAATTCTTTGAACTTTAAATCTCCATATTGTTGTTGCTATGCTCCAGATGATAAGGAACCTGCAACTGTGCGTGATAATGCTCGATTGTAACTCGAACCAGTCATATAATTAAAGGATTTGCAGATTATAGAAAGCTTTCCAGAAAATGTATAGCAAAGGTAATGTGACAAATGGAAATCAAATCAAGGTGATTTGAGTTGAATTCAGAAGTATGTGAATAAGGTGTGACTGATTACGAAGTCTGAAGAACCTAATTATGTAATTAGCTACGCTAATTCGACACATATACCGAGAAAGAAAATGCAGATGATGGAGGTATTGACATATGGACTGGAGGTGTATGGCCTTCTCAGTTATGTCTCAACAGTGCGACAAACCGAAGATCGATGCAGCACAAGGCGACGATTCAAGGTGAGCGATCGCCTTGGAACTCTCCTATGCTGATCAGTCTTCCATGCGGGCTTAACCTTTGGCCATGTCACAGCCGGAGCGAGGTGAAACAAGGTGGAAAAGATGTGTCGATGGCCAGGTTATTCTGGAAGCTTGAGCTTAGGAAAAGTTAGTTGGTCAATAGCGATTTTGGGAGGTTTTTTTTAGGTGAATCGATGAGAGGTAGTTAGAGGATCAAAGGTAGGCGTGGAAGCAGGTTGTTAGGGGTAGAGGATCGACGGATTAGATCGGAGAAAGAATTTTTGAGGTTTTGTGTGGAAAAAGGAGAAAACTAGGATATTAGAGCCGAAACCGGCCGGCCTTCTTGAAGAAGATGATCCTAGATGTTGACACGTGTCAACACCTGGTTGGCCAGTTTAATTAATAACTTAATATGTAAGGGAAAAATAGCAAATAAGGGTATTTTAATAAGTATAAAAATTAAAGTTGTAAATAATTAAATAATCTAAATTATGGTATAATTAGTTTTAATAAATAATTATTATTTTACGAAATATAAATATAATATTAATAAATAAGTATAAATAATACTTAATAAATAGGTTTTGGATTTTTAACGTAAGAAATTTACAAAATAACATGTTGGTTTTATATTTTATTAATTATTTGGTTAATAAAAAGAGTATGTACGATTTTTTGTGGATTTTAATAAATGAACTTAAATATTTTAATAAATACAAGTATAAGTTATATAGTTCATTTATAGTTAAAATTAGTGTTTTTATTTATTTAAAATAATAAATAATCTCCAAAAATTATGAATAAATTAGGGTTAAAATACAAGATCAAGAAAATAATTAAATTTAAAAAATCATTAAAAAATAAATAATGTGTCTTAAATAAAATAAGTAGCCCAGAAACCCAGTTGTGGTTAGGTCCCAAAACTGACATTTTGCAAACAGACTTCATTTTAGTGAATATTATTGTATGAACTTTAAAAGTGAGTAGAGTGAAATTGGAGTTCGTATGAGAAAGTTATGATGTTCGAAAGTTTGGATTTTGAGAATTTACAAGACAGATTTCTTGGTATATATACGAGGTAATATTTTTAACTTAATTTTATATTTTTCTATACAATTTTAGAAATATTTATGAGAAAAGTTCGGTAAAAAATATGCTCATATGAATTAATTAAACTTGTTTGAAGTTTTGCTATTTATTGGATAATTAATGGAGAGTATATGAAGCATGGAAATTAATCATTTTTATTTGTTTTCTTCCTTATCTCTCCCTACTTATTTATTTGTCGACCAATCCATGTTGTCTTGGTCTCAGGGATTAGGTTTATAAATATATCTTTCAGATATATTTATTTTTACAAGACATATTTTACATATATGCATATATATAGAATTTGCCTTTTTTTTATTTTCTTCTTTTTATTATTTTATTTATTTACATGATTTTAATGCATAAAAGTGCATTTTTATGCATGACTATGGTTTTGTTAAAAATTGGAATCTATTGGATATTTACATGTATTTGTTAAGGGTTTTAAGACAAAATGCAGACAGAATGCTAATGAATCGTGGATTCATCAACCCCCTATACTTAAACTTTGCTAGTCCGTTAGCAAATACTTATTTAAGAAATAAGGAAAAGGAAAGAAAGTTAGAATGAATTTGTTTTCCTTAACCAATTCATGAGAACATTCAAAGGACAGAGCTCGATCGGGCCTAAAACAAGCATTTTGTCGGAGCCTTAACTAGGTTTAGGATTTTAACCTCAACAGTCCTCAAATTCTACAAATCCTTGTTTATGTTCACCTCAACAGCTAGTTCAGATCCACTCATTCATATTGCAAACTCTATCAATCTTTAAATTAATCTGTACGGTGTGTGAATAGTTTTAGCTCTTCCCGCTTTGAAAGAAGCGAAGAAACTATCCATCCCAACCATACACTCCTATTGGTTCCTCATCCAGCTACTCTTTCCTCGGGGAGGGAGGTATTCCTTCTAAGGTCAGTTCGTGCTATGTCCACAATCGAATATAGAGAGGAAGTAGAAGAATGAGAAAAGAACTGGAGTGCGACCAATGGAGACGTATCTCCTTGTGAAGCCCAGTCGATGTAGTTAAGTCTCCACTAAGATGTTCAGGCTTTTTGTTGGAATCTCAGACCATTGTGGTCGTATTTGTATTTGGTGGCTTCTTCTTTGAATTCGCTTTGTTGTGTTGCTTGCATTGCATTCATCTCTTTGTGCCTCGATAGATATGTCATCTTTTCATTTCATCCATCTATTTTGAGGTCTTGGAAAAATTGTGTCACCAGATCCTACCCTCATCCGAAGCAACTATCGCAACCCCAATCTCTCCCTTCTTTAGGCGTCAATGCCGTAAGACAAGGATAGAAACATACTACCAAGATGGATTTCCCTTCGCATCCTCCGCAAGTCGAGCTAAGTGCAGTGTGCATGTGTCCAAAATTGGTTCACTGATGAAGAGTTAAACGGATGACACCAAGTGTTCTACTTAAAAACTTTTCGAGTTGACTTCCCAAACATGGTCTCATGGATCACAAAGATTTAAGTTAAAGACCTGAAGAGTCCAAATTCCAGATCGTAACTGGACTCTTTACAATGAAAGCTAAAAGTTGTAATCAAGCTCCATCCTTCAGACTTTTCCCAATCTTTAGCTCTTGAAATCAAACTTATTCCAAAAAAAGCTAATGCAAATGCAACCATGTTTTTGTGAATTATATTTTTTGGATTTTACCCATTTTTATGAATTTTAAGGATTTTGTAATTTTTATGGATTTAAGACTTTAAATTTTTTATGGATTTTGTGATTTTTATAAACAAGTTTATGTACAAGAATTATACAAAATAAATTACCCATACTTTATTTGGATTAAATAACTAATGGATTTTACAAATTTTATATAAAAAGTATTTTACAAGGATTACATGAATTTTATACATATTTTAATATAAAGGATTTTAAATATGTGTTATACATATTTTAAATGCACATTTTAAATTAAGGATTTTAAATAAGGATTTTTAAACATATTTTACTTCTTTACCAGGATTTTATAAATAATTTAATTAAATAGGTGGATTTTAAATTACCCGCATCCACTTTTTATGGATTTTATAAATATGGAAAATACATAAAAGTTTGAGTTATGGACAAAAGTATATAAAATATAATGCACCCCTCTATACTTAGCTTGTACTATGCCCTCTTAGCGTCAAAAGAGAAAAAAAGGAGTACATAACTCATGAAAACTAAAAGTGGGTGAAAAAAGAATCAGTGATGTGAAGTCAGTCGACCACCCTATACTTATGATCAGGTCATCGTAAGTATAGTGGAACAAAAATGAGGTGACTGGGGGAAAAGAATAAACAACCGAAAGAACAAAAGGAGAAAGAAAAGGAAATCATTGAAATCACTCGGTCCCCCTTATACATAGGATAAGTAATCCTAAGTATATAAAAGAGTGTGGCCAGAATTAGGGACTAGTGATTAGAGTAAAAGAAAGGATATACAAAAGAAAAGTAAAAAGAACAAAAAATCGAAAACGAGAATCAGAGTGCAGTCATTCCCCCCTATACATAGGATATGTTATCCTAATCATAGAAGACGAACAAGAAATGGGGACGATTGTGATCTTCGAAGAATATAAAGGTGTGTACTCCAGAAAACTGAATGGCTTCACATATCTTTGTACGGGATGGAATGAAGTAGAAAAGTATTCATGCATCCTGTACAATGTAGATCACTTCAACAAGGGTCGTACTGAATCTTCTGCTTTTTATTTGCATTCTGATCCTTGGTTGAACAAGTAGAGTCGTCTCTGTAAATGAACTCTGTATGTGACATAACTCTCTTTTCTGAAGTATGCATCTCTGGAGTCAGACTACAGAAGATGTTTATATGTGTAACAAATACACCATCCGACTCTCTATCTTAAATAGATTGAGTGATGTGTGATATATAATCAACTGACTCTTGTGCTGGAATATGTGTACTCTCAATCTGCAGCACTGAGATGTCTACTTCTACTAATTGCTCATCTGGATCTGATGTAAACTCTGTATCTGCATATGAACAGTCATAAGCGGAACTAGGTAGCATGTCTTCTACCCCATCCTCAAGTAGGATATCATGGGTATCAAGATAAACGCTCTCAAGATCAGGAGATTGTGTCTCATCTATGTTATGAAAATCCTCTGCAAGACTGGAGTCCTCTGAAGTAAATGACAAAACTGATCTAGGACTGCTACATTCTTTCGCCATCTCAATGTGTATCTCTCCATTGTATGTGAGGAATGATACTCTCCCAACATCATAGTCAAAGAGTGCTCTTGTTATCTGCAAGAAGGGTCTCCTGAGAATGATTAGAGCAAGATGTAACTGCATCAGGCACGTCATGTCTAGGACAGTAAAGTCTACAGGAAACTACAAGCCATGAATAGTTACGATAATGTTTCTTAACAAGCCTCTAGGTTTCTTCGCAGATCGATCTGTAAATTGAAGTATCACTTGTAGTTTGTAGAGAGGACCTTTCTTGAGCTTATCAAGCAAAGAGGATGGAAGTAAATTGATCGAGGAACCATTATCTAAGAGAGTACAATGGAATGCTACATCTTCAATCTGACATGTGACATAATAAGCTCTAGAATCTCTTCTCTACTTAGGTACCTTGTTCAGAATAGCACACGATGTTGCCTTGGTCAATACGTGTTTCTCAACTTGTGATCTCTTTTTCCTATGTGTTGTGCATCTGTTCCTCAACTGATTCTTGAGCATAGGAAAATGATCCAAGGCATCGTGAAGTAGAATCTTCAAAAAAATATGATCTTTCATTAGGCGATCGGTTTCTGGAGTGACAACATTCTTTTTGTGTTTTTTATTTCCTTTTCCATACAAAGCATCAGGAAAAGAAGCAATTTCAGGAACAAAAATTCTCCTTTTTATTGTAATCGGGATAAGCTTGTACATCGTGAGTCTCAAAATTATGTACAAAACTCTCTAAAACAGGAAAGGACACATCATCTTTGGAAGTGTCTGCATGGCCTGGCGTGGTTTCATCGTCTGATTCTCTTAAGTTCATATTGACTGTCTCTGCATCGCTCCCTTCTCCCTGATCGTCAAGTGATTGATCCCTATCATCGTGGCGGTTCTCTTACACATCATGTGTGTCATGGTCTGGCTATCGCTCCTCTCCGTGTGTCATCTCCTCCTCCCGATCAGGTGCTTGTGGCGATCTACCGCTCCTATGATGAATGAAGTTAGATAAAAATTCAGGAAAAGAGATCTCACATGTCGTGTTGTCTACCTGATCTGGGTGCCTCCTTTTGTTGTTCGGATTCATCTGAGGTTGTGCAGGAAGAGTGGTCTTGGGCGCGGTTAACTGCTCCAGATGATGGTTAACCCACTCCATTTCTATCTTGTGCACAGTCTGGAGCGTGCTTAGCATGTCCATGATCCGGTTTAGTGTCAGGGCTTGTGAAGATATTTCTGATTCGACGTAGTGACCCTAACTCTCTACTCTATACTACATCTGCATCTGTTGCTGCAGAGCGCACTGCTGAGGAGATCGTTGTGCCGTATATGGAGATTGTTGCTGCTGCTGGTAATAGTTAGGCTGTGATTGCGAAGTTGGATGATGAACATAATGTGGTCTCTGATAAATGTTCTGGTGAGACTATTGTTGCGTGTAGTGCTATCGGTGCTGATAATGCTGGTGTCCATGCTGTGGATAATGCTACGTCTAATGTTGGTGATGTACGCTCTAAGAAGAAAACAATGAAGGTGGCTCAATCAGAGCGTACCATATTCCATTGATGTTAAGAGTGGCTTGAGGCTCAACATCAATGTGTATAGGGCAGATGACCTGGCTGGAATTTGCAGGAGTCTGATCCTCATGCCAATCAATCTGCGGAGTCTCTAAATAGCTATGGACGAAGTGGATATGTCGGGTGGGAGGAGCGGGTAAAGATCTCTGAGCAGGTTGTGAGGTCGAAGAAGCTTGAGCCTGTTGATACTGAAGATGCAGGTCAATCTTCTTCTTCGTCAGATCGCTCAGCTACTGAGGCAGTGATGAAAGTTTCTCCAACTCTCGCAGCTGCTGCAGTTCCAGGACTTGCTTCCGAATCACATCTACCAACGTCAACTTCTCACTGATATATCCCATGTTGGTATTGGATTCAAAGTCTGAAGTATTTTCCACCTTATGATGCTCTCAATGATGTGGTGGCTGCGGGGCCTTCTAGAATGCACGAGTAGAGTCGATGACTCTCGAGTTCTCTGCCATCCCCTCAAAGATGGATCAGACATCATCAACATCCTGATTCAAATAGTTATCGCCACATGCGGTACTCACAAACCCTATATATCTGACTAGAGTCCTCCAAAATAGTTCTGTGCTAACACCTTCAATGGAATCTCTTGATAAGGACATCTCTCAGTAAGATCCTTGAATCTATCTCACGCCACATTGAATGATTCGTTCGGCACTGAGTGAAGTTGGAGATCTGACTCCTTATAATGTTTGTCCCTCAAAGAGGAAAAAATTAACGTAGGAATGTGGACTTCATGTCAGCCCACGTAGAGATTTCTCTCTAAATGACTGATCCAATAAAGTGCCTTATCTGCTAAGGCAAAGGGAAGGCTTTGAGGCGAATGGATTCCTGCGTAACTCCAGGGTAATTATCCGTACCACATATAATCTTGAAATGTTGTAAAAAGGTAAACGACTCCTCTGCATCATTCCCATAAAACTTGGTAAGCAATGAGATTTAGGACGTGCGTAACTCGTATGGCCCTTGATTCGGTGGTAACCAAATCCAATGATGTAAAGTTATAGTGTCAGGGTCATACTCATCTCTGACTGTCGCTGGAACCATGGCAGGCGGTAGTGGGTTCCTGGCTCTTGCTCTGAGCGCAACGATCTTGACTCGCAACTCATTCTAAACTCTGAACAGATCTCAAATCTGGATGTTCATCTGTAGTAAAGTGTCCAGAATCCCGATGGTGATATCTGTGGCTGGATCCGATCTTCCATCAGCGTGTGGTTCCTCAGATGGTCGCTCCCCTACTGGTCCCTTCCCACGAGCCATCTGCTTTAAATATTCTAGGAAGGAATTTCTTAAAACCACTGTGAAAAATCAACAGGAGAAAGCGATGGTAAATTGAGGAACGGGTCTGCCTCATATGATGGGTAGGGAGGCGAGGGAGTCTGGTTTGACTCTCCTCGGGATCAGATGGAACCAACTCGGGAAGAGGGTCATCCTGAGTCTATGAAGAAGTACGACTGATGGTGAATGATCAAGAGCACACAGAGTCTGAGAGAAATAGCTGTTGAGTCATCATCTTCGATGTCAAGCGGATTATAGGGAGAGCACGATGTCAAATCAAGAGAATGGGAAAGGTGTATAAGACATGGTAACTCACACCTCACAAGCAAACACAAAGCAAACCTCGAATTCACCAACACAACACAACGATGCTGTAAGAGTTCGATCGTTTTTCTTATCAGTTTTAGTGTTTTTTTGGAATGTAAATATTTCCACAAATTAATGTGAGCTGATAGGTGCCCGATGTTTTGCCAAAACACTATCCCGAGTCCTTACAGAAAACTGCTTATTCTCAACCAATATGGGAGTAAGTACAGACCGTTTCTGGCTACCCGTGTTACTTGAGGACCGAGACTTATGCAATGTCCTCTAAACCTCCCACTCTGCTTAGTAAACTCGGACTGTTGCTGGCTACCCGAGAGTACCCAATAAAGAACAACGGTTATGTGTATGGACTAAGTAGTATACCTAAGGAGACCCAGACTTTGGTTCTAGCATTAAGTGTCGTCCCTCACTCACAACATCTGGAAATGCAGCTCCAGTTGATGTGTGGGGATTACTCCCCCAAAGCAGATGATCTTTACATTTTTTAGGGTTATATATTTAAGCAGTCCTAATTTTATTTTTAGTTATCTATTTTTTGGATTTATTTAGACAAGCGTCTAACGATTATTTTGTTTTATTTTTTATTTACTCTAGAAAAGCATGCACCTAGGTCGCGAGTCCTAGAACTAACTACGAAGGCGCTAGCAAAAAGGAAAAATCAAAATCGAAAAACACCTAAGAAAGCACCTAGCCTTGTGAAAAAGCATGGAAAACCGGCGATGCGAGAAAAACCACGGTGGGTTCCCTGCTCCCCCGAATGCATGACACTCGATGCAACAACCTCAGTGAAAAAGAGAGGGGAGGTACAAATCGGTATGCCCATAAATGACCCCTTTTAAGAAAACATAAAAACATGCAAGTGCCCTTATTTTTTTTACAAAAATATTATAAGAAAAGGAAAAAGTATAACTATTTCTGCCCTCTGCAACCGCCTTGTGAGAGAAGGGGTCGATCTCTGCACTTTCAATTGCCTCGACTTCCGAGGAAGCCGGCTGACCTGTAGGCCCTGCAATAATTTAATTAGAGAAAAATAAAAATGAAAAGCGGTAAAAAAATCAAGCACAAATCAAAAAATCTAGGAAACATGAAAAGCCTTAAAAATCGAAGAAAAGGCGTAAAACGAAAATCAAATGAAAATCGAAAAAAAAATTAAAATATGTAAAACCAAGAATATCAGGAAATATTGAAATTAATTAAAAAACAAAGGTAAAAATAACATTTCCCCGATAATTATGCCATTTTGACAAAACATGATTTTGTTGAGTAGTTAATTGGTCAAAGAAAGCTGTCGGTGTAGAGGAAACCGCTCGGGGCCCAAAATCACGATTAATCAAATAAAAATCAATGAAATAGGAGAGATAGAAAGAAAGATGACAATAAGTGGCTCCTCTCTCCTATTTCTTCTGCACTATATTATTTATACAAGTAAGTGTGCCTGGGTCGAACTCGAGGAGGCAGAATATTAATACGTCGGCTTTTGATGAAAGAAATCAATCTCGAAAACTTCACTATATTCTTGGTTTTACAACAAACTTCAAGAAAGGCTCAATACTAACTCGATCTTGCAAAAATCAAATCATTAAAACTATGCAATGAAAAGTCGCAAAAAATACCTAAAATGTAGATGGGGTAGTTGCATAACTACCCTAAAAATTCGGGGAGAAAATACAACAAAAATAATATCCAAAATACCCCTAGAACCAGGGGTAAAAAAGCAAGAAAAAGTTTTAAAGATTGTTATAATTAAGTCCTTAGCAGGGACTGATTTTCAAAGAAAAGAACTTTTATTGCATTTAGGTCCCTACACGGGTCCTAAATGCAATTTCTGGAAAGTTCTAGGGTGGAGTTAAATTCATGGATGCTCGACAGGTTTACTGTGCATAATTTCCACTAGGTTGGCTCACGCGATCTCGGTCGTCGGCTTTGGACACGTGTCACGATTCTGCTCTTCCTGGCTATTCTTCACGTTCTTCACCTCCTCCGCGCAACTGGTGAAGTTGACTGGTTCTCTGAAGTATTCCCAATGTCCAGCTAATTTCTTGGGCCTCCGGCAGGGCCAGGAGGGAGACACTTTCTCCCTCCGAGCTCACATGTAGTGGAACTCCTCCGTAGGTGGTCGTAGGCGACTGGGATTCACCGGTGAAGATGATGGTCCTGCAATCTTGGAAGTTGATGCAGAAGACTCTTGTTTTGGAAATTATTTGAACTTTAAATCCCCAGGTGGTTCTTGTTATGCTCTAGATGATAAGGAACCTGCAATTGCGTGTGATAATGCTCGATTCTAACTCGAATCGGCCATATAATTAAGGATGTGCATATTATAGAAAGCTTTCCAGAAAATGTATAGCAAAGGTAATGCGATGAATGGGAATCGAATCAAGGTGATTTGAGTAGAATTCGGAAGTAAGTGAATAAGGCGCGGCTAATTATGATGTATGAAGAACCTAATTACGTAATTAGCTACATTACTTTGTCACGTATATCAAGAAAGAAAATGCAGAAGATGGATGTGTTGACCTGTGGACTGGAGGTGTATAACCTTCTCGGTTAAGGCTCAACGGTGCGGTAAACCAGAGCTTGACGCGGTGCAATGTGACGATTCAAGGAGGACGATCACCTTGGAACTCTCCTCCGTCGATCGATCTTTCAAGCGAGCTTAACCTTTGGCCCTGTCACAACCGGAGTGAGGCAGAATGAGGTGGAAAAGTAGGGTCTACAGCCAGGTTATTCTGGAAGCTTGATCTTAGGAAAGGTTAGTTGGTCAATAGTGATTTTGAGAGGTTTTTATAGGTGAATCGATGAGAGGCAGTTAGAGGATCAAGGGAGGGTGTGGAAGCAGGTTGTTAGGGTTAGAGGATCGACGTATTAGATCGAAGAAAGAAGCTTTGAGGTTGCATGTGGAAAAAGGAGAAAGCTAGGAGGTTAGAACAGAAACCGACCGGACTTCTTGAAGAAGAATGTCCCAAGTGTTGACACGTGTCAACACCAAGTTGGCTAGTTTAATAAATAACTTAATAATTAAGGGATAAATAGTAAATAACGGTATTTTAGATAAGTATAAAAATGAAAGTTGTAGATAATTAAATTATTTAAAATTATTGTATAATTAGTTTTAATAAATAATAATTATTTTACGAAATATAAATATTATATTAATAAATAAGTATAAATATTACTTAATAAATAGGTTTTGGATTTTTAACTTAATAAATTTCTAAATAATATGCTGGTTTTTATTTTATTAATAAATAGAGCATGTACGATTTTCTGTGGATTTTTATAAATTAATTTAATTTTTTTAATAAATACAAGTATAAGTTATATTGTTCAAATATACCTATAAATTAGTGTTTTTGATTTATTAAAAACAATAAACAATCTCCAAAATTATGAAATAAATTAGGGTTAAAATACTAGATCAAAGAATAACTAGAAATTATAAAATCATTAAAATAATAAGTAACGTGTCTTAAATAAAATAAATAGCTCAGTAACCCAATTGTGGTTGTCCCAAAATCAACTTTTTGCAAACGGACTCCGATTTTAGTGAAATCACTTCATTAGTTATAGAATATTATTTTATGAACTTTAAAGTTGAGTATAGTGAAACTGGAGTTCGTATGAGAATGTTATAATGTTCATAAGTTTGGATTTTGAGAATTTACAAGTTATATTTCTTAGTATATATACAAGGTAATATTTTTAACTTATTTTTATATTTTTCTATACATTATTAGAAATAATTAGAAGAAAGTTTTGGTGAAAAATATTTTCATATGAATTAATTAAAAATCATTAAAGTTTTGTTATTTATTGGATAATTAATGGAGAGTGTATGAAGTGTAGAAATTAATTATTTTATTTGTTTTATTTCTTAACTCCCCCTACTTAATTATTTGTCGACTAATCCATGTTGTCTTAATCTTGGGATTAGGTTATAAATATATCTTTCATCTATATTTATTTTTACAAGTCATATTGTACATATGTACATATCTAAAATTTGCCTCTATTTTTATTTTCATTATTTGTATTCTTTTATTTATTTACATGATTTTAATGCATAAAAGTGCATTTTTATTCATGACCATGGTTTTGTTAAAAAGTAGAATTTAGTGGATCTTTACATGTATTTGTTAAGGGTTTTAAGACAAAATGCAGAAAAAATGCTAATGAATCGTGGATTCATCAGGCATCAGTTAGAAATGGGAGAAGATGTTGAAGCATGGAGAGTTGCAGCCTTCATAGAGGAGGGCTGGAAGTTGAACGAGAATTGATTGTCATTGGATCATTTGATCCAGTAGCTGGGATTTAGGCGCATGAGGATGGCTCTGATCAAATCGATCAGAATGGATCTAATGGCCAGAAAAATAGCAAAAATAAACAAAAGAAACGGCCAAATGGTTAGAGGATAATGGACCACGTTACCCAATCAGATTAGAAAGAACTGAATAAATCCTTGTAGAATTTAAAAGAAATAGTAAGAAAATGAATTAAGAAAGCTGTCCAGCATGGAAGTTGTAGATCTCAATGAGACCTAGAGCATTCATGTAGAACCCATTGTGAAAATACAACCTATATACATATAAATATTTTTTATAGTATTATTAAAGGATTAAAATTACTTATATTATTATTATTACTATTATTATCATTTTTTAGATTTTTTAATTTATATCTACTGTTAAATTAATTATGTACAATATTCCACTAGTTTTTATTGGATTTTTATTAATCAACAAACACATAAAATAATGGAACAATATAGGTTTAAATATACAACATAGAGATAAATTATAAAGAAAACCGTAATGAATGTAAATTATTTGCAGAGTGTTGATTATTAAATAAGGTTAATTGTTAAGTATAGTTTGTGAATTACTTAATCTATATAAATAATAATATTAATAAATAGTATTGATAAATCTGGGAATTATCAAAATCCGAATCAAAGTTTGGGGTTTCCATACATTTGATGCTTCTTTTTATCAGTACAGAATAAATACCATCTTTGGAGCATGTCATCCATAGAAATTAGATTATTGCATAAATCTTCACGATAAATTGTCTAATATATGATTATGGTCATGTGTTGGAGACATCATCTTTAACATTAGCAAAAGTGACTTTGACCTCTCTTCTTCTCCATATATAGTGTTAACTTATAGACCTCTAGGTTATTTTCATAATAAATTCTACATCCACATTTACATTTGGGGATCATATAAAGCTCTACCATGTAGTACCATGTAGTACTATAAGAAATTTTTAAGGATAGGTTTTAGGCTTTAACGCATCACGAAAGCGTGCAGATCACATCAATATGATCTAGGGAAACTAGTCATACTAGTTTCAATGGGCAACAGAATTTAAAATTTTTAAACAGATGAGACCATATGATATGAGAACACTTCTCAAATCATTTCATTAAGACCACAAATGAGTCAAAGTATTACCTCTTGAGGTGTGTGTGCGATCGTGTATCTCTAAGAAAAAAGACCCTTGTCTCAAGTTCGGTCCGACGAAGGATGTACTTGCAAGTGTGTGGATGAGAAGTATACTTCCCGTAATCCGAGACGATGATCTGAGCATGAAGTCTCCTGATTTCGTCAAATGAAATTGATATCCTTTCTCACGAGCGAGATGCACTGAAGAAGGCGAAGCTCCATGAGCAGTCGATCCAGCAGCACAACAGGGATTTGAGGTCTGCAAGGGTCTCTAAGTCAATATGGTGGATGGCCAAAATATTGAGAGAGAGAAAGAGGCCGTGTATGAGAATAGAGGGAGTTGTTTCTCTTGCAATTGTTTTAAAGAAAGAGCTAGGTCTAGCCTTTCTTATATAACAGATTGGATGTACATGGATCTCAATCCATATGCACAAATAATCGATGGAGTATATAATTTTGTGCTTTCAATCAATGGTCATGATTTTGTTACATAAATTTACAACAATAAATAATCAATTTAAAATAAATTAAATATATTGAATATTCATCAATATAATTTAATTTGATTTAAATCAATCAACATGTGGAATGAATGGAAGGAGAGCAAGCATCCTTCCTTTCATAGAGTGGATGGCCACAATAAAATAGGACTCAATGTGACAGTTCACCCTCTATGTATGGAAGGTGGACCTAACATTCCAATTTTATGAGATCTTATATCTCAACAAAATATTTTACATGTGCAACAACTTTTGTAGCATAATTATTCAACAAAATAATTCAAAAATATTTTGTGATAATTTCAATCATGCCATTGATAATTAGGATTATTTGCACATCAACTATAAAATAAAAATTACATTTACAATTAATTTTTCAATGTGAATCCAATTCACATCAACATTTAATTCGTAAATACTATTTACGGATAGTGATATCCACATTAATCATATATTTGATAATTAAATCACATTTAATTATCTTAGATGATTATTCTCATGTTCCAAATAATATTGATCATATTCATATTATTCATGATAATTAAATCACAGTTAATCATGAATTTTCTAATTCTCATATGCACTATCAACAATGGAATTATTATTTTACTCTTTCAAGAATAATGTGATTTCTCCACGGATACTTGGAGATAAGGACGGGGCGATTGTATAGCCCATATATAGTTACTTGGATTGATATCATATCTGAAATCTCTATCTCGGAGACACTCAAAGACGTTTGATTAAATCAAACTGTAAATATATTCTTCTCATTGCATACAAATCACATTCAGATCATATCAAACATTCGGACTAAGATTGTATTGCTAATCTACTGAGAGGAGTTACTAAAATCCAAACATGTTTCATCACACCCCCAGAAAGGAAGTGTCATGGTTATACAATCGTTTACTATGACATTGCCCTTGAGTATTCCTATTACCCATACATCCTGCATGCTAGAAGACCTAGAATAAACTCAAAGTTTTAGAACATATTTAGACTATCTTCTTCAAGGTTTTATCATTAAGTTTCTCATTAGATCATTGGGAATCAGTATCGATCATATACTTTCCAAAAACATATATCATACCTACAAATTCATGGCATGCTTCTAAAGAAAAACAACCATGCATGGAATTTGATTGGTCACAATACCACATGAGTGATCTCATGTCTTCTGATTTAATAGTGAACATGTATGGTCTCTTTGAGATTGTATTACCCATATGCTAATGTATGCACACCAGCTCGCCGATGTATAGACCTTGATTAGGTCATCAACCTAATGTTCTGCTTAATGTACAAACTTAGACATATAGTAATACATTTGTCTCTAGTCAGATGATGCTTGCCTATGTCGTGGCAGCATACAACATAGGTCTTTATTATCTCAATCTCACTAAGTCAACTCTTTGACCTAAAATCTATGACACCTCTGAATCTCTATTCCTATGCAGAGGACTTGCATCAAGAGGTCAGTAAGATTTCAGACTTTAAAAAGGGATCATTGTATCCTTTTTAGGCTAGAGATCATCTATTAACTATCATTTACCGGTGCTTGATGAGTCCTCAATCTAACTCTTTAGATACCATCCAAGCACCAACCTCTATGATTCAACTATCGAATAAATAGATGTATGATTATTAAATGGCCATTGTACACAACTTTAATTGTACTAAGGGACCTTATAAGTGCATTCATTCATTTAATCTTAGATAAGGAGTGAAATAAATCGATAAGCTTTATTGGTATATCAAAAATTTACAATATCATTTATTGTAGAAATGGTTTGCCCTGGATTCACATGGCTAACAAATATAACATGGACCTACTGCACATTTCATCATTCATTTTCCAAGTTTCTCCGCAACTTATAGGTAAGCAACCCCATCTCCATTAATGTTGATAGCTCATGGATATTTGGAAAAGAAACTTGAAGGTAGCTTGAAGCTGGAGAATTGATGAAAGGTACCACATGCCTCTTTTACGAGCTAACAAAGGGCTTGTGTTGTTATGATGACCGAAGTAGTACTTGGGATTTATTGGGATTATGATATCATGCTTAACTAAATTAAGTGTGATTCATAAATCATCGTGAATCCATTTACATGTCAATTTATTGCCTTTTTAATCCACATACACACTCTGCCTACTGCTCCAACTACGTCATCGGAGACCCTCACCATAAAGGCACTCCATGTTATATCTAGTATCCCTTTACTTACTGGAGGTAGAGCCTATTCCATGATTTCTTCTCATGCCATTATAAGATGTAGGGGAACTCAAATGCCTTTAGGATAAGATGTCTAAGATTAGCATTCTCTCCTTCATGCTACTTTGTTTGATATTTGCACTGCATGATTCACTAAATATTACGAATATTTATGCATCATGTTTAAAAATCGATTCGAGTTTAACTCTATGTTTTTATTACTTAAAATTCTTCTATGGATATTAGTTTAAGATGTAATATATTGCAACTTCTTTTACATTATTTTTTTTAATTATTTAAAATATGGTCAGTAGAGCATTTATCTTTTTATTTTTATTGAATTTGTTCAAATCAAAATAATTTGGTTACCCATAATTTCATCCACCTATATGAATTTCTTTATAATTTTTCAAATTCGGTAACTACTTTTAGAAATTACTTTTCTAAATTCAATATATATCTTGTTAGAAAAATTATAGAAATGATACAATCTAAGATAAAATTTAGAAGTCTTGGAATTTTATTATTTTAATTCCCAAAATAGATATCACTTTAGATCATGTTACATTTACTATTATTTTAGAAATAATAGAGTAAATATAAAATTGTGTTTCTATACTTGTACCCCTTTAAGATTCTGCAATTACAATTATGCCTCTACCTTTTTTGCAATAATACTTGTGCCCTTGTAATATTACAACATCTTATAAAATAGAAGGAATATTTTAAAATATAAAATAAATTTTATAGTATTTCGTAACAATACAGGGACACAAGTGTTATTGCAAAAAGGATAGAGGCATAATTGTAATTACAAAATCTTAGAGAGGCACAAGTGTAAATAAATCCTATAAAATATGAACATTATTTGAAAGTATAATGAAGAATCTAATTTTATTTCTTATTTATTGAACTTTTTGAGCATTTTCATTTCTATTTTCAAATTTAAAATCCATAGAAATCATATAAATTGAGAATGTAAATATAAAGTAGAAATCAAAATATAATAAAAAATTCGATAAAGAAACTAGTTGACTTGAACTTCTTTGTCTCATATTGACTAAACATGTACAGTACGATTTTTCAAATATTGAATATTGTAGAACAAGAGAGTGTTATAATGAGCAAGTTTACCATGTATATTTGTATAACAGATTGTGATATTCTTGTTGAAGTAATAAATTCTCTGATGACATGTAGAAGAGAGAATCATTGAATATGATGATATGAATCATAGTTCTTACTTGAGAACATTCCATTGATAAAATAATGGTATATATGTGGTTTACATGTTTCCTGTTGTGTCTTAATTTTCAATTTCTACTTGTCATTTAGATTTATATTTATGCAATTCAATAATCTTATTTTATCAAATCACAATTTTCACCTTCCACCTTTGCAAATGAACGAAAAGTAACACAAACTAGATTTTTTTTCTTATTTCCTATTTTGTATCCATTTTAATTCAATTATCATTTATAAATAAAGATGCTTTGATTTTCTTCAAATTCCATACCAAGAACAAAAGTATGCAAAAATTCTCCCACTATTATTTTTCTCGAAGCACTAACATATGCATATCGTTTAACGAAAATAAGTTTCCTGCTACAATTCATGTTACTTTTTGTTTGACCACAGATATAAGTTTCATCATTTTTAGGAGTAAAAGGACCCCATATATTATACATTCAAGAATCATATTTGATAACTTTTTTTAGAATAAAAGATACAAAGATGTTGCATAACTATCAAATTGTTAACCATGTGAGCCCAGAGCGAACCATTTCTACAATAAATGTAATTGTAATCTTTGATATATTAATAAAGTTTATTGATTTATTTCACTCGTTATATGAGATTAAATAAATGAATATACTTATAAGGTCCCTTTATACAATTTAGCTTATGTATCATGGTCATCTTAATAATAAAGTACATGTAGATTCAACGGTTTAATCATAGAGGTTATTTCTTGGATGATATCTAAAGAGTTAGATTGAGGACTAATCAATCAAGGTCAAATGATTGTTAAGAAAGGATCTCCAACCTAAGAAGGAGATGGCAATCCCTCTCTAGAGGTTGATATCTGACCGACCTCTTGAAGCAAGTCCTCTACATAGGAATAAAGATTCGGAGGTGTCATATAAGTTAGGTCAAAGAGTTGAGGTAACGAGATTGATATAATTAAGAGTTATGTCGTTTGTTGTCACGATATAGGCACACATCCTCTGACCGGAGACAGATGTATTATTATATGTCTAAGTATGTACATTAGACAAACCATTTGGTTGATGACCTCATTAAGGTCTATACATCAACGAGTTGGTGTACATACAAAGACATATTAGTAATATGATCTCTCAAAAGGATCATACTTGTTCTCTACTAAATCAGAAGACATGAGCTCACTCATAAAATATTGGGACCGATCAAATTCCATGCATGGTCATCTTACCTTGGAAGCATGAAAAGAATTTCTAAGTATGGTATATAATTTTGGAACGCATAAGATTGGAACCAACTCCTATTGACCGGAGGGGAAACTTAATGATAAAAACCGGAAGAAACAATCTAAATATGATCTAAAACTTCAGGTCTATTCTATGTCTTGTAGTATGCAGGATGTATAGGTATTAGGAATACTTGAGCATGATGTGATCTTAAATGATTGTATAATTATGACACTTCCATTCTGAGGGAGTAGTGAAAATGGATTGGATTTTATTGACTCTTCTTAGTAGATTAGTAATCTGATCATAGTCTAAATGTTGGACATTGATCTGAATGTGATTTGGATGCAATGAGAAGATTAGATTTATAGTTGTATTTTAATGTCTTTGAGTGCTCGCGTCGATCTGGGTATAAGATACAATCTCTGTATCCAAGTCACTATACATAACATATACAATCGCCATGTCCTTATCTCCAAGCATCTGCATAGAAAGCTTATTATTCTTGAAAGAGTTCAAGAATAATGCCATTATTGATGACGTATCTGAGCATTGCGAAATTGATTTAGTTATCATGAATAATATGAATATGATTCATATTATTTAGATACATGAAAATAATCATCTAAGATAACTGAATATAATTTAATTATCAAGGATATAATTACTGTGGATATCACTATCTATAATAGTCAAATAATATAAAATGATTTCTAATTTGTTTAAAAGATTTAATTGTAAATAGTATTTATGAACTAAATGTTGATGTGAAATGAATCCACTTTAAACAATTAATTGTAAATGCAAATTACATTTTATATTGGATGGTTGAATTTGATTCATAATTGTTGATGGCATGATTGAAATTACCACACAATAATTTAGAATTATTTTGGTGAATAATTATGAAACAAAAGTTATTACACATGTGGAATATGTGGTGAGATATGAAATCTTACAAAATTGGAAAATGGAAGCCACCTTCTTATTATATAAGATGGACGACCACCATTGATTCCTAATTTAATGTGGTCGTCCACTCTATGTTAGGAAAGAGGCTTGTCCTCTTTTCAATTATTTCCACATTAATTTATTTAATTCAAATTAAATTATATTTATGAATATTTAATTTTTTATATTAATTATTAGTTGTTACAAATTTATGCAACAAAATCATGGCCAATTATTTGATAGCACAAATTAATCTACACCATTGATTATGTGTGCACATGGATTGAGATCCATGGACTTCCAATTTGTTATAAATGAAAGGCTAGACCTAGCTCTTTCTCTTACAATAAAAGCAAGCAACAAATATTTCTCTCTCCATTCTCCTCTCTCTCAATATTGAGGTTGTCCACTATATTGACCTAGAAATCCTAACAATCGTCGCATCTATGTTGTGTTGCCGGATCGATCTGCCTCCTTAGGTGTTTCTTGCTCATGAGTAATGCCATATATTTCATGAGACAAATCAAGGGGTTCTATGCTCATATCTTCAACTTGGATTGTAGGAAGCATGCGTCTTATCCATGTTCTTGCGAATGTACCTTTCATCGGATAGGACTTGAGATAATAGGTCCCTTTGTTTAGAGACACTCAATCACAATCATGCTTCAAGAGGTAATCCTTTGACTCATTTGTGATCTTGATGAAATAATTTAAGAAGTGTTATCATATCATGGTTTCATCTAATTAAATTTTAAATTTTGTTGTATGTTGCCACTAGTGTATTTTGTGCGGTCTACATACTTCTATGATGCACTACGGACTAAACCCTAGCCTTCAAGTGGTATCAGAGCTAGGTTGACGGTTTTGGAACTGATCCAAATCATAAGGGAACAAAGTTTTGGATATCGGATGTGCGGGTACTCATAGTTTATGCATAAGTTGCATGTTCAAATTGTTTTTTGCTAAAATGAAAGAACTACTATTTATGCATTGTTTGGAAGAATTTTTTGGATATCATAATGTATTTAGAATGTATAACTATGTCCCCAAATAATTAGCAAATAGTTGGCACAAAAGGTGCATAAATAAAAATTCGAAAAGTTGGTGCAGTGACATTATTTTACATGTATTGATGGATCCATAACAAATTATTTTTTTACTATTTTCCCATCATGAAACATGAAATAAACACTTTAATTAATTATATAATTAAACCATCAGATAGCTCAAATATATTCGCATGATTATGACTCTGTTTGCCCTAGATATTCCATATTTAGTGGAGATGAGTCGGATGATGATTGCATCATCAAGATTACTTTCTTAACATGTTTATCATTCAATATAAATCAATGAAATTATTAATTTGTCATGATTAATTAATGCTTATTTATGAAAATATTTGATTAAAAATCAATAACCATTGAATGATTGTTTCATGACAAAAACCCTAGTTTAACCTACAATAGATGTAGCTCAACCTTTACATGCAAAATATGTTTGCTTAATATGACTAGAATTTTAGGGTCTATAAAATTGTTATAAGATGCTTGAGATTTCTGAGTGATTACTATAAATGTATCATACCGGTCACCAAGAGCATGTGATTGATAAAACCTCTTAATACAATTTATATCAATTATGTTGACATGAATTGATTCGATGATGGTATCTAGGACTTGGATACGCTAATGGGTTAACTAGTAGGCACCTTGCACCGTAGTGGAAGAGCTCCCTGTAAGCATAATTTGTCCGACCTAGCTAGATCTGTTTCAAGGATGGGTAGCATGAGAAGTCGCTGCGTAATTTAATCAACTAATTGGAATAATAAAATTATACAAATGTGAAGGTGTATACTATGTATAATATCAAGCAAATCCTAATTGTTTGTTGATTGAATTGGATTGTCAATTAATTTAATATGATTAAATTAATTAGATCCAATTAAAATAAACACTTTATTATAAATAGAGAAGTAATTCCTTTGGAAGGATTAATTATGTCAATATGATTCATAATGATTATTTGAGTGAGATATGGAGGATTATATAAATGACATCCATGGTCTCCCATCAAGGCGAAGGGTTCTGTCACCATGGATTGTACATTGGAGATGTCTATGCGAAGTCATAGCTCTAGTGTACAAGCACACAGTGAACGTGGTCTTTGTTCCTCAAAACACTAACGTCGTATGTGTAGTGACCCCAATATTGGTCCTAATATAATTTAGGCGGTATTGGATTGCGCATAGCAAGTTTTATTCATGTTGATGGTTGATTCAATTGACAACAGGTCATCATCACCTTAGAGGTGGTAGGCTCAGGTGTTAAAGACCTAATTGGGAAATGCAAGTTGGACTTGAAAAGCAGAATGAGTTCCCGCTTCTTTTTACCAAAGTTGTAATTTCTCATAAAATAAGGATGTAACAAAGATAAAAAAAGGAGATTCCAGATCTTGATAGAAATGGTTAAGTTGATTAAAATTCCTTAATCAAAGAATTTAAATTTGAATATGTAATTACTTATATGTTCTAATAACTGCATTTTTAATCTCAAATATGAAATTTGCAAACCCTTTCAGTAGGCTTCTGAAGGTCAACCAAATGATCGAACATAATTATTCGAATGGATCCGTAATTTGGAGCTTGTTCTCTCTACAAAGCGCATTGGTTATGTGCTCAATGAGAATAAGCATACAAATCCCATGTCAATGTAGGAATTAAAATTTAATGAAAATTTTAATAAGCACCACTCGTTGTTTCGATGTTATATATTTGGGGTGTCTATCTAATGTGCTTTAAAAGTAACATATGGACATGGAGAATGTCCATGATATAATGATAAATTAAAAGAAATGTTCGATGGTGTAAACTTCATAGAGTGCAATCAAAAGCATGGGATCTGAAAGAGTTCATCCCAAGAGAAGAAGAAGAAGAAGAAGAAGAAGAAGAGTCAAAGTGTTTACTCATCCTCTGAATCTTCCACACATCTGACATATATATATATATATATGTATGTATGTATGTCATCACTACAAAAGTCAGGGCACTGGAAAGGAGATTGTCCACTGAAAACCTTATAGAAGGGTAAAGGTAATGCCCTAGCATGTATAAAATCTACTTTCATCATAGAAACCAAATTTTTCGTAAGATGAGAAGGTAGTTGGATTATTGATTGTAGTGCTTCTGTTCAAGTATGCAATTTAGCATCGGTTTCGGGAAACTATGAATCTTGATGAAGGGAAGATAGTCATCCATCTGGGTTCTGATGCAACTATTGCCGCAGTCACTGTCAGGACATGCAAACTATCATTATCTAATGGGATAGTCCTTGTACTTAAAGATTGTCTTTATGTTCCAGATGTTATAAGGAACATTATAATTGTATCTAAGTTAGTTAGAAATGGATATCCGTTCTTATTATGTGAGAAACTTGTCATAAATCGTTATGATAAATATATTGCAGATGGTATTCTAACTTCTAGTGAACTCTATAAATTGTACATTGAAGAATATGTCATGAATGTAACACCCACTAATAAAACCCCTAAGAGAACCAAAGAGGACAGAAATCATTTCAATATGATTTGGCACTAAAATATTGGGCATTTATCTGTTGAAAGGATCAATAGATTGATAAAAGATGGACCCTCAGATTTTTTACAGGTCCAAACTTTACCTACATGTTAACATTACATTCGAGGAAAAATGACCATATCACTCTTTTGTAATAGGATTACACGATGTGAGAGTATTCTTGACCTAATACATACAGATGTATGTGATCCCTTTAGTACCACGACCTAAAATAGATATCAATACTATTTGATGTTTATTGATTATCATTTGTGATACCGGTTTATCTTCCTATTACTTCATAAATCTAAAACGTTTGAAAAGTTCAACGAATCATGGCCTTGGTTGAGAACCAAACCGATTAGAAGATTAAACGGATTCGATCTAACCAAGGCAGTGAATATCACTCAGATGAATTTAAGGATTACCTCGATGAGAGAGGAATTGTATCCAATCTCACTCGTCCTGGACTCCCCAACTAATTGGTGTTGCTGAAAGACGCAACATGACCATCATGGACATGGTTCATTCAATGATGAGAAACACATATTTACCTCTTAGTTTATGGGGATATGTAGCAGAGACTGCAATTCATAGCAGATCTGTACCCAAAGCCCCTCATGATATATGGTTTGGAACCAAGCCCAGTGTTAGACACTTGAGGATTTTGGATTGCTTGGTCCATGCAAAGAACATTGATGCAAGTAAGTTGGAATCCCACATTCAAGAGTGCTACTTCATTGGATATGTAAAGGACAGTATTGGATACCAACTTTATGACCATGAGACTCAAAAGATTTTTATCTCTAGAGATGTAAAATTCTTAGAGGATGAATTCCTGAAGAGTCAAGAAAAATTAACTAAAGGAAATCATTTAATCCCCTAAGGACATTGAGCTTCCTGAACTAGAAACTAAAGATGTAAATGACGATGAAACACTTGTGTCTCTTCAAAGAAGTTCGAAGGTGGTTGTACCACCTAAAAAGGTATGGATTACATATGTCAGATGAAACTAACAATGATCCAACTTCATTTGATGAAGCACTCACAGATCATGACATGGATAGATGGATGATAGAAATGAAGTCTAAAATAGACTCTATGCACAAGGACGGTGGATGGGCCCCATAGGATCAACGTAAGGGGCAAAATCCATTGGGTGTAAATGAATCTTCTAGAGAAAAAGGCACCTGATGAAAGGCATGTTGAACGGAGTACCAAGGTCCAATCTTGGAGGGCCTGCGATGTCCGATAAATCAGATTCAATAATCGTTGTATCAGTCACTTTCTCAGCACAGTAGCTACCGTCCAATCATGATAATTTCAACAATTAACCCATAATGATGATTAAGCAAATTAAATAAGTGGCCTAAAATTTATTATACCCAACAAAGATGTGTATAGTAGACAAGTAGTAGGAGTCGAATCACAAGAAGCACACGAGGTAGAGCAAAAGTGAATAGACTACTTATCGAATTTTTTTGAATTTTATTTTTTATACATTTTCCTAGGTTTTTATTTTTATGTTTTTATGTTTTTGATTTTACACATTTTACTTTTGATTTTCGAAATAAAATATAGGATAATATATATACAATATAGAATAGCAATAGAAAAGAGACGTTTCAGGATTTTAAAATAAAGCAAACAAACTCAAAAATAAAAAAAAAATATTTTTGGTTATTGAAAATTTTATCTATTTTTGGTATTTTTTAAAAATTTTGAGAAATTTTATGGATTATTATATGAGGATAAACACAAAATAAATAAAACAAAAAAATACATGAACTTGAAATGGGCTTAATAAATATTTATCATATCATATTGAACCCAATTTCAATTTCTTTAATACAAGATAACATAAAGAAAATTCAAAAACTTGGAACATATTTTTTTGATTTTTCTAGTGATTTTATAGAATTTTTATAAACTTGGAACACTTCTCAAATCGTTTCATCTAAACCACCAATAAGTATTAAAGTTACCTCTTGAAGCATGGTTGCGATTCAGTTTCTAAAGTAAGAGACCTCCTGTCTCAAGTTCAATCCGACGAAGGAGACGCTTGCGAGCGCATCGATGAAACGCGTGGTCCTCGCAATTCATGTTAATGATCCAAGCGGTTAATCTCCTGATCTCATCTCATGGGAACTGACATCTTCTTCACAAGCGAGGCACACCGAAGGAAACATATATCCACGAGTAGTTGAGGTAGCAACAAAACGAGAATGCGACGACGGTGACAACCTTCTCTCTACGGTTAGAGTGGACGACCACTCAAGATGGAGAGAGAGAGGGTGGCATGGGGCCTAAGAATGAGAGAGAGAGAGAGAGAGAAATAGTTGTTGTAAAAATGAAGAGCAAGGGTTGCCACTTCTTTTGTAATATTTTGGTAGTCCATGGATCTCAATCCATGGACAACACAAATCCAATGGTTTACATTGATTTGTGTTTCTTTCAATGGCCATGATTATGTTGTAAAACCACAACAATTATTTTGATTAAATGAAATATATATTGAATAATAATCAATATAATTTAATTGCAAATTAAATCAATCATACATGGAGATAATAGGAAGGAGGCTAGCCTCCTTCCATAATGGGAGGGGGGATGACCACCGATTCCAAATAGGACTCGGTGGTCGTCCACCATCTCCACATGGAAGGTGGCTATCACCTCTTTATTCCATGAGATAATATTATCCTATTGATGTCTCCAATATTTGCAACAACTTTTGTTGCAAATTTATTCACATAAATAATTCATAGTTATTTTGTGAACATTGCAATAATGCCATTGAAAATTTGTGAATCACATTCACAACCCAAAATAAAATGTAAATTATATTTTCAATTAATTGTCCAATGTGAATCCAATTCACATCGACACTTAATCATCAAATATAAATTAAAATTGGCTCTCTATAATATAATGTAAATCACATTTATAATATATATATATATATGAATAATTTGGTTATTGCTATCCACATTATTTATATCCATAATAATTAAATCACATATACTTAAATGGATCATCATTCTCATTCTTTTAAACAATAAGAATCAAATTCACATTATTCATGTTAATTAAATAATATTTAATTATCTATTTCTCAATGCTTAGATATAATTTAATAATAGAATTATTCTTGAACTCTTTCAAGAACAATGCGCTTTCTCCATGGATACTTGCATATAAGGACAGGGCAATTGTTCGTTCCACATATAGTGACTTGGATATTGAGATCACATCTCAAATCCAAATCTTGGGGACCTCCCATAGATGTTTGATTAAGTAAAAGCTGTAGATCAGATCTTATTATTGCATCTAAATCACATTTAGAACATTGTCCAACATTTGGACTAAGATCAGATCACTTCTCTATGAGAGGAGTCACTAAAATCCACACATGTTTCATCACTCCCTTGGAATGGAAGCATCATGGCATCATTGTTATACAATCGTTCATTGATCACATCACCCTTAGCTATTCCTAATACATGTACATTCTGCATATTGGAAGTCCTAAAATAAACCCGAAGTTTTAGATATATTTAGACTGTCTCCTTCTGGGTTTTATCATTAGGTTTCTCATTTATTCATTGGAAGTTGGAATCCATCGTATACATTCCAAAAGCATATATCATACCCAAGTATTGATCATATACTTTCCAAAATCATATATCAAACCTAGAAATTCAGTCAATCTTCCAAAGCGAGACGACCGTGCATGGAATTTGATCCAATATCTCATGAGTGAGCTTATGTCTTTTGATTCAGTAAATAAATCTATATGATCCCATTTAGAGATTATATTACTCATATGCCCTTGTATGTACACCAGTGTACCGGTGTATAGACCTCGATTAGATCATCAACCTATCAATCTACTAAATGTACATACTCAAATATATAGTAACACATCCGTCTCTGGTCAAAGAATGCGTTCCTATATCGTGATAGCATACGACATAGGTCTTTGGTTATCTTAATCTCATTAAGTCAACTCTTCCACCTAACTTATCTAACACCTCAAAATATCTATTCCTATGAAGAGGACATGCATTAAAAGGTCTGTTAGATATTAGCTCATGAGAGAAAGGATTGCCTCTCCTACTCTTGCTGGAGATCATCTCTTAGTAATCATTTAATGGTGCTTGATGAGTGATCAATCTAACTATTTAGATATTCATCCAAGCACTAGCCTCTATGATTCAACAATTAAATCAACAGTTATATGATCATTAAGATGGCCATGACACGTAACCCTAATTGTACAAAGGGACCTGTTATGCAAATTAGTTATTCTTCATTTCAGATAAGGGAATGATATTTGCAATAACATTTATCTCATAATGGCGGGTCTTGGGTTCACATGTCCAACAATTTCCCACTATCCCAAAGATCCATTAATGGTAATATGCTAATCATAAGCTATTTTGAAAAATAGCCAGGTAAGTTGACTAGTCGCTCTATTCCCAAGAGACTACACCATGTCCTTTTACGGCACTTACATATTCCCCACTAACAGTGCTCGCATCCAATGCGAATGTTGCATCTTATGCAACCAATACTCAATCTTGCAGTAGTTATAGTGCATATGACACTACAACTCAATTATTATAACTAGTATGAAATTTCTATTATCCTAGTCATAATGCCCTTATTCCTGGAGATCTCTATCTCCTAAGGTATCTACAGTTATGACCTTTTAGATCTGTATCTATAAAGTCTTAAGCTCTTGAAGATAAGACTTTGATATCACTATCTTTAAAGTCTTGTCATCTTTGTGGATATTGTTATTACTGCAATCAAGTGTTTTATCTTTATACTATGATTAGTAATAATTTACTACCCCCATTGCATGGCAGACATATGGCTTTTATACACATCTAGTATACACTAAGCTTCCCAAAGATGATGCAATAGGTCATGTAGCTTTGGGATTTTCAACTCTTTGAGGTGTTATCCCTTAAATAGGTCTTTACCATATCTTAAGGGAAAGAAGCCTTCCTTTGGAGTTCTCCCAACATGGAATATGTCCAATGTGTACTGATGAATCTCAGATACATCACTCTAAATCTCATTAATTAAGCTCAAATCCCTCAAAATCATCATCATTTCTACATTTGTTCTGCATAATTAGCATTCATGCATGTTTTAATCAGAATTGCATTTTATCACTCATTTCTGCACAAAATAGAAAGCAAAAAATCCCAGCCAAAATTGACCTGTAAATAGCCTAACTTATCTGATTTTTAACTAATTCATGCTAACTCCAAATGACCCATAACCACTCCATTGTGTACATATCACTAACAAGAATAAAAAAAATACAAAAAAATCACTAACCCAAATAAGTGGAACAAAAACCCAAACCCTAATTTAAGGATTCCTGGACTAAATCCCTCATATCTCCCTCATCTAGTGGCCAATTTGATCCTACTCACTTTTGAACTAATATACATTCAATGACCTTCAAAACAAGACCAAGTTCAAGTGAATCGAAGCTCGTATGTGAAAGTTGGGTTTTGGGCCTCTTTTGTACATTTTGTATTTTAGCTAATTTTGACCTAGTATTTTATGTACATATTTAACTTATTTTAGTTTATTTATTTTTCAGTTGTCTTCTTTTATAAAAGTTTTGCGCAAAAATCCAAATCCGAATTGAACTTGAAATCAAAGAAACAAATTGAGTCTGAGTCTTCACTAGCTGTTTGTACAAAATTGATCCTTTTCGTATTTTATTTTATTTCTTATGTTTCTCAATTAATAAAATTATAAAAAAATTAGATTGATGTGTCTATACTTAGCTTTTATTTTACCATATTTGTTTGGATTTTTATCAGGTTTAAAAATGACAAAAAAACATAAAACCCAAAAATCAAGGTATTCTATGTACATGGGATACCCAAAAAACATCACTTTATGCAATTCATCGATTTTGGTTTTGATGTCTTCATGAAAGTTGTAGATCTTATCGAGATGAGCAATTTTTGTAAAGAACTTTTTTTGATCCGAGGTTGTTTGCTATTTATTTTAGATTTTATGGAGTTTTTATTTTCAGAATTTTGTGGTGCTGATATGTGGCAGCTCCTGGAGCTACCACGTGTCAGCCAATTTTGAGGTTTTTATTATTTGTTTTAAAAAAATAAAAATAAAAATAAAAATAATCCCACACGTGCGAAGCATGTGCCCTTGCACACGTGCCGCGTACGTGCACCGCTTCTGCCTCTCCTAACTGCTGCCACGTGGCTACCGTTGTGTCGTCCGATCTCGGTCGATCGGACGACCCCTGGATCGTCTTCCCCTTCCCCCCTTTCCCAATTAGGTCGTCGCCGCCCCGAAATCTCCGCCCATCTCTGATCTCCGCCGCCCGCGAATCTCTCCAAATCAGTCGCCGCATCTCATCACCGTCAATCATTAGCACCTCCGACCTCTCTGTAATCCCTTCCTCAATTCAATCACCCAATCAAATCCTCGTCCGATCACAGTGCTACACTCCTCGAATCCTTTCTCGTCATTGAATCATTCTCCGGTGGCCGATGCATCTTCCATCTCCTGCACTACCGCCCTCGACCTTATTTAAAGAATGACGCACCACCAATAACCCTCATCCGTCGTCCCCTCCAGGGAGTTCCCCCTCCGTTAGTGATAGACCGAGCCCCTCCTCTCGTCGGCGTGATTCAAGGTCAACTACCTCATCGCAGCCCAGCCACTAGTGCTGTTTCTCCAGCTCCGGCCAATCATCGCCGTCGAGCCTCTACCTCTCTAGGTAACCCTCCCTCTCCACTCCGCCATCCTTCTTCACCTTCCACTCTCTCTCGATCATCATTCCCCCATACACCCTCGAGTCCTTCGTCGTCAATGCTTCACCATTCCATCACGCTTCGACTACTCTGCCTCCGAATTCATCAACATCACAAGCTCCAGCTTTTCCATCGCCTCCAGTCATCCCCGGGCTCCTTCTCCAACAACAACCCGCTTGGCCTCGATCATCAGCTACTCCTCCGATAATTGACAAACCGTACTGGAGCTCCACCGCCCTGCCTCTCAATCAACGACCATCGGTCATGTGTTAGCCACCCACTACCGTTGATCTCGATCGTCCGATACCGCAGCGACTCCAGCCTTCAGATCTAATCTTCATTAATGGTCCAGATGTGATCCGAGCCTAGCCCCAAGCCGACTTTCGTGCCATGAGCCTCGAGCGAGCCAAAGCACGCCGTTACGACATGTGGAGGCCCGCATCAAACCTCCCACCACGCCTGCCAGTACACGTGACCTGCACGTTATCCAATGGACAATTGCGAAGAAGCTCCTGCCATTTTGACTACACACGTAGAGGCCCCTGCAGACACAAGTCACGTGCTTGTCACATGACTCACTAGAAGTTTTGTAGAAGACCCCAAAGCTCATGGTAATTGCGCCTACGTCCCTCTACTGCATTTTTATATTTACATTATTTATTGTAATTGCAGTTATACCCCTGCCTTTCCCCTTAGTTTTGAATATCTATGACATTATTTTTATCATCCAAAAATAGCACGATGTTCGTCGATTAATTCTCTACTGTTTGACATATTGTGGATATTTTTGTGATCATTGGTTAATTAATAAATAATCTTTTTGTGCAACATTGCATATTTTGCCCATTTTGTGCTTTGAAATTTATAATTGATTCACCGTTGCTCTAAAAATTCCCGAAAATTCAATGATTGTAAAATTAATTGTAGTTAACATTGTGCCAAAAAAAGAATTGCATTTGCATGCATAGTTTGCCTGATAATAATCATTTTTCATATTTAAATGTTTGATTTTTAATAGGTATTAAATCTCACATTTTCAAGGTTTATGATTTTTCTGAGATCCATTAACTAGTGATAGATATTAATTTAATCCCTCGAAAATAAGTAGGTTTAATATTTCTAATAATTAAATATTGAAATTGACTTTGTTTGCATTTAAAAATTCATAAAAATTGATCTTACATCAAAAATTTTAAAAAAATTACTGTGCATTCATTTCATCACAATTTTCATCTTGGCCAAGTTTCATATTTGATCGACATTTACATTTACTCCCTAAAATAGGCCAAAATTGCATTTTGCATCCTTTATTGCATTGAAGATTACAAAAAAAGTCGCCTCAAAAACCGCACACAAACTTTGATAGACATAATAATAGGTTGTTCCTTTGCCTCCTTATGTTCGACCTTGGGACTTGCCCAAGTAAAATAAACATAAAACCATACGATTCATAATTGACTAAATAATTGTGGTTATTTTCTTGATCTATTCTGATTGCCGCCTACAATGGAACAACACATTTAATTTCTAAGCGATTGACAATTCACGACATTTATATATCATAACAAGCACATTAGGAATCGTCAGATGGCGCCGTTGCCGGGGAGGCAAATGGCTTAGTTTTGTGTTTTGAATTTTTTTGTTTGATTTTCCGCATTCGGGTAGTCTGAACCCTGAATTTCTAATTGTAAATTCCATTTTTTTCCTGCATTTATTTTATTTTCAGTATTTATTTCTCTTATTTTATTTTTGATTTATTTTTGAGTCACTCTCTTACATTCTCTCTCTTATTTTTCTTGCGAGGTACCCGATGTACATGGAGCGGTTTTTCAGGAACCGACGCATCTTCACCGACTTTCGAAAAAGCTGCAATTAATATAAGATCGAGTCGAGTCGTGAGAGAGTGTAGAGTCTAGGATTTTTTTTCTGCAAATTTTAAATTTCTATATGTAATTGCTCATTTATAGCAATGTCCGTTTGGACTCTCACGCGTGTAAAAGACTTTGAACTCTTTCTGTGGTGTGTCGTGGCCTGTTTCACTCTACGGTGAGGATGGGGCCTGACTTGAGTGGTATTTAGGATAGACCTGAGCATACGACCTTTAAAGCATTTTAAATTTTTGATTGTGTTTGCAGGATCTAAGGTCACACTGCACTTTAATTGAGACACACATTAGATCGTTCAATTTAGCCAAATTTAACTCAATTCTTTCCTGCTAATAGAACTTTATGATTAGGTGCGGTTTTTCATTTGCTTGCATCCATATAGACTAATCTTTCAATTCAGTATTGCATCCCTCATGGAGATCGTGAGGATTCACTGTAAGTCTTCTAACTGAGCATACATCATAGTTTTTCACGTGCATCGGCTTTTCCCGAACTTCTCCCTCTTGTTTTGTCACATAATTATAAAGGAAATTGGGACTGGACGGTAGACGTGCATTTGTGCTCATTTACATTCTTCAATGATCACCTAATTTAAATAAGGATTGCTAAATATAGATGATCTTAATAACCCATAAAATTGAAAATTCTTGCGGGAGAGCAACCCCAACATTATATGTTTTATCTTGCAACGAGGAGAGAGACGCACACTATGATAGAGCCAAGCCAAGATTTTCATATTGACTACTGATTCTACCAAAAATGATTAGCTACTTCTCAGTGAGGATCTAACGAGTAGCTGGTAAACAGTCTGGATTTCCTTAGCAGAGTAGGTGGTTTAGAAGACACTGCGTAAGGCTCCGTCCTCAAGTAAAGGGTAGTTGTTCTACGGTCCTTACTTACTCCCATACTAGCAGAAAGTAGGTGCAACTAGTCGTAAGAATTCATGACAGTCGGTAGGGAAATACAAGCACCTAACAGTTCGTTTAAACGACTTGCAATATTTGTATTCTCACCAATTAAAACTAACAAGATAATTGGCCGAACCCTCATGGCCTTCACTGAGTGAGTTGGTGAAACATACCTTTGTATTGTGTTTGAATTGTGCATAGAAACTAGATAATCAACGCATACCGCACACTTGTGCCTAGATCATGAACCTTAAATCTCTTGTTGATTTGTTGAAATTGAGAATGAAATATTGTGGTAATTCACGTTCAGACTCCGCGAACCCTTCTTTGACCGCCACAAACTTTCCAATCTCAAAGGTTCGGAGGCACTCTAACTCAGGACCACCTAGGCTTCATAGACACCTTTCCCATGAATCCTCGTTTTATGATTCTTTCATCTTTTTGGAAGGGGGTCAATCCCATACACTTTCTTTATCTCCCAATCACATCAAGGAAGACTCTCACCTCAATAACTCTGATTCTGATTATTTCAAGTCTATTGACTCCGATCTTTGACATTCTGAAGGTGAAAAGAATAAGACAAAGAAGATGCCTCCCAAGTTGCCTCCTATGAAAGAACATGAAGAAAAACCCAATGAAGATCCAATACATATGATTTTCACAAGATTAGCTGCATTTGAGCAGCAAACAGCTTTTACTGAGAGAGTATCTAGAGCAGCTGAATGCTGGGGGAGAACCGCCAATGAAAGCGGCATACAATCCCGGGCAGTATAGAGTGAGGAATTATTTGCAGCCACCTCAGCCAGAGATTAACTATGAACTGAAGCCACATGTCCTGAGTCAATTACCACTATTCCATGGTAATGCAACTGAAGAACCATATGAATTCTTGCGAGACTTGTAGCTAATATGTTCTAATATGAGTCACCCACAAGTCACTGCATTACCTTTCACCTTGAAAGGGAAGGTAGATTACTGGGTGAAGAACTTAGGAGTGACTTCAACCACTTACGATAGGTTCAAAAATCAATTCTTGAAGAAATTATATCCTTTGAGTCAGACCAACCAAATGAGGACCCGCAACACCAGTTTCTCTTAGCTTCCTAATGAACCACTCTGTGATGCTTGGGATAGATTTAAAGATCTTCTACAGAAGTGTCCCTGTCGTGACCTGGATAACAATATCTTAGCTCAGTCACTCTACTCTGGCCTCAACTACGAGACTCAAGGGTGAGTCAGTGCTGCCTGCGGAGGCAATTACACATCACGAGGAGCTGAGACCGTATGGAAAGTACTGGAGTAGATGGCGGAGACTAGCTACTCACAAATCGCCAGAAGAGCATACACTGATTCCCTCAATACATTTCAAGCCAAAGGAGGAAAGAAAACTATCGCAGAGATAGCAAAGGATTTGATTCCGAACATGAACATCATCGTTGATAGATTGATAGGTGTGGATCAAATTCATAAGAGGATGAACGACATCGACAACAAGATCTCCCAATATCTGAAGCAAATGGAGGAGCTTACTAAGAAGGTATCCAAGATGGGGATGCCAACTGCATCTACGCCCAATCTATCGTGTACATCATGGACAGGAGCAACCGTGGGTTCAGGACCAATCCTATGCCCAACCTTCCCAGCAGTCACCTCCACCAGCCGAGACTGTTGAAGAAGCCTCTCCTCTGACATTCGAAGTGAATGGCATTTGGTACACTCAAGACACTACCCGTCGTGGTAATATAGGGACCGTCATCCTTACCAACGTCCGTCCACTTTCAATAATGATGCATTTCCTTCAGCTCCGCAGCATATTCAGAACACTGCATCATTCAAGCATCTGAAGTAGCAGCAACAGCCATACAACTGCCAGAACCAACCTCAGCAATACCGTCAGTAATATCAAGCTCCAAAACAATCAGCTCAACCATCCAACCCTTTAGAAGAACCGGTCGATATCCATAGACAGATGCTCGAGGAAACTCACAACTTTTGATATGAGCTACAAGATCTACACGTTGATGTTAATCGTCTGTCCCATTGAAGGATGAACAGACAGCCCCAGCTACAACCATTCCTGCCCAAGTTCAAGCTAACCCTAATAGCTTGAACAAATCTCAATCACCCAACACAATGGCCAGGTATACTATTCAGATTTTTTCACATCTGAACATGAGATCCTTTTGTTTGACAATATCAATGCTATGTCACTTAAGAGCGGAAGGACCGTGGACGTACCTGATAAGGCATGGGAATAGGAACATGAAGACTCAGAAGATCAACCAGAGGATGCTTCTGAGAATTAAGAAGAAGGATGCTTGAAGATCCCAGCACACGATAAGGGAAAAGCATCTATGGAGTCTCCAGAGGACCTTGAACCTCTAGTTGCTGCAAAAATACCTTTGTCACCTTTTCAACAACTTGAATTTGATTATTATCAGAAAACTAGTTATTGTAATAAGAACTCCATTTCTTATAAAGATGCTCTTATTTATGATTCTGGCTCTCTTCTCCTATCTCAAATGCTTCCTTTCCTTTCCCTCATGCTCTTAAGAAGGGAAAACAAAACAAAAACATTCAAGATGATCTGGAAATGGAACAGTTCTTCCAACAAAATATCACAGCCAAAGTACCCTTTGATCAATATGTGGCCAGCAATCCAGCATTTTAGAAGTACTCGAAGATGAAATGCACTCCCACCAGGACTCATACAAAGAAACCAAGTCAATTTGTGGAGACTCATATCTTGACAGTTGCCACTACTAAATGTGCCAAAAATCAGCATTTACCAAGAAAGAAAAGGGATCTGGGTGCTCATTATGTGGAGAGTCGCATTGGCGGCATTGCGTTCGCATGCACACTTCTCAATAATGCTTCTTCCATCAATCTTCTACCCTTATCCTTATATTACAGATTGGAGTTAGGTCCTCTAAAAAATCATTTTCTCTACTCTAATTTGCTGATAAATCCACTAAAAAACCTAAGAAAGAAGTGAAAAATGTAATCATCTTGATCGAGGGTACGAAATACAATGTGGACTTTACTGTCCTTGATATGGAGACCCCGAACCACTGGACCGAATCCTAAATCATTCTTGGAAGACCATTCTTAAGAACCGCTAAAGCCGTATTCGATTATGGTACAGGAATGATAAAATTCTGCTCTCCAGGCAGAGAGGTAGACTTGGAGATGAAACAAACAAAATAGCAAAGACCAGACTCCGAATCCACCACTGAGTACGCCGAAAATCATAATGTAATCTCATCAGCACTACTGGTTCGTGGGATCAACTGCCAGACATTCAGATTGAAAACACCTCATCAGAGGAAGAAACAGTACACAGTGTAGTTTGCTAGATGTTGCCAAACCAATCTAGACACTCAGATGCCTATAACCTTGATGACACAAAAAGACATTCAGATTTGTCAGTCCCATCTTCTTCGGGACAATCAAGAAATATCGATGATGAGTTGGACACGGCTTTGGCCGAATTACCGCACTACTTTAGCGATCTGACTCAGCTTTCTTCGGAATTGGTAGCTAGCACATCATAGAGTGATTCACCACCAACTATCACAGAGCCAGATTCAAGAGTCGTCCAGCCAAACTTAATTGATGATTCAGATTTCCTAGAGCTGAAACACTTCGTCCCACACTCATGTATGCATTTCTGACTGGACCCAATGAGAAATTTCTTGTGATCATTAGCTCATCATTGACCCTAGATCAGGAATCTAGATTACTCGAAGTCATTGAGCGAAATCGAAAAGCCATCGGATGGACTGTATCGGATCTCGTAGGAATCAATCCCACTCTCTTCTCGCACCAAATTTATGTTGAGGATAACGCAAGGCCTTCCCGCAAATTTCAGAGAAGATTAAATCCCAATCTTCGTGAAGTAGTTAAGAAAGAGATAGAGAAATGATGCAAAGCAGGGTTTATATACCCTATTTCTGACTCCAAGTGGGTGCCCCCCCTTCATGTCGTCACGAAGAAGTCGAAAATCCAGATGGTCACCAACGAGGAGGGGGTAGAAATCGTGACCTGAGTACCTATGTCGTTGTGCGTCTGTGTCGATTACAGGTGCATGAATGCTGCCGCCAAGAAAGATTACTTTCTACTGCCATTTATTGATAAAATCTTGGAGAGACTTGTAGGGAAAGCATTCTTCTGTTTTCTTGATGGGTACTCTGGCTACAATCAAGTAGCCATCGCTCTCGAAGATCATAAAAAGACCACATTTACATGTCCCTTCAGCACTTACGCATTCAAGTGCATGCCATTCGGGCTTTATAATTCCCCATGCACATTTTAGCGGTGCATGATTGCCGTATTTGCCAAAATGGTTGGTGATTTCCTCGAAGTCTTCATGGATGACCTCTCAGTCCATGGTGATTCATTTGATACATGTTTAGTGCACTTGGACCGAGTCCTCCAGAGATGTAGGGAGGTTAATTTGGTACTCTCATGGGAGAAAAGTCACTTTATGGTGACAGAGGGTATCGTGTTGGGGCACATCATCTCTAAAAAGGGAATGGAGGTCGACCCTACCAAGGTGGACGTGATCAATAAACTTGAGCCACCAACCAACGTCAAGTTAGTGAGGTCATTCTTAGGGCATCTTGGATTTTATCGAAGGTTTATCCCTGATTTTTCAAAGATGGTTCGCCCATTGACTGAGCTCTTAGGAAAGGACACCAAGTTTATTGTAAATTACAAGTGTCTAGAGGCCTTCGAGCTCCTGAAAATAAAAAAATGTGAATCACCGTTATTAGAAGCTCCCGACTGGTCTCTTCCCTTTGAGATCATGACTGATGCATCGGATTTTGTTGTCGGAGTTGTGCTTGGACAAAGACGAGATGGAATTTCTTATGCGATTCACTACGCGAGCAAAGTGTTGGATCCTGCACAGAAAATTATACAGTAACTGAAAAGGAAATGCTCATGGTAGTTTGGGCCATTGAAAAATTCAGATCATACATATTGGGCTCCAAGGTGATAATTTTCACAGATCATGCGACAATTATATATCTTATTTATAAGAAGGATGCCAAAGCACAGCTTTTGAGATGAACCTTATTGATCCAGGAATTTAATTTGGAGATCAAGGATAAACCTAGAATAAAGAATGTTGTTGCTGATCACCTTTCCCGAATTGAGCAAAACGATTATCCTGACACTGGACAAATTAAGGAGACTTTTCTAGACGAATCAATTTGCATTATTGATTCTGTCCCATGGTATTCCAACATAGTGAACTATCTTGTCTCCAAGAAGGTTCCCTTTGGTTGGACAAAGAGAATGATTTATCGATTATAGTCGAATTCGAGAAAATACCATTGCGACGATCCTTTCCTTTTCTATGAAGGACCGGATTGCGTCTGGCGAAGATGTATTCCTCAGGAGGAATATCAGAGTGTCCTCACACATTATCATTGTCTTGAGGCTGGAGGACACCATTCGGGAAAGAGAACCGCGTACAAGGTACTCCAATGTGGATTTTACTGTCAGACCTTATTTCGAGATGCTAATGATTTTGTATGGTCGTGCCTGATTTGTCAATGAATGGGAGGGACTGTTAGATATAGAGATGAAATGCCCATGCAACCTATGATTTTCTGTGATGTTTTCGATGAATTGGGGATTTATTTTATGGCTCCCTTTCCCAATAGAAATGGATTTGAGTACATCTTACTAGCGCTTGACTATTTATCAAGATGGGTAGAGGCTATTCCAACCCGAACCACAGATAACAAAATTGTCTGTAAGTTTATCAAGGATAATATAATTGTGAGGTTCGGTGTACCAAAAGTCTTTATTTCAGATGGAGGTAGCCATTTTGTGAATAAGGAAATGAGATCTTTGGCTAACGAATATAAATTTGAGCATAGAATAGCCAATCCATATCAACCACAATCTAATGTCATGGCAGAGGTTTCGAATAGAGAGGTGAAGGGTATTCTTCAGAAGTTTGTTCGTGCAGATAGGAAGAACTGGTCGAAATTATTGGATCAGGTTCTGTGGGCCTAAGGGATAACCTACAAGACTCTACTTGGTACTTCACCTTTTAAGATGAACTATGGCAAGCCTTGCCATCTACACGTAGAGTTATTTCACAAATCAGAATGAGCGATCAAAAAGCTGAATTGCAGTTGTCACCTTGGGAAATTATGCCGAGACTTAAATCTGAATGAGCTGATTGAAATCCGAAACCGGGCATATGACAACAGTATGATCTATAAGGACAAGGTCAATATATGGCATGATAGACACATTAGATATAAAACCTTTGTCCCTGGGTAGAAAGCATGGTTGTTTAATGATCGGTTGAAAATTTTTCACGGGAAACTAAAATCAAAATGGACGGGTCCCTACATTGTCATCTATGTGCATACCAATGGAAGTGTGGATATTGTTGAACTCAAAGATGATGCATAACCTTTCTCAGTGAATGGACAATTGCTGAAGTCATATATAGAATCATCCAAAGAGCAGACAGTTCAAGTTGAGGTCATCTACTTCTTGCAGAGCGAGCACATTGAAGATTCATCAGATCATTCCTCTTCCCGACCTCATCGATCTCCTTGTACATCTTCTTCATCTACTTAGGCCAAGGCCTAAGTATAGGGGGGGACGGATGCCATCTGTACATACAATTTCCCTCATCACACTCCTCACTATCGCTCCATGTCTACCATTCTTCTGTACTTAGGCTGATCAGAGCCTAAGTATAGGAGGAACCGATGCCCATTTATACTCTCTTTATCCACATATCCCGACCACCGCAATTTTTCTATCTTCTTCTATACTTAGACTGTTCACAGCCTAAGTATAGGGGGTGTTCCGATCCATCATTTTCTTTTTCTTTTTCACTCTCTTACGCTTAGCCCGAGTTATGTCTTCTTTATGCTTCTTGTGCTCTGAGGACACAACACTTGCTAAGTATAGGGGGGTCTGTGTATATATTTTACCCATATCTCCTACTTTCACGTAAGTATATATGTATTTATGAGGTGGGTAATTACTTTAAAAAAAAGTTTTGCTACTAACACTGACTGTGTCCAATCCAATTTTTTTAAAAAGGGTTTCTTTTTCATTTTTGCATTAAAATTCAAAAAAATCAAAAAAAAATCACAAAAAAATGTGTATACATTTTACATACCTGCACTTCATCCAACATCACAATCATTTGCATCTGTGAAAAGTCTTTGGGTTCTGGACCAAGTTATGAGAAGAAACCGAGAGTGGTCTGGACTTAATCTTAATCCACCTAAATTTCAGAGGAACATCACCAAGAAATAGGATTTTAGAAGCTTCAGGTCTTCGACATAATTCTTTGAGTTCCACATGACAATGTGCAGTGTTTGGCTCTTAGTGTCTAACCCGGTCTCTTCATTCTAGGTACAACTCTGGAATAGGGAATTAATTTGTACTCTCGCACTAGGCACTTAGCTCAACTCAGACGGGATGTTTGAAGACTGTGTGAGTTTCTTTTCTGGTAGCATGGAAATCTAAAGACTAGAGTACGGATTGAAATAAAGCTTCAGAAAAGGGATGGACGGCTGGCCACATATTTTTTTCTAAGACCCCAAAAATTGTATGGAAACAAAAAGATTCGATATCTGTAGGGGCACAACAAGATCCAAGCAGAACCACCAAAAAATCCAAATACAAAGAAGCCACTACCAAATAACTATCTGACCAAAAAGGTCCAAGCCTCAAAGAAAACCTGCAGATCTTGGTGAAGACTCGGCTACACTGGCCAGCTTTACATGGAGAGGTGACTACACTGACCACCCTCCAGTTATTTTCTCCTTCTTCTAACTTCTCCCACAATTCGATTGTGAACACAACGCGACAGACCTTTGAAGGAAATACCTGACTCCCCGAGTACGAGTTACTGGATAAGAGGTTTGCATGGTAGTCCAACATTCTGGATGGGAAGAGCTAAAACCTTTCACACACATGAGTCAATTGTTCAATGTTCATAGGGTATGTTTTGAGAAGAGGATTGATCTAAGATGACTTCTGAGCCGAAATTGTGACAATGATGTGTAGAACTTGAAGGTTGTTGATTTTAATATTCTAAGTCTCACAGAAGTTCCGCCAAACTAATAATCCAAAGGTCTTTCGTGTTTCATTTTCACCTTTAGCTCATGGTCTTGGTATGGAACCCAATCTCATTTATCCTCATGGCATGTCTTTTTGATGCTCAGGAACGACCATCGTTTAAGTACAGGGGGATGATAATCTCAGATACATCACTCTAAATCTCATTAATTAATCTCAAATCCCTCAAAATCATCATCATTTCTGCATTTATTCTGCATAAAGCATTCATGCATTTTTTAATAAGAATTGCATTTTATCACTCATTTCAGCACAAAATAAGAAGCCAAAAATCCCAGCCAAAACTGACATGTAAATACCCTAACTTCTCTGATTCTTAACTAATTCATGCTAACTCCGAATGACCCAAAACCACCTCCACTGTGTACATACCACTAACAATAATAAATAAAAAATACAAAAAAATCACTAACCCAAATAAGTGGACCAAAAACCCAAACCCTAGTTTCAAGATTCCCGAACTAAAACCCTCATATCTCCCTCATCTAGTGTCCAATTTGATCCTACTCACTTTTGAACTAATATACATTCAATTACCTTCATAACAAGACCAAGTTCAAGTGAATCGAAGCTCGTATGTGAAAGTTGGGCTATGGGCCTCTTTTGTACATTTTGTATTTTAGCGAATTTTGATCTAGTATTTTATATACATATTTAACTTATTTTAGTTTATTTCTTTTTCATTTGTTTTTTTATAAATGTTTTGCGCAAAAATCCAAATAAAAATTGAGTTTAAAATCAAACAAACAAATTGAGTCCGAGTCTTCACTATCTGTCTATACAAAATTGGTCTTTTTCGTATTCTATTTAATTTCGTCTGTTTCATAACTAATAAAAATCCAAAAAAATTTAGATTCATGTGTCTATATTGACCTTTGATTTTACCATATTTTTTTCGTATTTTTATCTGGTTTAAAAATGACAAAAACACAAAACCCTAAAATCAAGGTATTCTATGTACATGGGATACCCAAAAAATATCACTTTATGCAATTGATCGATTTTGTATTTGATGTCGTCATGAAAGTTCTAGATCTCATCGAGATGAGCAATTTTCATGAAGAATCTTTTTCTATCCAAGGTCGTTTTCTATTTATTTTAAATTTCATAAAGTTTTTTATTTTCTGAATTTTGTGGTGTTGACACGTGCCGCCACGTGTCAGCCAACATTGAGGTTTTTATTAATTAGATTTTATTAAAAAAATAGAAATAAAAATAGATATAATCACCGCTTCCGCCTCTCTCAACTGCCACCACGTGGCTACCGTTGTGCTATCCGATCTCAGCCGATCGAACGGCCCCTGGATCATCTTCCCCATCGCCCCCTTTCCCAATTCAGCCACCACTGCCCCAAAATCTCCGCCCATCTCCTATCGCCATCGCCCACGAATCTCTTCTAATCTGTCGCTGCATCTCATCACCGTTAGTTAATGCCACCTCAGACCTCTCCGCAATCCCTTCCTCGATTCAATCACCCAATCAAATCCTCGTCCGATCACAATGTTCCACCAACTCGAATCCGATCTCGTCTTCGAATCGATCTCCAATGGCCGATGCACTTTCCATCTCCGGCACTCCCACCCTCGACCTTATTTAAAGAACGACGCACCACTGATAACCCTCATCCATCGTCCCCTCCAGGGAGTTCCCCCTCCGTTAGTGACAGACAGAGCCCCTCCTCCCGTCGGCATGATATGGGGTCCAGTACCTCGTCGCAGCCCAGCCACCGTTTCTGCTGCTCCAGCTCTGGCCAATCATCACCATCAAGCCTCTACCTCTAACGGTAACCCTCGCTCTCCACTCTGCCGTCCTTCTTCGCCTTCCACTCTCTCCCGATCATCATTCCCCCATACACACTCGAGTCGTTCGTCGTCAATGCTCTGCCATTCCATCACGCTTCGACCGCTCTGCCTCCGACTTCATCAACATCGCAAGCTCCACCTTCACCATCGCTTCTAGTCATCCTCGAGCTCCTTCTCCGACAATAACCCGCTCGGCCTCGATCACCAGCTACTCCTCCGATCATCGACATACCACACCGGAGCTCCGTCGCCCTGCCTCTCCATCAACGACCGCAAGCCGTGTGTCGGCCACCCGGTGTCACTGATCTCGACTGTCCGATACCGCAACAACTCCAGCCGTCAGATCTAATTGTCGTCAATGGTCCAGACGTGATCCAAGCCTAGCCCCGAGCCAACTTCCATGCCAAGAGCCTCGTGCAAGCCAAAGCACGTCGTTACGACATGTGGAGGCCCGCATCAAACCTCCCACCGAGCCTTCCAGTACACGTGACCTGCACGTCATCCGCTGGACAATTGCGAAGAGGCCCCTACCATTTCGCTTATTCACGTAGAGGCCCCTACCGACACAGGTCACATGCTTGTCACGTGACCCGCTGGAACTTTTGGAGAAGACCCCCAAAGCTCCTGGTAATTGCACCTAGCGCCCTCTACTACATATTTATATTTACACTATTTATTGTAATTACAGTTATACCCCTACCTTTCCCATAAGTTTTGAATAGCTACATGACATTATTTTATCATCCAAAAATAGCTTGATGTTCGTTGATTAATTCTCTACTATTTGACATATTGTGGACATTTTTGTGATCATTGGTTAATTAATAATTAATCTTTTTATGGAACATTGCATATTTTGCCCATTTCATGCTCTGAAATTTATATGTGATTAACCATTGCTCTAAAAATTCCCGAAAATTCATTGATTGAAAAATTAATTGTGGTTAACATTGTGCCAAAAAAAGAATGGTATATTTACACCCATAACCCTGAGTAATATGGTTATTACCCCAGGAACCCTCTATAAACACTAATTATCCTCAGGACCCTGAATAACCACGCCGTTTTACACCCATAACCTTCCGTTACTTTCGTTCGTTAACTCAACCAGATAGTTGAGTTAATCTAACCCACTTCATGATCCTACGGTGGAGGTTAACCAATCATGATCTAACGGTTGAGATTAATAAAAAAAGAAAAAAAAGAAGAAAAGGACGATCCCGAGTGCAGGCTGGAGGTGTTCTACCGAAATGGGTCAAGCTTTCATGGGGAGGAGGGCTTGGCGGAGGTGATGGGCGCGGGGTTGCTTCTGGGAGGAACTCGGTCCCGAGTGCAGCTCAGGGTTGGAGGCACGCGGGGGAGGGGGCGCACGGGGGAGGAGGCTCGCGGGGAGGGGGGCTGCAGGGGGGAGGAGGCGCGCGGGGAGGGGGGCTGCAGGGGGAGGAGGCGCGCAGGGGAGGGGGGGTTGCAGGGGGGAGGAGGCGCGCGGGGGAGGGGGCAGCAGGCGGAGGAGGGGGCGCGTGGGGGAGGAGGCTCGCAGGGGGGAGGAGGCGCGCGGGGGAGGGGCAGCAGGCGGAGGAGGCGCGCGGGGGAGGGGGAGTTGCAGGGGGGAGGAGGCGCGCGAGGGAGGGGGCAGCAGGCGGAGGAGGGGGCGCGCAGGGGAGGAGGCTCGCAGGGGGGAGGAGGCGCGCGGGGGAGGGGCAGCAGGCGGAGGAGGCGCGCGGGGGAGGGGGAGTTGCAGGGGGGAGGAGGCGCGCGAGGGAGGGGGCAGCAGGCGGAGGAGGGGGCGCGCGGGGGAGGAGGCTCGCAGGGGGGAGGAGGCGCACGGGGGAGGGGCAGCAGGCGGAGGAGGCGCGCGGGGGAGGGGGAGTTGCAGGGGGAGGAGGCGCACGGGGGAGGGGGCAGCAGGCGGAGGAGGGGGCGCGCGGGGGAGGAGGCTCGCAGGGGGGAGGAGGCGCGCGGGGGAGGGGCAGCAGGCGGAGGAGGCGCGCGGGGGAGGGGGAGTTGCAGGGGGGAGGAGGCGCGCGGGGTAGGGGGGCTGCAGGAGGGGGAGGAGGCACGCGGGGGAGGGGGGCCTCCAGGGGGTGGAGGAGTCGCACGGGGGAGGGGGGCTGCAGGCGGAGTCGCGCGGGGGTGGGGGGGCTGCAGGCGGAGGCACGAGGGGGCGGGGGGACCTGGGAGGTCGAAGGGGAGAGGAGGAGGTTGTCGGAGGAGCTTGCTGCTTGGAGGAGGAGGTGGGTGCTGCTTGGAGGAGGAAGAGGATAAGATGGAGGACTTTTTTGTAAATAATATAAACTTAAAGGTTATAAATATAAAATACATAACGGATACCGTCAATAGTTAACGGCAAAATGGATGGAAGTTGACTCAGGGTTATGTAATGTAAGGGTTAAACATTATTCGGGGTTCTGGGTGTAATTCGTGCTTACGCAGGGTTCCTGGGGTAATTACCATATTACTCAGGGTTATGGGTGTAAATATCCCAAAAAGAATTGCATTTGCATGCATAGTTTGCCTGATAAAAATCATTTTGTATATTTCAGTGTTTGATTTTTAATAGGTTTTAAATCTCACATTTTCGAAGTTTAAGATTTTTCTGAGATCCATTATCTAGTGATAGATCTTAGATAATTTAATCCGTTGAAAATAAGTAGGTTTAATATTTATTATAATTAAATATTAAATTTAACTTTGTTCATATTTAAAAATTCATAAAAAAAACATCTTAGATCAAAAAATTCCAAAAAAATTACTGTGCATTCATTTCATCATAATTTTCATCTTGGCCTAGTTTTGTATTTTAGACATCGTTTGATCGATATTTACATTTTAGTCCCTAATATAGGCCAAAATTGCATTTTGCATCCTTTATTGCATTAAAAATTACAAAAAAAAGACCGCCTCGAAAACCACACATGAACTTTAGATAGAAATAAATCTAGGTTGTTCCTTTGCCTCCTTGTGCCCGATGTTGGGACTTGCCCAAGTAAAATAAATATAAAACCACGTGATTCAAAATTGACTAAATAATTGTGGTTATTTTCTTGATCGATTATGTTTGCCTCCTACAACAAAACAACACATTTTTTAATTTCTAAGTGAAAGACAATTCACGACATTTATATTTCTTAACAAGCGAAATATAGGAAACGTCAGTACCACTAATGTGATGGTCCTAGTGCCCTCTTTTCTTTACTTTTGAACAACTTCAGAACTAAGAACTAAGAGTATCCTTGAGATCATATCATAAGGTATGGAACATCCAGATTGTAAAACAATTATTATCATCCCTATATCAATTCAAATGATTAGGATATCATCTATATTTAGCACAATGAATACAATGGCACACCCACTAAGCTTCACATGGTTCATCAAGATTCTATTTGAATCATAACATTTATGATTTCATCGGATTTAATATTCCAGCTACAAGAATCTTATTTGAGTCCATAGATGGAGATCTTCAGCTTACATACCTTTCTTTCCTCAACCATGAAGCCCTAGGTCTACTTCAAGTGAATATTCTCAGAGAGATATTCACAGAGGAATGCAATATTGACTTCCATCATGAAGATGTCATAGTCAAGTTGTTTTGCTATAGTTAGCAATATTTTGATGTGTTTAAGCATGGTCAGTGAAGTGATATCTTCTCATCGGGATGTAGCTCATGGATGCGAGACGTGGTTTGAAGGCCTCTACCTTCTCATCAGGTTCCATCTTTCTCTTGAAGATCCATTTACACCTTAACAGGTCTTACCCATAGAGGTGGATCCTCTTGTTGGACATGCGAGCCCACGACGGGCCATTATGCAATAAATGTTATTGCAAATTTCATTCCCTGATCTGAAATGAAGAATAATTAGTTTGCATAATAGGTCCCTTAGTTCAATTAGGGTTATGTACCATGGCCACCTCAATAATCATACTATTGTTTATTCAATTATTGAATCATAAAGGCTAGTGCTTGGATGAATATCTAAAGAGTTAGATTGAGGATTCATCAAGCACTGTCAAATGATTGTTAAGAGAGGATCTCCAACCTCAGAAGGATATGGCAATCCTTTCTCTAAAGATTGATATCTAATCGACCTCTTGATGCAGGTCCTCTACATTGGAATAGAGATTTGCAGGTGTTAGAAAAGTTAGGTCAAAGAGGTGACTTAATGAGATCGAGATAACCAAAGACCTATGTCGTATGCTATCATGATATAGGCACACATCCTCTGACCGGATACAGATGTGTTACTGTATGTCTGAGTATGTATATTTGGTAAACCAATAGGTTGATGACCGAATCGAGGTCTATAAACCGGCGCGCTGGTGTGCATACAAGGGCATATGAGTAACACGGTCTCTCATGGGATCATACATGTTCATTTACAGAATCGAAAGACATGAGCTCACTAGATATTGGGAAGAATCAAATTCCGTGCATGGTCATCTCACTTTGGAAACTTAACTGAATTTGTAGGTTTGATATATGCTTTGGAAAGTATATGATCAATGCCTAGGTATGATATATGCTTTTCTGAAGTATTTGATCGATACCGACTCCCAATGATCGAATGAGAAACATAATGATAAAACCCGGAAGTAGACGGTCTAAATAGATCTAAAACTTTAGTTATATTCAGGGTCATCCAGTTTGCAGGACGTAGAGGTATTAGGAATATCTGAGGGTGATGTGATAATAAACGATTGTATAACCATGATGCTTCCATTCATAGGGAGTGATGAAACAGTCTGGATTTTAGTGACTCCTCTCAGTAGAGAAGTGATATGATCTTTATCAAAATGTTGGACATTGATCTGAATGTGTTCATATGCAATGAGAAGATTAGATTTGTGGTCTTGATTTAATCAAGCATCTAAGAGAGGTCCATAGGATCTGGATTTGAGATGTGATCTCAATATCCAAGTCAATGTATGTGGAACAATACAATCGCCATATCCTTATCTCCAAGTATCTACCGAGAAAGCACATTATCCTTGAAAGAGTTCATGTATAATTTCATTGTTTATGTGTGTATCCAAGCATTCAGAAAAATGATAACAAAATGTGATTTAATTATCATGAACAATATGAATTTGATTCATATTATAAAGAGAGTCATCTAAGATAAATATATGTGATTTAATTATCAAAGATGTGATTAATGTGAATGTGATTCATATTATTTGGGCAATTGAGAATAGAGATCCAAGATAATTAAATGTGATTTAATTATCATGGATATGATTATTGTGGGTAGCATTATCCATATTACTCATATATATTGTAAATGTGATTTATAATATACAAGAGAGATATTTGTAAATCACATTTATGAATTAAATGTTGATGTGAATTGGATTCACATTGGACAATTAATTGAAAATGTAATTTACATTTTATTTTGGGTTGTGAATGCGATTCATAATTTTACAATGGTAAGATTGTAATATTAACAAAATAATTATGAATTATTTTTATAGAATAATTTACAATAAGTGTTAATATAAATCTTGTAGATTTCCATGGAATAATGTAATCTCATGAGATTACATGAGATTGGCTTCTTCCCAACTGGGAGGGTGGACGGCCACCAAATCCCATTAGGAAAGGGTCGTTGTCCACTCCCATATCATGGAAGGAGGCAATCTCCATTCCATGATCTCCATGCTTGATTGATTTAATTTTGCATTAATTATATTGATATATATTTAATCTAAATTAAATTAATTGTTGTTGTGTTTTTACAATAAAATCTTGGCCATTGAAAGAAGCACAAATCAATCACATCCATTGATTTTGTGTAGTCCATGGATTGTGATCCATGGACTCCAAAAATACTATATAAGAAGAGGCACCCTTTCTCTTTGTGTTACAACATATACAATAACATACAATCTCTCTCTCTCATTCTCTACACGTCCTCTCTCTCTCTCTCATTGTGGCCGTCCACCATGGAGCCCTAAAGAGAGTCGCCATCGCCGCAACATCATCGTTATGTTGCTGGATAGTTTGCTCTTGGATCTCTGTATCCTTCTATTCGCCTCGCTCGTGAAGAAGACGTCGAATCTCATGTGAAGAGATCAGGAGATTCGCTGCTTGGATCATCAACATGGATTGCGAGGAGCACACATTTCATCAATGCGCTCGCAAGCATCTCCTTCGTTGGATCAGACTTGAGATAGGAGGTCTCTTCATTTAGAGACTCGATTGCTAAAACACTTCAAGAGGTATAATACTTGTTTGTGGTTCATATGAAATGATTCAAGAAGTGTTCTTGGATCATGTGGTTTCATCGCATGAAATGTTTTTTTAAATTCTGTTGCCTCGAGCAACTAGTGCGACTATTCGCTCCCGATCGCAGACGACGCCGTCCTCACGCTTCCATGATGCGCTTAAGGATCTTACCATATCCTTCAAGTGGTATCAGTTCTATATGTCAAAGGTTTCGGATACGATCCATAAACCTATGGTGACTTGGTCTCATTAGGGTTTGCGAAATTTTATCGTATTTTGTTCTCACAGCCTTGTTTAATGTGATTTTCCATCATATTTAAATTATTTCAAATAAGGAAACAGTGGGATTTGAATTTGCATGATTTGGAATCCAATTGCTCAATTTATGATCTTTTTAATGAACATGTATCCACTGTTTTGGGGATGGCAAATCTTGACATACTTAAAGAGTTAGTTACTGTTTAGAGCTGCCTAGAAATGCATGCAAATAACTTGAGTTCTGTTGTAAATCAAATTAGCAAACTTTGCAAAATTATTTTACATGATTTTGATTTCAATTGATTGAGATATGCTAATTCTAGTAAGTGAGGGTCACTGCTGGGAATGACACTCCTAATGAAGAATCATGTGATTATCATTTAATCAATTAGTGAAATTAATGGTTAATTTATTGGAATAATTATTGATGAATATTTTGTGAAATATTGGATAATTATTTCCTTAAATGACATTGCCTTAACCAATAATTGATTAGATTTGATCTAGATCATAATTGGTTACATGATCTTCTTTCCAACAAACCAACTTGCTTGAATAGGATTGGGAATTTGTTTGACAAATCTCTTTATAATGTAATAAAAAAATTATAATATTATTATATAGTATAACTTCGGTTGAAAGACCGGTTATAATCTCACGTACAAAGTGATCAATTAGCATTATCCTGACCCGGGGCGGATATAGTGTTTAGTCGGGGAGCAATGGGGTAGCGGGTTGCTCCGTGAGCAGTCTGTCCCACTCCCATCGGTACTGGCTATGACAGCCAGCAGGGAAAGGATAATGCTTGAGAGATCATGATGTATTTTTCCAATTATTAAAATTCGAATAATACATATTTTTGAGATAATACCATCCTTCATGTAACAATTTAAAATTGTTTGTTGGTTGATAGATTTGATTGATAATTGATTTAATATGATTAAATTAATTAGATCCAATTAATATTAAAACACTCTAATTTGAATAGAGTTGTTATTTCTCTTGGAAGAAATAATTATGTGAATGTGATTCATGATAATTAATTAGAATTTGAACATTATGTGGAGGATCACATAAGTGATATCTATGGTCTCCCGTCAAGGCAAAGGGTTCCGTCACCAGGGATTGTGTGTAGGAGACACATGTCTGAAGTGATAGTTCCTGCATAAAAGTGCATCTAGATCGGGCTCTTTGCTTCTTGAAAGAGTAAGGATTTATGCGTAGTGACCCCAATATGAATTCCTCATATTATTGAGGCCATATTGGATTGCGCATAGCGAGTTGTAATCCTATTGACGGTTTGTTCAATTAATGACTAGTCAACAACACCTTAGGTGTGGTGGGCCCGGGTGTTGAAGACTGAATTGGTAATGCAAGTTGGACTTACAAGGCAGAATGAGTTCCCGCTTTCTTTTATCCGAGTTACAAGTTCTCATATTATTGGGGTGTAAGAAGGAGATACCTGATCTTTCTGAGATATAATGGTAAGTATACCTTTTACATTGAAAGTGATTAAGGGAATGAACTTTTAGTGTTGACAAGGTACGATAACGTTGATATAAAAATTCCTAAATCAAAGTAAAATTATATTTATATATATGTGAAATTCTTCTTTCAGATAATCATCATTAAACCCACTCATTACTGTACTCAATGATACCTCTAAAATATCATGGATTGGATCCATGATGAGGATATTGTACTTGCAGTTACACACAAAATGTATGCGATTTAAATGTGCAAGTTTCTACATAAAAATTAGGAATGACAATTAAATAGAAAATAGGACTACAACCCTAGGGTTTGTTTGTGTCTATAGTCTTGATCTCCCATCGAATGTACTTTGGAAGTGACTTGTTGATGATGATCTTAATTGTCAAATGAACCTTATAAAAATCGAAGAAGATATTCTGGCATACAGATGTGCTCTCGACATTTAATCATGAATTTCATGGTTCACTGCATTATACAGAATGGTGGCTCGATAAGAGATGATGTACTCAAAATGTTTGAGTACTTACCTGAACAAAAGTCTTTAGAGTAAAGATGAATCTAGATTTGATGAGTGTCATCATTCTACTATTTATACTCTAGTCATTCATGAAACTTCACGATATTCATACTGTATGAATTAAATAAAGCATGTATGTTGAAATACTCTTATATTGAAATCTTTTGAATTCAACATAAGAGATCCTTTGTCTTAAGCAATGGTTGTTTATAAATGAAAGGAGCGCAATGGAAGCATAAGCCGGACCCAAGTGAGAAGGAAAGTCAAAAAGTTGATCGTACTTCTGTGACTTCCATATGACATCTAAACAGTTGGATGAATACCAATACTGCAATAAGCCCATGTACTGATAGTGTGACTATCTAGACTATCTAGGATCCTTAGAGAAGGACTCGGTAACACATCCAAATAATCTACATATAATCATTGAAATTGACGTACTTATTAGATATGATCAAAGTCAAATAATTCTTTCTCATTCTTCTAATGACATTTGCAATTGGATGCATATGTTTTAGAAGACTAGAAAATTTGATCTTAAGGTTTAAAAGTCATCCACATAGATTTTGATGCAATTGTTGCAACAATCCTAATTGGATAGATAGACTTCATATTTTCAGTGGGAGAGCCCTTAGTCTTAGAGAATGTCTCTATGACCTAGGTATTAGAATACACTCATTGTTTATTTTTAAATGTTGGAAAAAAACATGAATTCTGGAATAGACCTATTATAAAGAGTTATGACAGATATATTTCAGATAGTAATCTGACATCTGGAGGACTCTACTTAATAAGAAAATTAGTGATTGGTTCATTAACATTTCTAATACTGAAAATTAAACCTTAAAAGATCAATAAGGGGAAGAAGATCATTTGACAATAATCCGGCATCAAACCTTGGACATAAGTTTGTTGATGAGATCAATAGACTAGTAAGAGGTGAAACTTTAGAATGTCTGAAATTTCAAATCTTACATACTTGTGAATATTGTATTCAAAGTGGAAAATGTCCAATGTTCCCTTCTCTGGGAATGGTATTAGATGCCAAGGTATTAAAGATCTCATACATATTGATGTATGTGGATAATCTATGTCATACTAAACATTGATGATATGTGATATCATTCGATGATTATTTGTGATATAAGATTTCTTCTCGTCACCTTAGAAATCTTTGAACATTATGGAGTTATGAATATCATTCCTATCTCACTCCTCCTGATACACCTAAACTCAATAGAGTTGTAGGGAGATGAAATTAGGTCATGTGTGACATGATTTGATCAATGATGAATATTAGCATAACTACCTCTTAGCTTCTAAGGTATATATGTAGTAGAGACTACAATATATATCCTTAATAAGGTTCCATGCAAGTAAGATGGAATCTAGCACCAGAGAGTGCTACTTCATTAAGAAAATAAAGGATGGTATTGGATACCTACTTTATGATCTTGACATTCTTGAAAGATCTCGTAGCTAAGGATATTACTCTTAAAGGAAGACTCTTGAGAATCAAGATGAAAATAAAGTGAAGGAACTCTTTTAATCTTGAGAAGATAATGAGGCTCCTGATATCAAAAACTAATTTGATAATTAATGGTGAAACACTCATACCTCTTCAAAGGAGTTTGAGGATGGATTCCATGTGCTAGTTAAGTCTGACAATGATCTTACTTCATGTGATGGAGCTTATGAAGATCATGACATGGAAAGATGGATATTAGCAATAAAGTCTAATGTAAACTTCATAAACAAGTATTGTATGTGGACCCTCGAGGATCCACCTATAAGGGTAGGACCCGTTAGATGTAAATTGATCTTCAAGAGAAAGAGGGAACCTGATAAGAAGGTAGATACCTTCAAAGCACAGAACATGGACATGAGCTACACACCGAAGAGAAGACATCACTTGCGACAAGACTTGCTCTTCTGTGACAATGCTTAAACTTATCAGAATATTGCTAAATATATCTACACAACTTGACTTTCACATCTACAAGATAGAAGTCAATATCATTCCTCTATGAATACCTCAATGATGATATTCATATGGAGTAGTCCCAAGGCTTCATTGTTGAGAAAAGCAATGTGTGCATGTTGAAGAACTCCAACTATGGACTCAATTAAGCTTTTTGTAGTTAGAACACTAGATTTTATGAAATTTTAAATGTTATGATTCCATATATATTCTTGTTGAACCGTGTGAAAATTAGTGAGAGTGCGATTGTGTTCATCATGTTAAATGTAGATGATATCCTAATCATTTGCAATTATATAAGAATGATAATAAGTGTTTTGTTGACTATTTTTTCCATACCTTGAGATATGATCTTAAGATACCTCTTAGATATTAGTTCTGAAGTGGTTTAGAAGCAAAGAAAAGAGGGTGTTGGGATCGTCATATTAATTAATACACCTTGGACATGTTCCATTCTCGGAAAATCCCAAGGAAGGCATCCTTTCATTAAGATATGGTACTGACCTATCTGAAGGGAACTCACCTCAAAGAGTTGAGGAAGTGAATGCTAGAACTGCTTGTCCTTGTGCATCAACTTTGAGAAGATATGTGTATGATAGATATGTATAAATGACAGATGTCTGCCATGCAGTGGGAGTAGTAAACTAATACTAATCCTACTAAGGAGATAAAACACTTGATTTCAGTAATAACAATATCTTCAAAGATGACGATTTTTTGAGATAGTGATCTCAAAGTCTTATCTTCAAGAACTTAAGACTTTATAGACAGTGATCTAAAAGGTCTTAACTATGGAAAACTTAGGAGATAAAGATCTCCAGGAATAAGGGTATTCTGATAAGGATAATGGATATATTGTTTATGATAATTATTGAGTTGTAGTGTCAAGGACACTACAACTGACAATATTGAGTATTGGTTGCATAAGATGCAACATTCGCATTGGATGTGAGCACTATTACTGGGGGATATGCACGTGTCGTAAAAGAACTTGGCGTAGTCTCTCAGGAACAGAGTGACTGATCAGCTTACCTAAATATTTTTCTAAATAGTCTATGTTTGTCACATGAGTGTGGGTTTAAAGATTCTCCCACTAATGGCTCTTTGGGCTAGTGGGAGATTTTTGGACATGAGAGCCCATGGCGTGCCATTATGCAATAAATGTTATTGCAAATTTCATTCCATGATTTGAAATGAAGAATAATTAATTTGCATAATAGGTACCTTAGTACAATTAGGGTTATGTATCATGGACATCTTAAGAATCATACAACTGTTGATTCAATTATTGAATCATAGAAGCTGGTGCTTGGATGAATATCTAAAGAGTTAGATTGAAGACTCATCAAGCACCATCAAATGATTGTTAAGAGAGGATCTCCAGCCTAAGAAGGATATGGAAATCCTTTCTATGAAGGATGATATCTAACCGACCTCTTGATGCAGGTTCTCCGCATAGGAATAGAGATTCGGAGGTATTAGATAAGTTAGTCAAAGAGGCGACTTAATGAGATCAAGATAACCAAAGACCTATGTCGTATGTTGGCATGATATAGGCATGCATCCTCTGATCGGAGACAGATGTGTTACTATATGTCTGAATATGTACATTTGGCAGACCAATAGGTTGATGACCTAATAAAGGTCTATACACTGGCACGGTGGTGTGCATACAAGCATATGAGTAACACGATCTCTCATTGGGATCATACATGTTCATTTATTGAATTGGAAAACATGAGCTCACTCATGAGATATTGGGAAGAATCAAATTACGTGCACAGTCATCTCACTTTGTAAGTTTGACTGAATTTGTAGGTTTGTTATATGCTTTTGAAAAGTATATGATGAACACCTAGGTATCATATATTCTTTTGTAAAGTATATGATCGATACCAACTCCCAATGATCGAATGAAAAACTTAATGATAAAACTCTGAAGTAGACAGTCTAAATAGATCTACAACATTGGGTTTATTCTGTGTCTTACAGTATGCAGGATGTACATGTATTAGGAATACCTAGGTTGATGTGATCATCAACGATTGTATAACAATGACGCTTCCATTACTAGGGAGTGATGAAACAAGTCTGGATTTAAGTGACTCCTCTCAGTAGAGAAGTGATTTGATCTTTGTCCAAGTGTTGGACATTGATCTGAATGTGACTCAGATGCAATGAGAAGATTAGATTTGCGATCTTGATTTAATCAAGCATCTATGAGAGGTCCATAGCATCTGGATTTGAGATGTGATCTCAATATCCAAGTCACTATCCGTGGAAAAATACAATCGCCCTGTCATTATCTCCAAGTATTCGCGGAGAAAGCACATTATCCTTGAAAGAGTTTATGGATAATTTCACTGTTGATGTTTGTATCCAAGCATTGAGAAAAATGATAATTAAATGTGATTTAATTATCGTGAATAATGTTAATTTGATTCATATTATAAAGAGAGTCATCTAAGATAATTAAATGTGATTTAATTATCAATAATGTGAGCAATGTGAATGTGATTCATATTATTTGGGCACATGAGAATAGAGATCCAAGACAATTAAATGTGATTTAATAATCATGGATATGAATAATGTAGATAGCATTATCCATATTAATCATATATATTGTAAATGTGATTTATAATATATAAGAGAGAGATATTTGTAAATAATATTTACAAATTAAATGTTGATGTGAATTGGATTCACATTGGACAATTAATTAAAAATGTAATTTTTATTTTATTTTGTGTTGTGAATGTGATTCACAATTTTCCAATGGTATGATTGCAATATTCATAGAATAATTATGGATTATTTTTGTAGAATAATTTACAACAAATGTTGTAGTAAATCTTGGAGATTTTCATGGAATAATGTAATCTCATGGGATTACAAGAGATTGGCTCCTTCCCAACTCGGAGGGTGGACGGCGACCAACTCCCATTAGGAAAGGGTGGTCGTCCACTGCCACATCATGGAAGGAGGCAATCTCCATTCCATATCTCCATGCTTGATCGATTTAATTTGGGATTAATTATATTCATATATATTTAATCCAAGTTAAATTAATTTTGTTGTGTTTTTACAACAAAATCTTGGCAATTTAAAGAAGCTCATATCAATCTCATCCATTGATTTTGTGTTGTCCATGGATTGTGATCCATGGAATCACATAGGAAGAGGCACCCCTTACTCTTCATGTTACAACATATACAACAGCATATGCCCTATCTCTCTCATTTTCTACACGTCCTCTCTCTCTCTCATTGTGGTTGTCCACCACAGAGCCCTAGAGAGAGTCACCATCGCCGCAGCATCATTGTTATTCTACCGGATTGTTTGCTCATGAATCTCCATCTCGTTTGATGAGCCTCGCTCGTTAAGAAGATGTCGAATCTCGTGTGACGAGATTAGGCGATTCACCTCTTGAATTGTCAATATGTAATGTGAGGAGCACATGTTTCATCTATGTGCTTGTAAGCGTCTCCTCCGTCGGATTGGACTTGAGACAGGAGGTCTATTTGTTAAGAGACTCAATCACAACCACGCTTTAAGAGGTATACATAATACTTGTTTGTGGTTTTGATGAAACGATCCGAGAAGTGTTCTTGGATCATGAGGTTTCTTCGCATGATTTTTTTAAAATTATGCTGCCTCGAGCAACTAGTACGACTAATCGCTCCAGATCGCATACAATGTGATCCTCATGCTTCCGTGATGTGCTTAAGGATATTACCTTATCCTTCACCTTGATGTCCATATATAACACTTGCATATGAAGTCGATAATAGACTTTATTGCAAACATACATCTTTCCATGTCATGTTTCTCAGAAACTTCATCATATGAAGTCAGATCATTGTCAGATTTATCTGACACATTGAATCCATACTCAAACTAGTTTTGAGGAGGTATGAGTGTTTCATCTTTAATTTTTCTTTTTGTTTCCGATTCAGGAACATCATTATCTTGTCATGATTTAATGAGTTCCTTCACTTCATTTTCATCTTGATTCTTAAGAGAGTCATCATCTAAGAATCATATCCCCAGATATGAAATCTTTTAAGGATATCAAGTTCATAAAGTAGGTATCAAATATCAACCTTTATTTTCCTAATGAAGCAGCACTCTCTGGTGCTAGATTCCAGCTTACTTCCATCCAAGACAAAGATACAGACTAAGCAACCCTAAATCCTTAAGTGTCCAACACTAGGCTAGGTTCCAATTCATAGCTTATAATGATCAGGTTTAGATTTGCATGGAATCTTATTAAGGATATATATCGTATTCTTTACTGCATATATAATTGGAAACTAAGAGTTAATTATGCCAATATTCATCATTGATCAAATCATGTCACACATGTTCCAATTGTATCTCCCTCCAACTCTATTGAGTTTAGGTGTATTAGGAGGAGTGGGATAGGAATGATATTCCAATATATATAAGGTATTCCTTGAATGCATCTAATATGTACTTGCCACCTTGGTTAGATCAATTCATTTCATCTTCCTTCAAACATTGGTTCTAAACCGGTGAAATCTTTGAACATTTCAAAGGTATAAAAGGTGAAAGGAAGAAATCTCATATCACAAAAAACATCAAATGATATCACATTTCATTAATATTTATTATGATATAGATGATCCACATACATCATCATGCATGAGATCTTGAATTCCATAGCATCTTACACCATTCTCAAATAAGAGTGTATTGGAAATTTTTCTTTGAATACAATATTGACAAGTATGTAAGATTTGAAATTTCAGCCATTCTAAAGCTTCATCTCTTACTAGTTTATTGATCACATCAACAGACATATGGCCAAGGCTTGATGCCATATCATTGTCGAATGATCTTCATCCTCCTTTTCATCTTAAAAGGTTTAATTTTCAGTATTTAGAAATGTTAATGAAGCATTCATTAATGTTATAATTTAGTAGAGTGCTCTAGATGTTAGATTACTATCAGAATTATATCCATCATAATTCTTTATGATAGTTCTATTCCAGAATACATGTTTATTTCCAACATTTAGAAATAAAAAATGAATGTATTCTAATATCGAGGTCATAGAGACATTCTCTAAGATAATAGGCTCTCCAATTGAAAAAATAAAGTCTATCTATCCAATAGAGATTGTTACAACAGTTGCATCAATATCAATGTGGATGACTATTAAACCTTAAGATCAAATTTTCCAATCTTCTTAAACATAAGCAACCAATTGCAAGTGTTAATAGAATAGTGAGATGCAATTATTAGACCTTGATCTTATCTAATAAGTAAATCAAGTTTCAATGATTATTTGTAGATGTATAATTATGCCAATGCACTATCCGAGTCCTTCTCTAAGTATCCTAGATAGACTTGATTCTCTTTCTAGCAATACATCAGCATCATGCAGTATTGGCATTCATCCCATTATTTGGATGTCATATGTATGGAAACTACAGAAGTGTTGTCAACTCTTTGACTTTACTTCATACTTTGGTCAATCCCATGCTTCCACTAAGCTCCCTTCATCTATAAACAACCATTGCTTAAGATAAAAAGATTTCTTATTTTGAACTCAAAAGATTTCAATACAAGAGTATTTCAACATTAATGCATGCTTCATTCAATTCATACAATATGAATATTATGAAGCTTCATGAAAGACCAGAGTATAGATAGTAGAATGATGACACTCATTGTATATAAATCCATCTAAACTCTAAAAGACTTTGGCTCAGGTAGGTATTCAAACATTTTGAGTACATCTTCTCATATCGAGCCACCATTTTGTAAAATGTAGTGAACCATGTCTATCATGATTAGATGTTGAGAGAACATACATATGCCAAAAATATCCTCTTAGATTTTATAAGAATTATTTAACAATTATAAAAATAATCGACATGATACTTCCAAAGCACACTCGTTGAGAGATTACGACTATACAAAAAATCCTAGGTTGTTGTCCTGTTGTCCATTTAATTGTCATTCCTCATTATTATGGGGAAACTTACATATTGCAATCACATACATTATGTGTCCAACTGCAAGTACACTATCTTGAATGTGAAACCAATTCATGAGAATTTATCGGTTATTATTGAGTATAGTATTGAGTGGGTTTATTGAGGTTTATCCGAAATAATATATTTGCATAAAAAACATATTTTACTTTGATTTAGGATTTTTATATCAAAGTTATCTTACCTTGTAAACATTTATAGTTCATTCCCTTAATCACTTTCAATGTAAGAGATATACTTACCATTATATCTCAAGTAAGATTTAGGATCTCCTTTCTTATCTATGTTACATCCCAATAATAGGAGAAATTGTAACTCGGATAAAAAGAAACGGGAACTCATTCTGCCTTGGAAGTCCAACTTGCATTTCCCAATTTGGTCTTTAACACCTGGGCCCACCACCCCTAAGGCGATGCTGACCCGTTGTTAATTCAGCCAATTGTCAACAGGAATAGAACTCTCAATGAGCAATCCAATATCACCCCAATAATATGAGGAAATTGATATTGGGGTCACTACGGATATGGCCTTACTCTTTCGAGAAGAAAAGAGCTCCTTCTATATGTGCTTGTATGCAGGTGCTGTCATTTTGGACGGGCATCTCATACATAATATCCATGGTGATGGAACCTTTTGCCTTGATGGAAGACCACGTATGCCACTTATGTGATCCTCCATATCATATTCAAATTCTAATTAATTATTATGAATCGTATTCATGTAATTAATTCTTCTAAGGGAAATGATAACTCTATTCATAACATAGTGTTTTAATTAGATATAATTAATTCAGTCATATTAAATCAATTATCAGTTCAATTTATCAATCAACAAATTTTATTAAAAAATTGTTAGTTGAAAGATGGTATAATCTCAAAATATGTGTTATTCAATTTTTTAATAATTAGAAAAATACATCACGATCATTTCAAACATTATTATTTCCTTACCTGTTGTCATGGCCAGTACCGACGGGACTGAGGCAGACTACTCACGAAGCAACCTACTACCCCAGCGATCCCCGACTAGACACCATATTTGCCTCAGGTCAGGATAATGCGATTTGATCATTTTGTATTTGAGGTCATAATCGATCTTTCAACCGAAGTTATACAATATAATATTTATCAAAACTATTTTGATTAATATTATATGGATATTTGCAAAACAAATCCCCAATCCTATTCAAGCAACTTTGTTTGTATGAATTGATGTAACCAATTGTGATAAAGATCAATTATCTTATCAATTTTGGTTAAGGCAATGCCATTCAAGGAAATATTTATAATTATTAAATATTTCATAAATATTCATCAATAATTATTTTAGGAAAATCATTAATTTCCATTAATTTAATTGAATGGCAATCACAAGGTTCATGGTCAAGTATGAAATTTCCAGCAGTGGTCCATACTTGCTAAAATTAGCATAACTCGATCAAATAAACTCAAAATCATGTAAATTAAGTTTATTTGATTTGACAATTTGATTTATAAAAGAAACCAGTGATATTCATGCATTTCTAGGCGAATTAAAAACATAATTAACTATTTATAGATCAAGATTCACCATCCTCGATATAATGGATACATGTTCACTAAAATGATCATAACTTGAGCAAACGGATTCCATGTCACGAAACTCAAGTCCTATGATATACTTATTTAATTGGAAACATCCTTTGCTTCTTCTGGAAATATATGATGTCGGGGGTGGGGGGTCAGATAGTGGTGAGGCTAGCGGAGGGGCCTCTCCCGGAACCTTCACCTGCCTCACAGACTGAGCGGGGGATCCAAGGTTTCGCCTTATCTAATGCTCGGAACTAGCCTGGACTTCGAGAAGTGCTCAGCCAAATGGGAGGGCTTTCCCATCCCGGAAGCACTCTTGGACTACTGCTCCTTCCACCCTCTCTTCCCTAGTTTGTGATCGCTGGATCAGCCAAAGAAAGAAGCTTAACCCAACCAAGTTGAGAAACGAAACCCGGAGTTCAAAGTCAAGTGATAATTTTGAGTTTAAATAAATTATATAGGGTGAAAAAATCACACAAAACAAAGTATTGTGAACAAAATGCGATGAAACTTCACACAACTTAAAATGCCCATGTCATCTTAGGTTTATGGATAATATCCTAAACCTCTGACCTATGGCTCTAATACCACTTGATGGATATGGGAAAATCCTTAAGTGCATCATGGAAGTGTGGAGATCGCATTATATGCAATCAGGAGCGACTGATCGACTAGTTGCTCAAGACAGCGGAATTTTAAAAAAACTAAAATGATGAAACCACATGATCTGAGAACTCTTCTCGGATCATTTCATCTAAACCACCAGTAGGTATTAAAGTTACCTCTTGAAGCATGGTTGCGATCGAGTCTCTAAACGAATGGACCTTATGTCTCAACTCTGATCCGACAAAGGAGAAACATGCAAGCACATTAATGAAACGCATGCTCCTCGCAATCACAGTTGATGATCCAAGCGGCAAATCTCCTGATCTCGTCTCACGAGATTTGGCATCTTCTTCACGAGCAAGGTGCACCAAAGGAGACAAAGTTCCACGAGTAGTCGAGGCAGCAACACAACAGCAATGCGACGACGACGACTACCTTCTCTCTAGGGTTAGAGTGGATGGCCACTCAAGATGGAGAGAGAGGGTGGCATGGGGCATGAGAATGAGAGAGAGAGTGTGTGAAATAGTTGTTATAAAAATGAAGAGCAAGGGTTGCCTCTTCTTTTATAATATTTTGGGAGTCCATGGATCTCAATCCATGGACAACACAAATCCAATGGTATAAATTGATTTGTGTTTCCGTCAATGGCCATGATTTTGTTGTAAAAATACAACAATAATTAATTTAATTTAATTTAATATATATTGAATAATAATTTATATAAATTAATATCAAATTAAATCAATTATCCTTGGAGATTATAGGAAGGAGGCTAGCCTCCTTCCACAAAGAGGGGGGACGACCACCAATTCCAAATAGGACTTGGTGGTCGTCCACCATCTCCACGTGGAAGGTAGCTATCACATCTTTATTCCATGAGATTACATTACCCCATAGATGTCTCCAATACTTGCAACAACTCTTGTTTCAATTTTATTGACAAAAATGAATCATAATTATTTTATGAACATTGCAATCATGTCATTAGAGATTTGTGAATCACATTCACAATCCAAAATAAAATGTAAATTATATTATCAATAAAGTGTCCAATGTGAATCCAATTTACATAAACACTTAATTAACAAAAGTAAATTACAAATGGCCCGCTCTAATATATTGAAAATCAAAATTATAATATATATGAATAAGTTAAATAATGTTATCCACATTATTCTTATCCATAATAAGTAAATCACATTTAATTATATATTAATTACCATTCTCAAGCAATTATATAATATGAATCCAATTCACATTACTCATGATAATTAAATCACATCTAATTATCCATTTATCAATTCTTGGATATAATTTGATAATGGAATTATTTTTGAACTCTTTGAAGGACAATGCGCTTTCTCTACTTATACTTGGAGACAAGGAAAGGGTGATTATACGTTCCGAGTATATTGACTTGGATATTGAGATCACATATCAAATCCAAATCTCAAGGACCTCTCATATATGTTTTATTAAATCAAAGTCGTAGATCTAATCATCCTATTGCACCTCAATCACATTCAGATCACTATCCAACATTTGGACTAAGAACAGATCACTTCTCTATTAGAGGAGTCACTAAAATCTAGACATGTTTCATCACTCCCTCGGAATGGAAGCGTCATGGTTATACAATCGGTTATTGATCACATCACCCTCAGGTATTCCTAATACCTATACATCCTATATATTGGAAGACCAAGAATAAACTCACAGTTTTAGATCTATTTAGACTGTCTCCTTTTAGAGTTTTATCATTACGTTTCTTATTTGATCATTGGGAGTTGATATCAATCATATAATTTCCAAAAGCATATATCATACCCAGGTATTGATCATCTACTTTCCAAAAGCATATGTCAAACCTACAAATTCAGTCAAGCTTCCATAGTGAGATGACCGTGCACGAAATTTTATCCCAATATCTCATGAGTGATCTCATGTCTCCAATTTAGTAAATGAGCCTGTATGATTCCTTTGAGAGATCATATTACTCGTAAGCCCTTGTATGCACACCATTGCGCCAGTGTATTGACCTTGATTATATCAACAACCTATTGGTCTACCTAATTTACATAATCAAACATATAATAACACATATGTCTTTGGCTAGAGGATGCTTGCCTATATCGTGACAGCATATGACATAGGTCTTTAGTTATCTCTATTTCGTTAAGTCAACTATTTGACATAACTTATCTAACACCTCTAAATCTTTATTCCTGTTCAAAGGACCTGCATCAAGAGGTCGGTTAGATATATACCCATGAGAGACAGGTTTGTCATCTCCTACTCAGGCTAGAGATCATCTCTTAATAATCATTTAACAATGCTTGATGAGTCTTCAATCTAACGCTTTAGATATTCATCCAAGCACCACCTCTACGATTCAACAATTGAATCAATAGTTGTATGATCATTAAGATGGCCATGGTACAAAACCCTAATTTTACTAAGAGACCTATTATGCAAATTAATAATTCTCCATTTCAGATCAGGGAATGATATTTACAATATTATTTATTGCATAATGGCTCATCGGGGGCACGCATGTCCAACAATGTCCCACTAGCCCAAAGAGCCATTAATGGGCTAAATTTTAACCCACACTCATGTGCTAATGTTACGCTATTTTGAAAAATAGCTAGTTAAGCTGCCTAGTTACTCTATTCTCGAGAGACTACGCAAAGTCCTTTTACGGCACTTGCCTATCCTCTTGTAAATGTGCTCGCATTCAGTGCGAATGTTGCATCCTATGCAACAAATACTCGATCTTGAAGTACAACTCAATTACTATAACTAGTATGTAATTTGTATTATCCTTATCAAAATGCCCTTATTCTTGGAGATCTATATCTCCTAAGGTATCCGCAGTTGAGACCTTTTAGATTTCTATCTATAAAGTCTTAAGCTCTTGAAGATAAGACTTAAATATCACAATCTCTAAAGTCTTGTCATATTTGAAGATATTGTTATTACTATAATCAATTGTTTTATCTCCATACTAGGATTAGTCGAATATTACTACTCCCACTACATGGCGGACAGCTGGCTTTTGTACACATCTAGTATACATTAAGCTTCCCAAAGCTGATGCACAAGGGCATGTAGGTTGGTATTCTCTGCTCTCTGAGGTGTTATCCCTTTAAATAGGTCGGTATCACATCTTAAGGGAAAGAAGCCATCCTTTGGAGTTCTCCCAATATGTAAATATGTCCAAAGTGTACCACTAATGTGATGGTCCCAATGCCCTCTTCTCTTTGCTTTTGAACAACTTCAGAACTAAGATGTAAGAGGTATCCTTGAGATCATATCTCAAGGTATTGAACATCCAGATTATAAAACACGTATTATCATCCTTATGTTGTTTCAAATGATTAGGATATCATCTATATTTAGCACGATGAGCATAATGGCACACCTACTAAGCTTCGCATGGTTCATTAAGATTCTCATCGAATCTAATATTTTAGAGACAAGAAGCTTATTTGAGTCCATAGAGGGAGTTCTTCAGCATGCATACCTATATTTCCTTAACCATGAAGCCCTAGGGCTGCTTCATGTGAATATCCTCAGAGAGTTATTCGTAAAGGAGTGCAATATTGACTTCCATCTTGAAGATGCCATAGTAAAGTTGTGTAGCTATAGTTAGCAATATTTTGATGGGTTTAAGCATGGTCACTAAAGAGCAAGTCTCATCGCAAGCGATGTCTTCTCTTGGGTGTGTAGCTCATGGCTGCGAGCGTGCTTTGAAGGTCTCTACCTTCTCATCAGGTTCCCTCTTTCTCTTGAAGATCCATTTACACCATATTGTGTCTAACCCATGTAGGAGGGTCCTCGAGGGACCATATACAACTATTGTATATGAAGTCTATATTAGACTTTATTGCTAACATCATTCTTACCATGTCATGATTCTCAGAAACTTCATCATATGAAGTCAGATCATTGTCAGATTTATTTGGCACATGGAATCCATTTACAAACTAATTTTGAAGAGGTATGAATGTTTTTTCTTTAATTGTCCTTTTTGTTTCCGATTTCAGGAACCTCATTATCTTCTCAAGATTAAATGAGTTCCTTCACTTCATTTTCATCTTGACTCTCAAGAGAGTCATCGTTTAAGAATCATGTCCTTAGAGATGAAATCTTTTAAGGATGTCAAGGTCATAAAGTAGGTATCCAAAACCATCCTTTATTTTCCTATTGAATCAGCACTCTCTGGTGCTAGATTACAGCTAACTTGCATCCAAGACAAAGTTATGGACCAAGCAACCCTAAATCCTCAAGTTTCCAACATTAGGCTAAGTTCCAAACCATAGCTTATGAAGATGTTTGGGTTTAGATTTGAAAGGAATGTTATTAAGGATATATATTAGTCTCTATTACATATAACTAGGAAGCTAAGATGTAATTATGCTAATATTCATCGTTGATCAAATCATGTCACACATGTTCCAATTATATATCCCTACATCTCTGTTAAGTTAAGGTGTATTAGGAGGAGTGAGATAGTAATGATATTCCCATCTCTATAAGGAATTCTTTGAATTCATCTAATAGGTACTTGCTACCTTTGTTAGATCAATTCATTTCATCTTCCTTCAAACTTTGGTTCTAAACAAAAAGCTGAAATCTTTGAACATTTCAAAGGTTTCTAAGGTGAAGGGAAGAAATATGATATCACAAAAAACATCAATCGATATGACATTTCACTAATGTTTATTATGATACATATGATCCACATACATCATTATGCATGAGATCTTGGATACACTGACATCTTACACCATTCTCAGAGAAGAATGTATGACCATTCTCAGAGAAGAGTGTTGGAAATTTTTCTTCGAATACAATATTTACAAGTATGTAAGATTTGAAATTTCAGATGTTCTAAAGCTTCATCTCTTACTAATCTATTGATCACATCAACAAACAAATGTCGAAGACTTGATGCTGTATCATTGTCAAATGACCTTTATCCTCCTATTGATCTTATAAGTTTTAATTTTCAGTATTTAGAAATGTTAATGAAGCATTCATTAATTTTGTAATTTAGTATAGTCCTCTAGATATTATATTACTACCTGAAATATATCCATCACAACTATTTATGATAGGTATGTTCCCGAATTGATGTTTATTTCCAACATTTAGAAATAAACAATGAAAGTACTCTTATATCATGGTCATAGAGACATTCTCTAAGAATAAAGGCTCTCCTACTGAAAAAATGAAGTCTACCTATCCAATGTAGATTGTTGCAACAATTGCATCAATATCCATGTGGATGACTATTAAACCTTAAGATCAAATTTCCGAGTCTTCTAAAACATATTGCAAGTGTTAGTAGAAAGTTGAGATACAATTATTAGACTTTGATCCTATCTAATAAGTCAGTCAGTTTCAAGGACTATATGTAGATGTATAATTATGCTAATTCACTATCTGAGTCCTTCTTCAAGGATCCTAGATATACTTGATTGTCATACAATCAATACATCAGCATCATGCAGTATTGGCATTCATCCAATTTTTTGGACGTCATATGTGTGGAAACCACAGAAGTATTGTCAACTCTTTGACTTTCCTTCTTCCTTGGGTCGGACACATGCTTCCACTGTTCTCCCTTCTTCTATAAACAACCATTGCTTAAGATAGAAGGATCACTTATGTTGAACTCAAAAGATTTCAATACAAGAGTATTCCAACATGTATACATGCTTCATTTAATTCATACAATATGAATATTATAAAGCTTCATGAAAGACTAGATTTACAGAGTAGAATGTTGACACTCATCGTATCTACATCCATATAAACTCTAAAAGACTTTGATTCAAGTAGGTACTCAATCATTTTGAGTACATCTTCTCATATCGAGCCACCATTCTGCATAATGCAGTGAACCATGCCAGTCGTGATTAAATGTTGAGAGCACATATGTATGCCAAGAACATCTTCTTGAATTTTATAAGGATTATTTGATAATTACAATCATCATCGACATGAAACTTCCAAAGCAGACTCGATGAGAGGTCGACTATAGAGACAAATAAACCCTAGATTGTTGTCCTATTGTCTATTTAATTATCATTCATTATTATTCTAAGGAAACTTGCATATTGCAACAACATACATTATGTGTCTAACTACAAGTACACTATCTTCACCATGAATCCAAATTATGCGAATTTACTTGTTATTATTGAGTATAGTATTAGTGGGTTTATTGAGGATTATCTAAAATAAGATATTTACATAAACACATATTTTTTCGATTTAGGAATTTTTATATAAAAGTGGTATTGCCTTGTCAACAATGAAAGTTCATTCCCTTAATCTTTTTCAATGTAAGAGATATACTTAACATTATATCTCAAGCAAGATATGGGATCTCCTCTCTTCTCTTTGTTATATCCCAATAATATGAGAAACTATAACATGGATAAAAAGAAGTGGGAACTCATTCCGCCTTGCAAGTCCAACTTGCATTTCCCAATTCAGTCTTTAACACCCAATCCTACCACCCCTAAGGCGATGTTGACCCGTTGTTAATTGAACCAACTGTCAACAGGAATAGCACTCGCTATGCACAATCCAATATCACCCCAATATTATGAGGAATCAATAGTGGGGTCACGATGCATACGACCTTACTCTTTCGAGAAGCAAAGAGCCTGATCTTGATGTGCTTGTATGCAGAAGTTGTCACTTCAGATAGGCATACCCTATATACAATCCCTGGTGATGGAACCCTTCGCCGAGATGGAAGACCATGGATGTCACTTATGTGATCATCCATATCATGTTCCAATTCTAATTAATTATTATGAATCATATTGATAGAATTAATTCTTTCAAGGGAAATAACAACTCAATTCATAATAGAGTGTTTTATTTGGATATAATTAATTCAATTATATTAAATCATTTATCAATCCAATTAATCAACCAACAAACATTTTTAATTGTTACTTGAAAGATGGTATAATCTCAACATATGTGTTATTAAAATTTTTAATAATTAGATAATTACAACATAATCATTTCAAATATTTCCTTTCCTTACCCATTGTCACGGCTAGTACCAACGAGAGTGGGACAGACCTCTCATGGAGAAGCCTGCTACCCCAACTTTCCCCGAATAGACACCATATCCTTTCCTTACATGTTGTCATATAATTAATTCTTTCAAGGGAAATAACAACTCTATTCATAATAGTGTTTTTTATTTGGATATAATTAATTCAATTACATTAAATCAATTATCAATCAAATTTATAAACAAACCAACATTTTATAATTGTTACTTGAAAGATGGTATAATCTCAAAATACATATTATTCAATTTTTTATCAATTAGAAAAATACATCATGATAATTTCAAAAATTACCCTTTCCTTATCTGCTATCATGGTTACTACCGATGGGAGTGGGACATATTGCTCACGGAGCAACCTATTATCCCAATGATCCCTGAATAGACACCATATTCACCTCGGTTCAGGATAATGCAATTTGATCATTTTGTATTTGAGATGATATGCGGTCTTCCAATCAAAGTTATACCATATAATATTTATCAAAACCATTTTTATTAATATTATAAGGAGATTTTCTAAACAAATCCTCAATCCTATTCAAGCAACTATGTTTGTTGGAATTGATGTAACAAATTGTGATCAAGATCAATTATCTTATCTATTTTGGTTAAGGCAATGTATTCTAGGCAATAATTATCATCATTACATATTTCACAAATATTCATCAATAATTATTTCAGGAAATTAACCATTAGTTTCCTATAATTTAATTAAATGACAATCACAAGTTTCATGATCAAGTATGTAATTTCCAGTAGTGACTCATATTTACTAAAATTAGCATAACTCAATCAAATAAAATCTAAATCATGCAAATTAAATTTCTTTGATTTGCCCATTTGCTTTATAACATAACCCCATTGATATTCACGTATTTTAGGTGAATTAAAATCATAATTAACTCTTTAATTACATTAAGATTCGCCATCTCCAAAATAGTGGATACATGTTCACTAAAATGATCATAACTTGAGCAAACAGATTCCAAATCACACAAACTCAATTCCCACGGTTTCCTTATGGGAAACATAATCTACGTGATAATTTTGAGTTTAAACTCAAGACAGAGAGAGAGAGGGTGGTGTGAGGCTTGAGAATGAGAGAGAGATCAATAGTTGTAAAAATAAAGAGCAAGGGTTGTCTCTTATTTTATAATTTTTTGGGAGTCCATGGATCTCAATACACTGACAACACAAATCCAATGGTTTAGATTTATTTATGTTTCTTTTAATGGTCATGATTATGTTGTAAGAATACAATAACAATTAATTTAATTTGACTAAATATATATTGAATAGTAATCAATATAAATTAACTTCAAATTAAATCAATCATCCATGGAGATTATAGGAAGAAGGATAGCCTCCTTCCATAAAGTGGGCGGACGACCACCAATTCCAAATAGGACTTGGTGGTCATCCATCATGTCCACATGGAAGGTATCTATCACCTCTTTATTCCATGGGATTACATTACCCCATAAATGTCTCCAATATTTGCAAGAACTTTTGTTGCAAATTTATTCACACAAATAATTCATAATTATTTTGTGAACATTGCAATCATGGCAATGGAAATTTGTGAATCACATTCACAACCCAAAATAAAGTGTAAATTATATTTTAAATTAATTGTCCAATGTGAATCCAAGTCATATCAACACTTAATCAACAAATATAAATTACAATTGTCTCTCTCTAATATATTATAAATCACATTTATAATATATGTATATATATATATATGAATACTTTGGATATTGCTATCCATATTATTCTTATCCATAATAATTAAATCATATTTAATTATATTGGATCACCATTCTCATGCACTTAAATAATATGAATCAAATTCACATTATTCATGATAATTAAATAAAATTTAATTATCCACGTCTCAAAGCTTGGATTTAATCTAACAATGTTTTCCTGAACTCTTTCAAGAATAGTGCGCTTTCTCCGTGGATACTTGGAGATAAGGACAGGTTGATTGTATGTTCCACGTATAGTGACTTGGATATTGAGTCACATCTCAAATACATATCTCAGGGACATCCCATAGATGTTTGATTAAATCAAAGTTGTAGATCTAATATTCTTATTGCATCTGAATCACATTCTGATCACTGTCCACCATTTTGGACTAAGATCATATCATTTCTCTATAAGAGGAGTCACTAAAATCCAGACCAATTTCATCATTCTCGGATTTGAAGCGTCATGGTTATAAAATCGTTTATTGATCACATCACCCTTAGGTATTCCTGATACATGTACATCCTATATATTGGAAGACCTAGAATAAACCCGAAGTTTTAGATCTATATATTGTCTCCTTCAGGGTTTTTTCATTATGTTTATCATTCGATCATTGGGATTTTGTATCGACATACCCAGGTATTGATCATATACTTTCCAAACGCGTATATCAAACCTACAAATTCAGTCAAGCTTCCAAAGCGAGATGACCGTGCACGGAATTTTATCCCAATATCGCATGATTGAGCTCATGTCTTGCGGTTCAGTAGATGAACCTATATGTTCTTTGAGATATTATATTACTCATATGCCCTTGTATGCACACATGCATGACGGTGTATATCCCTTGATTAGATTATCAACCTATTGGTCTGCAAAATGTACATACTCAAACATATAGTAACACATTTGTCTCCAGTCAGAGTAGGCATGGTTATATCATGACAACATACGACATAGGTCTTTGGTTATGACGATCTCGTTAAGTCAACTCTTTAAATAACATATCTAACACCTCTGAATCTCTATTCCTATGCAGAGGACCTGCATCAAGAGGTCGGTTAGATATCATCCCATGGGAAAAAGGATTGCCATCTCATACTCAGGCTGGAGATCATCTTAATAATCATATAATGGTTCTTGATTAGTCCTCAATCAAACTCTTTAGATATCCATCCAAGCACTAACTTCTATGATTCAACAACTGAGGCAACATCTATATGATCATTAAGATGGCCATGGTACATAGCCCTAATTGTACCAAGGGACCTATTATGCAAATTAATTATTCTTCATTTTAGATCTGGGATTGACATTTGCAATAACATTTATTGCATAATGGTTCGTTTGGGCTCGCATGTCTAACAAGCTCCGATGATGATTTTTGGGTCCAAAATCAGTAGAAAGATTCAAAATAGGGTGGAGGAGATACTTTAGGCAGGCTGACTGAGAGGCCTTCTTCGCGTAGGGTTTTTTATCGAATCGAGGGTTGACCAACGCCAATTCTTGATGCACGTGAAAGATTAGTGGCAGGTAAAGAAATCAGAATGAGGAATAAAGCTGAGAGGAAGGCTAGATCGAGCTAGAAAAAATGTCAAAAAAAGGAAAGAACACAACGCGGACCGGTCTAAGTGGGCCAGGAAGTTGACTGAGGTCTACCAATGCTACCTCCTGATTGGTCCAAGTCGGCTGCTAAAAGACAAAATATAAGTAAAAATAGAAAGAAAATGAAATAAAATAGAAAATGATTTTATTAAAAAAAACTTTAAACATGAAAGTTGTTTATTACTATTTTTAGGTGATTTTTATTCATTTTTATAGATTTATATTTTATATTTTAATTTTTCACTGTAATTATAGGTATTTATACATGTGTAGTGTGCATTTTATTTTTATTTTGTATTTAAAGTATTATATTTATGTATAAATATTTTATATTGGGGGCAAGGAGCCTTCACCCTGGGGTGTAGGAAACTCCCTACACCCACCCCCATATTTCGATTATTTTTTTTATTTTTCTGGATTAAAAGTTGGGGGGATTTACTTAATATGTTATGGGGAATATGTGTTTCAAGTTTCATGCAAAACAAACATTCCTAACATCTTCATCTAGACGGGGTCGATTTCAGCAATTTTGAGACTGTTAAAATTTGGTAGTCTTGATGGAGATGATGGAAGTCTCGAATTAAGTTGAATTTGGAATGACAACATGGTGATACATAGTGATCTAAATCCCTCAAGGTTTCATTTCAAAAAAATCAAAAAATTATGAAAAATTAGGCCGGGTGTAGGGAGTTACCTGCACCCACCGAGGTAGGCTCCTTTTTCCCTTTTATATTTATATTTATATATATAAATAATTACAATTGTTAATTTTATTTATATGACTTTATTCATATACTAAAATAAATAGATGTATGCATATTCCAGGTATGGTTTATGTATGTATTTTATTCTATTATTTATTTTAATGCAATTTTATGACTGTATTTTATGTTATATTTTTAATATGTTTTATATAATATTTACAAGTATTTAAAAAATATAAAAGGGTATAATATAGATAATAAATTGAATGAGTAAAATGTATAGTTATGTAGTACAATGGGACCCAAAAAGCAAAATTATATATCTTAACTCCAATTTTAATGAAACCACTTCGTTAGATAGATAATTTAATTTTAATAACAATAAAGGTGAGTTTGGCAAATTTTGAGTTCATATGGAGAAGATATGGATCTGTGAAGTTTTATTTACAACTTTTTTCATCTATGTGTACTAGTTATATAGTGTATCATTTTTATGTGCGGTTATTTTATATTTTTCTATATATTTTTGCGTACATGTTTTGTGTTGAAAATATCTATATTTGAAGTGCATACGAGTGTGTGTAAATTAGTGTAAGTTTAGCTATATATGTAGTGTAATTGGCACCTAGGGTTTCTAGTTGTCTGTATCATTTTTATCACTACTTATTTGCCCTTATCTCCCCATTCTTTATTCCTTGTAGACAAAGTATTGACTTAGTCTCGGGGTTTAGGGCCAGTCAGTATTTGTAATACTTCCATTATTTTTCATTTATTTTCTTTATTCACTTATTTTGTATTTAAATACATGTATTTATATACTATTTACAAATAATAGTCAATGTATTAAATTGTACAAGTTAGATATAGTGACATGTATTTATCTAGGGATTTAAAGATAAAATAAAGAAATAAAGGTGAAAGACTCATTCATCACCCCCTATAAATACCTTTGCTAGTCCCTAGAAATACTTATTAGGAGAATAAGTGGTGAAAAAGTAAAAATAAAGAAAAGGAAAATAAAGAACGTAGACAGATTATGACTTTTAAACTTGTCTTTACAAAGTCGAAGTTAGGAGCTCGGTTAAGACCTTTGAATTGTAGATATGTTTGGAACCACATTAAGGTTAGGAGTTGTGACTCAACATCCCTTAGGTTCTATGCTCCTCTATTCAGTTCAACTCAATACTTTGGTCGAACCCGTCCTTTTAGAAATATACTCTTGTATCCTTGAAATGGCAGGTATCATGTGTGTGAATTTTGTTAGATCTTCCTAGATAAATTGCTGAACTATCAAATCGTCTCTTCCTATGGTAACTCATCCTCAAGGAGATGGATATTTCCTTCTGAGTTCAAGTGCATGCTAGTGCACATTTAATTCGGGAGAAACTAGAAGAAAGGGGAAAGAAGTGGACACTAACTAGTGTAGTCATATTTCCTTGTGAAGCATGGCCATTATAACCAAGTCTTCACCAAGAAGTGTGCCTTTTCTAGAAGCTCAAAATTTCGAAGTTTTTGGTGTAAAATTCCTTTTTAGTATTTCTTTGTTTGGCATTTATCTGCATTCTTGTTTTTCCTAGAGGGATATAGAATATATTGTTCTCCCCATGTTTTGAGGTCTTAGAAAAAATTGTGCTAGTATACCATTCCTCATCTGAAACATTATTTCAATCTATTCGCCAGTCTTTAGATGTCCATGCTAAAAGAAGAACAACTGACTTGAAGTATCGGTTTCGGTAGTGCCAAAGAATGATTCATGAGACACCCTTGACGAAGCGGCCTAGTATCATCCAAACATAGACTCCAAGATCTTTCAACAACCCATCTTGATTGAGCTATATGCTAAATGCGAGATCTCAAGTCAAACCCTAACTCAAGAGTCATATGGATGACATGAAAGGTTCTAGTTAGTCATATTGAATCGACTCATGAACATAGTCTCATGGAACCTAAAGAAATATGTTGAAGTGACCTGAAGGGTCCCAGTTCCAAACCTTAACAAGTTCCTATTAAATTTAGTAGATTATGGTATATACCAAGCTCTAATTTTAATATTTTATTTAGACTTGATCAATTATCAAAGCCATTTAGAAAAATACTTATGCAAGGCAAGAAAATATTTTTAAGAACTCATTTTCTAATTTTGAACATTTTATGGGGTTTTCAAAAGTTTATAAAATTTTTAGGTGTTTTTTACATTCACCGAATTTTTATGCAACTTTTGGAAAAGCAAAAGAATTACTGCATTAGTGGTATATGCAGATTTTATATGAGTGTATTCTTTACAGTTAATTTGTCGTATACCCTTACCTAATGTCGTAGCCATATTTACTGAAAATACAAAAGTACAAGCTATGGCTAATATATGTGTGTGTATACGACCTCCCATATACTGAGATTGAACTATGTCCTCATAGTGATCAAATAGCAGAAAGGAAGACATAACTCATGCTATGAATAGAAAAATCTAAACTACAATGACTAAAAGAATGAGAAGTTGATCTTCCCCCCTATACTTAGGATTAACTAATCTTAAGTATAGCTGGTCGTACACAACGAGGGGACGATCGAGGATTAGAATATATGAAATCATCTGCTTGGTTTGTCTCCTTCTATACTTAGGGTAAAGATGCCCTAAGTACGGAAAAGAATTATCAACAAGTTGGGAGATAGAAGAGGGATCAAAGAATGAACACTCGAGTCACTCATCCCCCCATAATTAGAATGACGCATATCCTAAGTATAACAGTGATGAAAGGGACGAATGAGTAATTGGAGGAAGAAATGAAAAGATGAAAAGATAAGAAGAAAACAAGAAAAAGAAAAGATGTTTTTGGAATCTTAGGTTTCTAATCCTACGTCTGTTGGGAGATCTTCTTGTTATATCACATTGTATCGACAACGAACAAGAAAGTGTGATGCTCTAGGTATGGTTTCAGTAACTGTTTGTTGACTACAAAAGGTTGTGTGTCGGGTGACAACCTTGATATGATGATACTAATGTTGTCATGCACATTTTTCATTTAAAATTTCTTGACCATTTGCTTTTCAGCTTGCCTGGAAATAGCATTAACTATGTATTAAACAACCACATCTTCTAGTTTAGCTTGAAAGTATTTCTTGACCTTCTCTTTATACATAAGGTTGTTGTCGTATGCAAGGTCTTGGAATTAGAACAATCGGTTCAGGTCAATCTTTCTATTCTTGTCAGCTTTCTCTCTATCTATATTGCATAAAGTGGCTGCCCATAATGATTTATGAATGACTCGATGGGAAAACGACATGACTTGTCATACATCAAGCAATAGAGAGACATGCCTAAAGGAGACTTGTATGTTGTACAATAAGCTCGCAGAATCGAGTCGAGCAATTGTGATCGATTCTTTCTAGGAGGGTGCACAAGTCTTTTTTGTAAAACTATCTTGATCTTCATGTTTGAACACTCATTCAAGCCATTAGGTTATGGGTGGTAGTGAGATGTGACATGATGTTCGATGACATACTCCTTTGTAAGTTTCTTGACTTCTTTTTAATGAAATGGCTTCACCATCGGATATCAAAATCTTTGGAATCTCGAACTATGGAATGTTTTTATCATTTGAGAAATCAACAAACAGCATGATTGTCGGTGGCTCAAGCTAGGAAAGCCTCCACCCATCAACTAACATAATGGATAGCAAGCAAGATGTATTTGAAACCCTGGCTGTTCAGAAATGGACCCATGAAATTGATACCCCATGCATCAAAGATATCCGATATCAGACAGTTAGTGAACACTCTAACTCAATACATTTCTTTGACTTTGATTTTGATTTTTTGTGTATTTTCATAAAAATCTTAAATATAAAGTGAAAAAGAAATAAAATAAAAAGAGTTAAATATGTACATAAAATAATAGGTCAAAATCGGGTAAAATACACAATGTACAAAAGAGGCCCAAAAATCAATTTTCACATATGAGCTCCGATTCACTTGAATATGGTCTTGTTTTGAAGGTAATTGAACGTACATTAGTTCAAAAGTGAGTAGTATCAAATTGAACACTATATGATGATGATATCGTCATTTTTGTCCGATTATCCTGAAATTAGGGTTTGAGTTTTTTTACTATTAATTTTTGTTAGTTATTTTTTGGTAATTTTCCTTTGTTCTTGTTAGTAATATATAGACAATGGAGGTGGTTTCAGATGATTTGGACTTAGCATGAATTAGTCAAAAATCAGGGAAGTTAGCTTCTTTTACAGCTCAATTAGTTTGGGATTTTTGTCTTCTTATTTTATATAATTGTGCATGTAAAAATGCAATTCTTAGTTACACATGCATGAATGCAAATTATGCAATATAATTGATGAAATGCAGATGAATTTTGGGGAACTGAGCTTATTTGATCACTTTTAGAGTGATGAATTATAGATTCATCAAACCCCTATACTTAAACCATGCTCATCCCCAAGCATCGAACTAAATGAAGTGAGGTGAAATGAGATGGTTCCAAACCAAGACCATGAGTAAAAGGTGAAAATGGAGCTAGACTCAACCTTTGGATTGTTATTTGATGGAACTCCAATGACAATTAGGATTTTAAAATGAACAACCTCAAAGTTCTACATATCATTGTAACAGTTTCAGCTTAGAAGTCATCTTAGATCAATCCTCTTCCAAAAGTATATTCCATGAACATTGAATAGTTGACTCATGTGTGTGAAAGGTTTTAGTTCTTCCCATCAAGAATGTCAGACTACCATGCAAACCTCTCCTCCAATAACTCGTCCTCGGGGAGTCAAGTATTTCCTTCTAAGGTCTATCGTGTTGTGTTCACAATTGAAAAGAGGGAGAATTTAGAAGAAGGGAAAAGAAATGGAGGGTGACCAATGTAATCACCTCTCCTTGTGAAGCAGGCCAGTTTATCCAAGTGTCCACCAAGATCTGCATGTCGTCTTGAATCTTGGACCTTTTTTGGTCAAATATTTATTTGGTAGTTGGCTTCTTTTTATTTGGATTTTTAGTAGCTCTGTGTGGATCTTGTTTCTCCCCTACGAATATAGAATTTTTTTTCCGTACATGTTTTGGTGTCTTAGAAAAAAATGTGCCCAACTGTCCATCCCTTTTCCAAAGCTTTATTTCAACCCATACTCTGATCTTTCGATGTCCAAGCTAATAGCAAAGAAACTCATACAATCTTCCAATACTCTATCTACGTTGTGCTGTGCGAGAGTATAAATTAATTTCCTATTCAAGAGTCGTACCCAGAATGGGGTGATGAGGTTAGACACTAAGAGTCAAATATTGCATATTGTCATGTGGAGCTCGAAGAATTAAATCAAAGACCTAAAGCTTCTAAAATCCTCTTTCTTAGTGAAGTTCATCTAAAAATCTGGTGGATTAAACCAAGTCTAGACCACTCTCTATTTCTGCTCATATCTTGGTTCAGAACCCCATGGTTTTTTGCAGATGCATGAATTGTTGGATGAAGTGCAGATGCGTGCAATGCAACACAAATTTTTTTATTTTGAATTAAGAGTTTTTTTTATAATGCAAGTTTTTTTTGTTTTTTAATGCAAAATGAATAAGAAGATAATTTTTAAAACTTTTGTTACACACGTAGTGTTAGTTGCACAAAACACAATGTTATTTTTTTCTCAAAATTTTAAATTTTTATGGAATTTACAAGTTATTTACCCATCCCGTAAATACATATAGACTTTCGTGAAACTATGAGCTATGGGTAAATTATATACAGAGTATATACACCCTCTTATACTTAGCGAGTGCCATGTCCTCAGTGCACAAGAAGCGTAGATAATACATAGCTCGGGCTAAGCATAAGAGAGTGAAAAATAAAAATAAAAATTGAGATCGGCCCACCCCCATATTTTTAGGTTGTGAACAGTCTAAGTATGGAAGAAGGGCAAAAAATGAGGCGGACGAGGACATGGAATTTGAATGAGGAGAGTATATACAGTGGGAATCGGATCCCCCTATACTTAGGCTCTAGTTAGCTTAAGTATGGAAGAAGGATGGAAATGGGACGATCGAGAGAAGGAGTGGATGATGAGAGTGGTATATACAGATGGCGTCGGTCTCGCCAATACTTAGGCCATAGCCTAAGTAGAGGAAGAAGAAATACACGGGAACCTATGGGGTCGAGAGGAAGGGTTGCCAATGGTTAAGGAGGTTTTTGGCATATCTTTATGTGATCCTGTGGCAGAAGTTCATAATGATTGAAAGAAGATGAAGTAGATGAGTCCCATCTATCATCAGTTATCCTTAAAAGAAATCATGCTGAAGAGTGTTTTGATAGGAAGAAGATGAAGCATATTAATCAGATTATTCCCAGCCGTCATCGTAGTTATCCTCAGAAGAATAATATTTGAAAGTAGATGGACTCCAAATATTCTTATTTTTAAGCTACTTTATCAAGATGTGCTTAGTCTTTTGGTCAATTGTCTTATCCTCAAATGATGAATACTCTGAAGCACCAGTCTCAATATGGTCATAAGAGATTACTCTGGTATATTTAATCAGACCAGGAGAGTCAGCCTTCGAGGAATAGTAGTGAGGGGCAAGAGTCATCCAACGGAAGACGATATTCGACTGCTTGCTCACTCATAAAGGATGCGGAACTGAGCTCACTCAAAAAGATCGCCTTATCTGGACCTGATGAGGAATCATCATAAGAATCCTTTTCTAGTATGTCAAAGGCGACTTTCTTAGTTGGTTTAGCAGATAACTGACTAAATGAATGAGTAGCTAGAATGGACACTTTGGTATGTGCTATCTGTGAAGGTACTGACAATTGGGTCTTCAGATGAATAACAATTGAAATATTCCTCCCTGGTCAGTGAACGTCCTGTATATTTGTTCTCAATTGACTTGACATTGGTGAATTCCTACATCGGATTGATTTTAGTAGGGCAGTCAGAGGAGGTCTTGTCCGACTCAGGGTAAGCCCATGCTTGTGTTTCCTCATCATAATCACCATATATATGGTAAAGGTCCTATATCAAGTGTTCTTCCATAGGATTTGTCATGATAGTGGTTGAGGTGCAAGTAGCTGGGAACGAGAGGATGGGATGAGTGTCTGAACCAATGGTCTACTCAATAGTCAGTATCTTAGTTGTAGAAGTGGGGCAGGGCTCTTCTATCATTTAATGGTCACGGTTATTGATGACTTTTTGGGTTGCCTTGGAATATCGTGTTTCCTCAAAGACTGGATGAGATCGAAGTTCTCCCAATGTTGTAAAATTGATTTCCCGAGTCTCACACTATATAGTCGCCTTATATAAGGCTAAGAACAACTTTCGAAGAATGATTGGAGACTAGGAGACTTCTCCTTGATGCTGAATATAAATGATCCTGAAGTCCACCTTAAGCGGAGCACCTTGGAATGTAATGATGACTGAAATTGTTCCTCTCGATCATTTCATAGATCGATCAACCAATTGAATGATCTCTCTTGATTTCATGATTGGTCAGAGTTTGAGCTTGTCAAACAAGGAGGTCGGGAGGATGTTGATTGGTGAGTTGTCATCGATTCAGGAATGGGTTAGTGTTGTGTATTTGATTTTACAATTAAATCAAGGCAACTGCTTCACTCTGCGGCTCTTGGTATTTCTTCTCATCAGCAAAGAAGGGGACAACATGTGTCTTTTGGTCTTTGTTCTCCTCTCTCCTGACTTTTTCGCCATTAGTTTACTCATTACCAGTCTTTTTAGGTCAGGGAAGTGTTCAATAACCTGATTTAAGAGAAGTTCAAACATCAATCTTTTATCCAGTGCTTCCCTCAGAGTAGGATGCGAATTCTTCAAATCCTCTCCACTTTCGATTTTTATTGGTTTTCTATTTTTTCATTTTTTGGGTGTTTTCGAATTTTCCGATTATTTTGGTCTTTTAGTTATGGTGTGTAGATGTACTGCTTTCCACAGTAGAGGAGGGGTTCTGATCAGAGTCTGAGTCTGAGTCATCCCTAAGGGAGTAGTATTCAGAGGTTTCACTATTAGAGTCATCCCTAAGGTGTACAGAGTTTGTGGGTTTCGGAGTATTCTTTAGGTTTTCAACCTGAGTTCCAATCATTTTATCTTCCATTTTCATCAACAAGTTGGCAAAAATTCTCTCAATATATCCCCTCTCTGTCTTAACATTTCATTCTCGAATAACTTTCATAATCAATCATGGGCATAGTCTGCTTTATGGGAGGATTTTGCGAAAATTTGTAGGTCTCATACTCTACATATCATCACTCTGGCATGTAATGTTGGGTATAGTGTCCATTTCTATGGTCATGAATGGTCTGATCCTCATACTGTGAAGTCAACATACATGGTTCATGTGTGTCGATGTGATCAGTCCAATCCTCTTTATGTGCAAGCTGTCCGAAGGAGTGGTATGCTGATTGGTTAACATAGATATTGGGGTTAGTCTAACATCAGGATTCCTTGTTATTCCCAATGGTCCAGTTCGGATGTTTTTCTATGAACTGTTAACCTATCCCAACAAGATTGTAACGAGAAGATGAAGTAGGTTGGGATTGGTGTATCTACCAGACGTTAGTCTCAATAGTGGATTGTTCTTCAAATGGTTCATGAGTTCTGGTAAGAAATCGGGAATAAGTTGGGTCAGCCCAAGATGGAATTTGATCATGTGTAGAAATAAGTTGGAGAGTTGGTGGAGTGTTGAATTCAGTCAGATGTTCCAAGTAAAATGGTTTGAAATTAATAGAGTGTACTGATTCATCCGTAGGCGAGAGTCTACTGCAAATGTTGGAGGATTTTTAGAGAAGAGGGTTTAGAGGATTTGGGTTTGATCAAAAAGAAATAATCTGGTGGATACAGAGACAAATGTCTCATCAATTTCAAAGAAGGTGGATGAGTTGACATAATGGATCTTGGTTAAAATTGTTTATGTGCATGAGCTACTCAACAGAAGAAACCCTAATTTATTTTTTTAAAATCAAGGAGAGTGATGGTACAAGTGTGTGGTTTTTGATATTCGAACTCGGTTCACGCACACTAATGTAAATGCAATACAAACCTTAGGTTCACCAACTCACACAGTAAAGGCCTCAAGAGTTCACCAATTATTTTTTCAAATAAAGTTAGTGATAAAATCAATCTTGGAAAAGAATTAGCGAGTTGTCAGGTGTTGGAAGTTTTCATAAATTTTGGCCCGAATTCACATGTCTAGTTGCATCAACTTTCAGATACTATGGGTGTAAGTACGCGCCGATAAATAACTACTCATTACTTGAGGATGGTGCCAAACGTGTTGTCCATTAACCACTCACTCTGCTAAGGGAGATCCCTCACTAAGAAGTAGCCAGTCCTTTTTAGAATCAGTAGTCTGAACGAAGATTTCAGAGCTAGGTTATACCTTAAGTGTTCATCTCTCGCTCACTCAAAAAGATAAATGAATACAAGGATGAGGTCATTCTCCCTCAAAAGAATTTCTCAATGGGTTAATTTTAAAGTCGGTCTTGTTTAGCAGTCCCAATTTTAATTAGTTTATCACTAAAAATTTTAGGTGAGCTAAAATATACGTCTACCCTCCAATCCCAATTCTTTTTTAAATTTTAAGTGACAAAATAGGATGGATAAATTCGAGAAAAGCCGATGCACTAGAGAAATAATGATGCATACTCAGTTAGAAGACTTACAGTGATTCTTTGTAATCTCCATGTGAAATGCAATACAAGAATAGAAAATTATTCTAAATGAAATGCAATCTGACAAAACTGCACCTAGCAGATAGTTCTATTAGTTGGGAAGAATAGATTTAAATTTTTGTCTAAGTTAAACGATCAAGAAGTGTTTCTCAATTAAAAGTAGTGTGGTCCTAGGTTCTATGAGCACATGCAAAATAGTCCTATAAGATCTAAGAGCCGTCAGTGCAGGTATGATCCTACGAACCACTCAAGTCAGGCCCCACCCACACTGGAGAGAGAAACATGCCACGACACACCACATATTAAGTTCGGGTCTTTTTTACACGCGTGAGAGTCCAAACGAACACCATTGAAAATGAGAAATTAATTGCAAATATTAAAATTAAAAAAATTAAAATCCTAGATTCTACTCTCTCTCTTATGACTCGACTCGATCTTAGTTTAATATGCTGGTTTTCGATAGTCAGTGAAGAAGTGTCGTTTTTGGGAGAACCACTCCTTGTACACTGGGTACCTCGTACGAAAAATGAGAGAGAGAGTGTGTGTGTAAGAGAGTGATACAAAAAATCCAAAAATAAAAGATAGAAAATAAATGCTGAAAAATAAAAAGTGGAAAATTTACAATGGAGGCTTGGTGGTCAGACTACCAAGTGTATGGAAAACCTAACACAAATTTTACAAACAAAAACCTAAGCCGTTTGCCTCCCTGACAACAACGCCATCTGACGAGTCCGAGAAACCCTCTTTTAATTTGTGTGCATTAAGCATTTAAAACAATGAATGTGTCGTTCGTTCTAGGCCGGCAGTCAGAATCAATAAAAAATAACCACTTGATAAATCTCCATTTTATCACCTTTATTCTATCATTTTGGCCTCAAAAACCCCAGCAAAAGCATGTAAATAGCATCAAAGTGTACATAATAGCACGCATCATTCATTGTAATAATTATACATTAAATACTGTGTTTAATGCCAAAATTATAGAATAAAGAGAAGACAAAAAAAGGAATAAAATATTGAAGATATTTTATGACCCAAACCCCGAGACCAAGGCCAGCATGGAATTGGTCGACAAGGAATAAAGTAGGGGGAGATAAGGGCCATTATAAAATAAATACCTCATCTATTTATTCATCTATTTATGTATTTTTGACACCTATTTTGTACATAATTATTTATTCATCAAATAAAGAAACTTTGTTCATGAAAGTTGTAGATAATAATGTAAATAAAAATACAAAATTGAGTTTGTGTAAAAATAATGCTCAGTGTACATTTTATACACAGAATAAAAAGCCAAAATCTCAACTTCACAGACCCCTATCATGCAAATAAAAACACCAAATCACCCAAACTCACCTTTAACTGTATATAGCTTTCCAAGAACTATCTAATAAAATTGGTTTCATAATTTTTGGAGTCCATATGCAAAAGTTAGGTTTTTGGCCCTCCTTGTACATAGTATTGATTAAAATATTCCATTTATTCATTACTCATTATTGTAAGAAATTTATATTTTTTATAATTTTGTAAATAATGTATATAATGCATGTACTTATTAAGAGTAAAAGAAAACCAAAAAGAATTTATAAAATAAAATAAGTCCATAAAATTCATAGACAAAATACCTATGCTATCCATCTATATATAAATAAACAAGACTGCATTCTTTTATTCTTTTATATTTTTATAATAATGAAAATAATACATATAACCTAATAAAAATACAAATCCAAAATAAAAATCAAGAAAATACAATAAATAAATTAAGTATACAAAATACATAAGTAAAAGACCTAAAAGGATACCTACATATACCTATACCTATTTATTTAAAAATAAAAATAAACTCTTAAAAATTAAATAAAAATACCCTCAAACTCACAAAAATAAATTATAAATTTATAAAATAAGCCAATAAAATAATAAAAGAAAATAAACAAATTAAAAATAAAATACACTAAAATACATGTAAATACATACATATACACATTATTAAATTAAAACCATAATAAAACACTTCGAAAAATTCAATAAAAATCACAAATAAATAGTACATGAAAAAATACACATTTTTTATGTTTTAAAAAAATTCAAATAAAATCATTTACTATGATAAATAAATCAATTTAGACTCAAATTCCCTGTTTTGTCTTTTAGCGGCTGACGTGGACCAATGGGGCGCCGGCCTTCGTTGACCCCCTGGTCAACTGTCCCATCCCAGCTCTGGCGTCTCTGAACCATCTTTACCCCTATTTTCATCCCTTTTTTACGGGCATCTCATCAATCGATCAAGCTCGCTTCCTTCACAAGAATTGCTCTCTTATTATCCATGATGCCCGTCAATAACTTGGATCGATCAGATACTCATTGGATTAAGTAATAATCGCCGGTCAATAAGGCTCCATGCCAATGTCTATAAATAAGTAGCTCCACCTCCTTCCTCAAATTTGGCCAATTTTAATCCAACCTTAAGCCTTGATTCCATTCCTGGGACGTTCCTCGTGACAGGGGGAGTGCTCCAGCGTCTCAAATCGGCCGGAGGAAGGATAGTTTTGTCGCGGCGGAGCCCCGACGTCCGCCCTGCTCCTTGATGGCCACCAGGTATAAGAGCTGTCTTTTTTATGCATTTTAGATAGTTTTTAATGTTAGGTTTTAATTCCAGTAGTTAATTTAGTCCTTAGTTGATCAGCGTAGCGTAAAATCAAAAATTTGAAGTTCGCCGGAGCTCCGCTCCGGCGACTTCTTCACTGTGAACCCGACCGTGTCCGACCGCCTTGTGCACCCCATTTCATACCCCATCGTTTTCTCCATCGATTGCACCCATTCACTCAACCCAGGACCCCTGGTTTTGGCGAATCAGGGCTCCACCTCCGCCGTACGCCGGAGCCCCTCCGCCTCACTCCATTTTGCTGCCAAGCTTCAAAACCCCAGGTCGAGGAGGAAGCCCTCGCTCCCCCGGTTCTTCCTCTGCAGGTCAAATGAAGAATAGAGCCCATCTGGGCTCGAATCGAACCAGGAAGAGGTTCCTGGAGGTCCGCTGCTTCACTGACCTCGTCCGAGCGACTCGGACCTCCAGGAGCCATGATGGAACCATCAGTCGATGCGGGAGGCTTCCAGCTACGTGCAGACCACCTCAGATGCGCCGAAGAACCCTGGAGGAGACCAAGCTTCTCGATCGAAGCTCGCCAGGCACGAGCTCCTTCCCTGTTCTTCCAGGGAGCTCCAGCGTCGTCGGATCAGGAGGCCCGTCCCAGATCCCACAGGAGCCGTCTGATGAAGACACGCGCCAACCGTCAGATCAGCCAGGAGCTTCTAATTCGAACCCTTCATCGGCGAACCGGCGTCAACCGTCAGATGCTCGACACGTGGATAAGAGGCGCACCCAGCACCGTAGGATGAAGCGCCTTAGGGGGTAAATTTCAAACACCTCCCCCCGCCTTTTTGTATTTATAGTTTAATACCAATAATAAAAAGTCACGTTGTAAATAAAGTGTATAATTTGCAGAAGGACCCCGGGAGTTTTCGTATTTACATTTTAGTCCCTCTACGCCTCACGCACAGACCCCACGTGAGGCACGTGAAATTTGCATGTAAACCCTGCCGGGTTTCAGTAATTATAAAATGGCCCTGAAAATAAAAGTAAACGTTCATTTTTATTGTAATTTTTGCATATAGGCCCCTGAGGAATATTTTAATTGCAAAAATACCCCTGCCAGGCCATTTATTTTTGTATGCTTTGTCTATTTATTTTGTGTGCCACGAACATGCCTATTTCCCTGTTTTCTCTTATTCTGCTATTTTAAAAACACTAAAAATGTTTTGAAAAATGCCCAAAAATCACAAAAACAGTAAAAAACATGAAAATCCCAAAAAGACTTCATTCCTGAATTTTTGACTATTTTTGTATAATTTTATAAATATTATAGTACCCCTTTATATATATATATGTGTACTCCCTAAAAAAAAGAATATATATATATATCTAACTACTGATATATATTTATATATATATTTATTAATATACAAAATCATAAAATCAAAAAAAAATTTATTATTATTATTGCTTATACACACATATATATATATAATGTATGTATTATAAGCTATATTCTCACCCTCTATGGGTATACATATATTTATATATTTATATTCTATAAATTATATATATATATATATATATTACCTAATTATATTATAAAAAAATATATAAAAAAATAATAAAAAAATATAAAATTCAAAAACCCACAAAAATAGGCTTCACACATGGATGACTCTGTGATAGATGCACATTATAGGCTTATGCATTTTTGTATTGCTCTCTGTGGTTCGACCTCTACATGCTTGTTCCATAAACATTTTATGTTAGAGTAATAAATATTAATTCACATTTTTTGGACTTAATTTCTTCATTCTTTTATTGTGGGTTAATTGCTGATCAACCCATGTTTGGTGAGCGATCGTCTCAGCGACACTTGATACATATATTATTGTGACCCTTGCTAAATGTGCGGTTATCAAATGAAGCAGTTGCCGGGGAGCAATGAGCATAGCCTACTTTCTTTTCGTCATTCTTGTGTAAAATTTGATTCATTATTGATGATATTTTGTGAGCAGCTATTTTTATTGCTATTAATCACCATGCTTCATTTATTTATTTATTGTGATTATTTTATTTGCTATATTTGACTGATTGAGCTATTCTAATGCAATATTTTTGTGTCTTTGATGCGAGGGCCCGCCACGCGAGGATGGCTTCTTAGGAGGTCAAGGCAGCCAAGCTTGGAGGAGGACGGTCTTCTTCTCATGACCATCTGGAGAGAGAACCAAGGAAGCAAAGAGATGGGCATTAGTTAGAGCTAGAACACTTAGGATTATTTTTGTAATTTATGGTGAGAGAGAGACAATTTTTGGCATGTAATTAAACAGGACTCTACTCTTCACAATGAGGTCCAGTGCCCGGGTGATTGTTCACCTAGGGGCCTCATCGCGGCTTTTCGAGTTTTCATCGCCTTCTTTTATTTGTTTCCCGAAGTTTTGAGCTTTCCGCCTTTATTTTATTTTGTTTTGTGTGCTTGGAGCCCCTAGATGTAGGTTGCTTGACTCGGTAGATAGGTCCACACATTAATAAGAATGCATGTTCCTATAGTTTACTTCGTTTGGATCTAGTCAAATTTAAACAAGCCGCTTGTTTGTCTCTCAGCCCTTGTGCCGCAGCGAGCCCGGTAAAGCGCTTTCTCCTACCCTCAAGTGTGTTGAGCAGAGGAGGGGTGAGCCAAGACCGGACCCTTCGGGCTAGAGATGAATGAGCGACTTATGGTTCTTCACGCTAATAGCAGCTAATATTTAGGGCGATTTTGTGCCTTGCATACCGACATGTAGATAGGTTTAAAAATTCGTTTTGCATACCGCATGGAGAGAGCTGGGATGCACTGTAAGTCTTCTAACTCAGCATGCATCACTCGGTTCATTGGTGAGATTACCATCATGGAACCACTTGCACGGCTTTTCCGCTATCTCCCTCTGATTTTGAGCACCTAGGACTTCAATGAAAATCTACAAAAACGTTAGGCGCTGGTATGAAACAGACTCAAAAAAAGTGAAAACCCAAAAAATTAAAACAAGGGGACTGCTAAATAAACTTTGACCTTAATTAAAATCTGTAATGGACTACCATTGTACCGTGTTCATAAAGCCCTCATTGTTTTCAGGTACCTTGGAGGGGGACCAAAACCCTACTCCCTTGAGCGAGTGTGACCCCCAAAGGATTAAAGCCAAAAACCCAGTCTGCAGCTGCCTTGTGTATCGCCTGGATTTCCGAAGTAATGGCGCTTCTATAGTACGTAGGTGAGTAGGACTTGGTCACCAATGGTGACTCTCTGTTGTGAGAGCATCGACCCTGTCTGAAGTATTGAGCATAGGCCATGCCTTCACGGGGGTGTCTGTCTCATCGTCCTGCGTCTGAGTAGGTTCTTGCATGCTCACGGGTGATTCCGTTGCGAGCGAGAACCGAAGTATTGGTTTCGTCTATCAGCTTCCTCTCTCTATTTCTTTGGCTGAGTAGGGATCCAGGAAGGGTTACAAGGACTCCAAAAAGTACACACTACAAGTTACACAAGAGGAGGACAAGTACGGGATACTCTTCTACCAGTACTCTCTCTCCTATAGGGTAGCGTACTAAGGACTTGTTATAAGATATGCCTGAAAATCACAACTCTAAAAATGAAAAGATAATAAATAGCCGAGCTTTCACAGCTTCACATGGCGGGAGTTGGTGAACCCGATTTTGTATTTTGTTTGTATGGATCTATATTAAGGTTCAAAGATCAAGTCCCGTGCATTTGCGCACATTTTTTTTCTCCCTTTGACCACCCCGCTCAACCGAGCCTCTCTACTGTTTTACACTCCTTTTATTCCTCGTTGACCATTGTATCTTTCATCAAACATCCAATCTTCTCTTGTGCTTTGCGAAGTTGATCCATGGATGGTTTCCGTATGGACTCAACTCCGCCAATAAGTTTGAGGCGATTCCCGAGAACCCGATCCGGACTTTGCGGATCAATCTCCAGACTCCTCATTTTCTACCTTTCTCTTGGCCACCAAATAAACTGGGATCAGTTTTGTCCCACTTCCGCCGTTGTGAATGGAAGTCGATTACAGTCTACATCCTTTTCCATTCACAACATGCTGGGGTTGACCTGAATTTCAGCTTCATCACGGTAGCTAAACATTAATTGCAAGCGGTCTGATCAGGACTATCTCATTATGCAGATAGAAGACAATGTGAGCCCTGGAGACTACTCCAGAATTCATCTCGTCCGACTCAGACCCTGACATGGCTCCTGGAGGAAAGGGAGGGTCAGCAGCCACCCCAACAAGAGGGACAAGTGCCAGATCAGAACCAAGTAAATGCACAGTTACTGGCATCTATCCAGGCCATCCTGCAGCAACTGACCGAGCAGGCCCTCACACGGACAGCCTTCCAGGATATGTTGAATGACATGATGAACCGTGACGATGGAGGAGGAGGCAGAGGCAGAGGAGGCAGGGGGGGAGGAGGTGGAGGTGGAGGAGGTGGTGATGACCACAGTGATGACCCAGAATTTCCACCACCACCAAAGCCGACACTTAAAGAAACATACAATCCGGGAGACAGCCAGATGACCGAGTGGATCCTCATCCCACCGGTACACGCTCACTTTGAGCTGAAGCCCCAGTTCATCGCCCTTCTCCCTGCATTCCATGGAAACACCAAAGAAGAGCCGTACATTCACCTGCAGTAATTTTTCTGCATTTGTCGTACTACACACTATCCCAATGTCCCTCTGGACGTTGTAAAGATGATGGCTTTCCCCTTCAGCCTACAGGACAAGGCCCTCTATTGGGTCAATTATTTGGGAAAGGTCGTGACGACCTGGGAGGAGTTGAAGTCCGCCTTCCTGCACAAGTATTACCCTCTCGGTCAGCTCAACCAGATGCGAGCTCGTATCAGTAATTTCTCCCAAGGAGCCCATGAGTCGGTACACGAAGCCTGGGAGAGATTTACTGACCTGCAGGAGAAATGTCCCCACCATGAGATCCCTAAGACCAGCTTGGTCCAACATTTCCTTAGGTGACTGAATATTGAAAGCCAAAGGCTCGTGGACGCAACATGTGGGGGCTCACATTTTAACAAGGATGAAGATGTAGTTTGGCAGATATTTGAAGAAATGGCCGAAGGAGAGGCCGCCCTCTCCTCATCCAAGGCGTATGAGAAGCAGCCCCCAATCCTCCAGAAGCAAGTGCACATGGCTGCATCCAAGCAAGCAGAGAGAGATGAGAGCTCCAACCTCGGCATCATCGGGGGCCATCTCTCTGAGGTAGATATCATTGAGAAGCGATCACAGAACCTCGAGAAACTCGCTGTGATCGAGAAGAGGACCCAGAACCTGGACAAGCTCGATCAAATCAACAAATACCTTGAACTGTTGGTGGGTACCATCAACTCTGTTCAGTCGGCTACACCATCAGAAGCTCTCGCTGAGAAGAAGGACGAGCAGCAACCGCAGCATCAGCCTCAGCCAAGCCAGCAGCCACCGACAGTCCAGCACGTCTACTACGTGCAGACGGCCGACCAGGGCCCGCCGCAGCAGCAGATGGTCGTGTACCAGCCAGAGTTCCTCTCAGTACCTGATCCAGTCTTCCCACCACCACCCCTGATTCAAGAAGTGAACGGGGTATGGGCTCATGATGCACAGCCGACCCGTCCTCAGGGACAACCCCAGGGTCAGCAATTTGCCAATCGACAGTACCACCATCCTCAGGGTGGACGTTTTGGTCAATCCTCTCAGTTGCATCAGCAGTACCAACAGCCTCCCCAGTTTGCACAACAATGGAGGCAGAATCATCCGTATCAGCAGCCGCAGTACCGCCACCCACAACCGTATCACCAGTACGCGGCTGCCCCCTCTTAGCAATATCAGCAGTATCCTCCTCCATCATACCAACAACTTCAACTTCCTGCACCACCTCAGAACCACCAGCAACCACCTCCACACCCATCCAACCATCAGCAGCGTGGTCTGCACGCTGAATCTTCAGAAGTACCCCCCGCGAATGCCACCATGGATTGTCTGGCCCAGCTTGTTAAAGGGCTGGCAGATATGACAAAGAGGCTCGACGACCTGACCGCCACCAGAACTGCCATTCCGGCGTAGGTCTAAGCCAACCCTAATAATTTCAAAAAGAAAGAGCAGGTAGAATGTGATGTCCTGTCCGTGTCTGGTAATGATATTACTGCTTATTCTAATGTTGTGACTCTCAGGAGCGGTAGGGCCTTGCCTCCGCCTGCTAGCAAAAGTGGGGTGAATAAAGAAATAGGTGGATCATCATCTTCCGCATCAGCCGTGCCAGCTCCAGGGGCGGGTGAGGAGGAAGAAGAAGGAGAAGCCAGTCCAGCCGTCGTGCCATGTCAGCAGCAGCCTCAGCAGAAAATACAAAAAAATCAGCAAAAACAAAAATAACAAAAAGAAGCTTCTAGCCGAAGCGAAGCCGCGCCAACATTGGAGGAGTTGCCAGCAACAGCCGATCCCTCACCAGCCGACGGAGCAGACGCTTTACTTTTTGATCGTCCTGCAGCACCAGCATGTCCAGATGCAGCTTGTACTCCTCTTTGTAGTTCGGATGTACAACATTCTATGGGCGATGATTTTTATGTAAATAAGAACTCTCATTTTCCTGCCAGCGATGTAAATATTCCTTTTCCTCATGCAATACAAAAATCCAAAAAAATTGCAAAACGAAAAAAGGCATTGTCTGATCCAGGTGTTGTGGAGATCTTAGATAAATTGACTGTTGAGAATCCCTTGTTGAAGGTCGTGGAATACATACCAACCGTAAAGAAGGGACTGAAAGAGGCATGTGCTAACAGGCGTCGCTCAGCACAAGAAAACAGACGTCAGCAAGTTGAGAGGCATGTCCTCACCTTGGCCACGGTAGCAGCTATCAGTAATCTCCCCCAGAAGAAGCAAGACACAGGAGCGCCTCTGATCAGTTGTGAGATTTTTTACCAGGTCTTCGAGCGTACTCTCCTTGACAGTGGATCTTCCATCAACCTTCTGCCCTCGTCCATCATGCAAGAATTTGGGCTGGGACCGCTCAAGCAGACACGCATGATCCTTCAGTTCGTTGACCGATCCGTCAAGCAGCCCCAAGGTCTTTTGGAAGATGTTATTGTTAAAGTGCAGGAAATGAAATTCCCAGCTGACTTTGTAGTCCTTGATATGGACTCGCCAGCACCCCTGCTTCAGACCCCTATCATCCTTGGCAGACCATTCCTTCGTACTTCAGGTGTCGTGGTTGATTACGGGTCTGGCACAATCACTTTCAGCTCGAATACCCAGCAAATCACGATAAACATGAACAAAGAGCAGAATGCCACAACTGATGAGAGCCAGGCGGCATCAGAAGCAGACTGTGATTTTATTGCCGAGATCAGAGACTCAGCTTTATCATTGGATGATTCATGGACCCGAGAAATCCTCACTCTTTAGGAGGACTTGGAAAGCGCAGTCAGCATATGCTCCGATGATTCTTGGGAGACAGATTCTCAGATGCAGGCGCATCTTCTTGAGCATTCACTCCAGATCGAACATGATCTGCTTAGCGCAGAACCGTTCGGTGCATCAATGGGATCTCAACAGGATGATGAAGATGGTAAGTATCGCAAGGAAGTACATCCCACCACCAGCATGGTATCTGAAGTGATAGATAAAGTGGACAGATCAAAACCAGAACTCAAGCCACTTCCTGCAGGCCTGAAGTATGCTTTCCTTGCAGGTGAAGAACAAATGTATCCGGTCATCATCAGCAGCTGGCAGAATCCGGATCAAGAATCTCGACTTCTCGAGGTTCTAGAAAAGAACCGTAAGGCACTTGGTTGGAGCGTATCGGACCTCCGAGGGATAAATCCAGCCTTTTGTTCACACCAAATCTATCTGGAAGAAGATGCCAAGCCGTCCCGTGAATTTTAGAGAAGGCTGAATCCTAACCTTCGGGACGTCGTCATGAAAGAAATCACGAAATGGTGTGACACAGGCTTCATCTATCCCATCTCCGACTCAAAATGGGTATGCCCACTGCATGTAGTTCCCAAGAAATCTGGGCTTACCGTGGTTACAAATGATAAAGGAGAGGAAATTTCCACTCGGGTACCAACATCCTGGCGGGTGTGTGTTGACTACCACCATCTCAATGCAGCAACCAAGAAGGACCACTTCCCCTTGCCATTTATCGATCAAGTTCTGGAGAGATTAGTAGGCAAGGAGTTCTTCTGCTTTCTGGATGGGTACTCCGGGTACAACCAAGTGGCGTTCGCTCCTGAAGATCAAGAGAAGACTAACTTCACTTGCCCGTTCGGCACCTACGGCTTCAAAAGAATGCCCTTTGGATTATGCAATGCAGCTGCAACATTCCAAAGATTCATGTTAGCCGTTTTCGTCGAGATGGTAGGCAGTTTTCTCGAGGTGTTCATTATTTCTCTGTCTATGGTGATAGTTTCGATTCTTGTCTTCAGCACCTAGACAGAGTGCTTCAGAAGTGCCGGGAAGTCAGTCTAGTACTTTCATGGGAAAAGAGTCACTTTATGGTCACCGAAGGTATAGTGCTGGGCCACGTCGTTTCCAAACGTGGCATCGATGTCGACCCGGCAAAGGTCGATGTCATTTCAAATCTCCAACCACCTCAGTCAGTGAAGAATGTGAGGTCATTCCTGGGGCATGTTGGGTTTTACAGGTGATTTATCAAGGATTTCAGCCGCATTGCCCGACCTCTGACAGAACTTTTATGCAAGGAAACAGAGTTCATTGTTGATCAGCCAGTTCTCCTTGCTTTCAATCAGTTGAAGGAGCTTATTACCCATGCTCCAATCTTACAGCCGCCCGATTGGACTCTTCCCTTTGAGATAATGACCGATGCGTCAGACTTTGCAGTCGGAGCTGTTCTTGGGCAGAGAAAAGACAAAACACCCTATGCCATTCACTATGCCAGCAGAACATTAGACGAAGCACAGAGAAATTATACAGTGACAGAGAAAGAATTGCTGGCTGTGGTTTTCGCCTTAGAGAAGTTCAGATCCTATTTGTTGGGATCAAAAGTCACCATCTTTACAGACCACCCTACTATCCGGTACCTTCAGCAGAAGAAGGATGCCAATCCGAGACTGATTCGTTGGATCCTTCTCCTCCAGGAATTTGATATGGAAATCAAGGACAAGCCTGGAGTCCAGAATGTGGTAGCAGACCATCTCTCCAGAATAGAGCAGCATGAGTCTCCTCTTAACAATGCACCTATCACAGAAACCTTTTCTGACGAAGCCATCTTAGCAGTGGATTCTCTTCCTTGGTATGCAGATATAGTCAACTACCTCGCCTCTAGGGTAACACCAACGGATTGGACGAAGAATCAAAAGAACAAATTCATGTCGACCATCCGATTCTACCAATGGGAGGATCCTCTTCTCTTCAGGGAAGGAGAGGATTGCATTTGGCGTAGGTGCATTCCTCAGACGGAGCAATTTAGTGTCCTCGAGCATTGTCACTCGCTCGAATCTGGTGGACACCACTCTGGAGATCAGACGGCAGCCAAAGTACTTCACTGTGGCTTCTGGTGGCCCACTTTATTCAAGGATGCAGCTGAATTTGTTAAGCGATGTACTGACTGTCAGAGAATGAAAGGTACACTTACTGCTAAAGACTCAATGCCCCTGAAAATCATTCAGATAGCAGATGTTTTCGACGCATGGGGCATTGACTTCATGGGACCTTTCCCTAACAGTCAAGGATTTGAGCACATCCTTCTCGCCATCGATTACGTGAGTCGTTGGGTTGAAGCTATTCCCGCTCGAGCCGCTGACAACCGAACAGTATGCCAGTTCCTGAAGAAGAACATCATTTCGCGGTTCAGGATACCGAAAATTCTCATATCAGATGGGGGTAGCCACTTCATCAACAAAGAGGTCAAGAAGCTAATGAAGGAGTACGACATCGATCATCGTGTCACATCTCCTTATCATCCTCAGACCAATGGCATGGCAGAGCTATCAAACAGAGAAATAAAGACTATCCTGCAGAAACTTGTTAGGCCAAACAGGAAGGACTGGTCTCAAATCTTGGACTTGGTCCTATGGGCTTACCGAACCGCCTACAAGTCTCTTTTGGGCATGTCGCCCTATCATCTTGTATATGGAAAATCGTGCCATCTGCCTGTGGAATTAATTCACAAGTTTCTTTGGGCAATCAACTGTTGCAATTTGGACTCACGCAAAAGTGGTCAGAAGAGAAAAGACGATCTGAATGCATACTATAACACCTTGATGTACAAGGAGATGGTGAAACGCTGTCATGACCGGCAGATTAGACGAAAGACCTTTGACGTTGGACAGAAAGTGTGGTTATTTGATGCAAAGTTGCGGATATTTCCAAGCAAATTAAAGAGTAAGTGGACATGGCCATTTCGAGTTTGTGAAGTACGTGACAATGGAAGCATTGCTATATCAGACTTGTCCCCTGACGCACAGCCCTTTGTCGTCAACGGCCAACTCCTGAAGCCTTACCTTGAACCAGATGCATTCTTGGCCGTTGTAGACTCCATTCAGTTAGTGCACCACGAAGACATTTCCACAACCGCTACAGCATCAGAAGATTCAGACGATGTACTCCAAGAACTGTTTATCTGATTTTCTTCTTTTCTTCTTTTCCTTTTCTAGTTTCTCTCTGTATCAAAAAGGTGCCGCCCTTGTAGACAGTTTTCTATACTTAGGACGTACTTGGTCCTAAGTATAGGGGGGATGTGCACCCCGAATTTTTCATTTCATTCCGATCCTCTCCATTGTCTCCTCTTCTTGTTTATACTTAGGAGTATCTTACCCTAAGTATAGGGGGAGACAATCTGAGTACGATCTGTGTATTCCCACCCTTGACCCTCCCTGCTTCTTGTACAGTCTGCTATACTTAGGATTATTTGATCCTAAGTATAGGGGGACGGTCAACTTCTCATTCATTCATTTCATTCATATTTATTCTTTAGACTTGTCTATAATCAGTACGAGTTATGTCTTTGCTTTTCTCTTCGATCTATGAGGACATAGCTCAAGCTGAGTATAGGGGGGTCGTATATACCATGTATATACTATAAGCCATAACTCATACTTAAAAATAAAACATCAATGCAATCTAAAAAGCAATAAGTAACTCTATAATAATAAAAGATGATTGTGAGCTCCTCAGGCTCTTTGTACTTATACTGATTATTAAGTCAGGAAAAATGTTTTGTGAAAGAAAGTTTTCTGTGAAAAAACCTTGTGAAAACTATTTGAAAATAGTGTGTACAAGTATTCAACCTTTGAAAAATCAGTTTTGCGTGTAGAATTTATTTTCTTTACGTGAAATCAAAATGTGTGAAAATCAGTGTGCAAATGATTGTAAAAATTTGATTGTCAAAATTGTTTTGAAAAACCTATCTATGATGTGTAAAACCTTGGTAAAATCATTTTTCAAAGACGTGTACATATTTGAAAAATTATTTTGGACTAGAGTTCTCAAAATTCTTTTGAAAAGGATTCTCGAGTAGGTCTGAGGAGTCTGCACAAAAATCTCTCATTTGTAAATAAGGAATAATCACAAATAAAACTGATAAAAAACCATATTATACATCAAATACAGTTTTCTTCTTTTGTATATACTGATTAATAAATCAGGCCAGATACCTATATAATATGATTTGAAAACTAGTGTGAACTGTTTGAAAAAGTTGCTGTGAAATGTTTTCAACTTGTGTAAAATTGTTTGGATTGCAAAACTTTTCTTTGAGTGGAAGAAAGGGTTTGAAAAACCTATGTGCAAATGTTTTGAAAAATTGTTTGTCAAAATTATTGTGAAAAATGTATATATAGTGTGAAAAACCCTTGCAAAATAGTTTTCAAATGTGTGTAAATGACTGCAAAAACTATCGTGTACTATAGTCTGCAGAATTATTTTCAAAACTAGATCTGAAGAATAAGAGCACTAATACAAAGACTTGTAAATCAGAAATAAGATGCATAAAATTCTTTCTAGACAACTGAAATAAACTTCTTCATTAAAACCTGTAGAGTCTTTATAAATCCATACATTTTGTAAATAAGGCGGTACGCCTGTGTAAATATTTGTGTATACCTTTGTATGTGTCAAGCTTTCTACTTTCAAAAGATTCTTTGTGTAAAAAGATTCTGGGATTCTTCTAAATTCTTTGTGAAAAATTGCATCATTCATTGTGCATAGCATAAGTATACCATTCATATTCTTTTTGAGTGAGCTTGATGATTGAATCAGTCCAATAAAGTCTCAAATTAGAGCTTGGTTAGACCTTACCTCACCTAACTGCACTGGAACCTTAAGGGAACTAGGTTTAAGGTACATCAGGTCTATGCAGACTTAATTCTTTGAGAAATCAAGGCTGGGTTCAAGTCACCTCAGTGGACTAACTAGAACTTTTCGAGACACACGTACGACTCTTGCCGACCATGACCTAACTTGGACACTTGCACCTTTCACGTGGCTCAACTCAGTTGGAGTGGTGAGGGGGTTGGAATTGCCAGTCTGAGACGCACACGGGTGGAAACATTCGTCCTTGTCTAGGGAGGGAAGTGCACCCCAACCTGGTTCAATAGCCATGAGGTCTAAAGACAGGAGATTGTGGGTTGCGATAAAGATTCAAAAGAGGGATAGTCTACTGGCTCAAGAGGAAAAATTCCTTATGTAAATGCTGCTGTGCATAGTATTAAAAAAATGGTCAGGTCTGTGCAAAAATAAAATGCCTGCAAAAGTATGTACAAAGTCAATAAGCAAGCTTGAGTTCCAAAGACAAATATGTGAGCCTGCAGCTGGATGACTTGACTACACTGGTCTTGAATCCCAGGATAGGAAGCTACACTGGCTACCATCCATTCTTCTCTTCACCCCCTCCTCTTGAGCTGGTTGCCACTTGAACTTAGAACGGAATACCCCGCTCCTCAAGGAAAGAGCTGTTGGATTGGGGGATCATTGGGTTGTCATTCTGGAGAAGTCAGTTCCTTTATCATTTCAGCTGGGGAGAGCCACTATCACTTACACTGTACAAGTCAGTTTCATAGTTATAAGGGTTTGCGTATGATGTAGACCAGTTCTGACCAGACTATTGAGGTGGGTTGAACCGAGTTCTGTGACTATCGAAGGCTGCTGTATTTTAGAGTTGGTTCCCGACTAGGTTCCACACACATCCACACCCAAGGTCTGACAGGAGCTCCAAATTCAGATTTTATAAAGACATGCATTGCACTGAAAGCACCCCTATTCACTCTATCCTTCTTTCATTTTCCTTTTTCTTTTCCTTATTCTTTTTGTACTTATTGCATAAGTGTTTGCTAGGGACTAGCAAAGGCAAGTATAGGGGGGTGATGAATCTCCATTTCATCACCTTTATTCTATCATTTTGGCCTCAAAAACCCCAGCAAATGCATGTAAATAGCATCAAAGTGTACATACTAGCATGCATTATTCATTGTAATAATTATACATTAAATACTGTGTTTAATGCCAAAATTATAGAATAAAGAGAAGAAAAGAAAAAGTAATAAAATATTGAAGATATTTTATGACCCAAACCCCGAGACCAAGGCCAGCATGCAATTGGTCGACAAGGAATATAGTAGGGGGAAATAAGGGCCAGTATACAATAAATACCTCATTTATTTATTCATCTATTTATGTATTTTTGACACCTATTTTGTACATAATTATTTATTCATCAAATAAAGAAACTTTGTTCATGAAAGTTGTAGATAATAATGTAAATAAAAATACAAAATTGAGTTTGTGTAAAAATAATGCTCAGTGTACATTTTATACACAGAATAAAAAGCCAAAATCTCAATTTCACAGACCCCTATCTTGCAAATAAAAAGTCCAAATCACCCAAACTCACCTTTTATTGTATATAGCTTCCAAGAACTATTTAATAAAATTGGTTTCATAATTTTTGGAGTCCATATGCAAAAGTTAGGTTTTTGGCCCTCCTTGTACATAGTATTGATTAAAATATTCCATTTATTCATTATTCATTATTGTAACAAATTTATATTTTTTAGAATTTTGTAAATAATGTATATAATGCATGTACATATTAAAAGTAAAAGAAAACCAAAAAGAATTTATAAAATAAAATAAGTCCTTAAAATTCATAGACAAAATACTTATGATATCCATCTATATATAAATAAACAGGACTTCATTCTTTTATTCATTTATATTTTTATAATAATGAAAATAATACGTATAACCTATTGAAAAAACAAATCCAAAATAAAAATAAAGAAAATACAATAAATAAATTAATTATACAAAATACATAGGTAAAAGACCTATAAGGATACCTACATATACATATACCTATTTATTTAAAAATAAAAATAAACTCCTAAAAATTAAATAAAAATACCCTCACACTCACAAAAATAAATTATAAATTTATAAAATAAGACAATAAAATAATAAAAGAAAATAAAAAAGTTAAAAATAAAATACACGAAAATACATGTAAATACATACATATACACATTATTAAATTAAAACCATAATAAAACACATCAGAAAATTCAATAAAAATCACAAATAATTAGTACATGAAAAAATACACATTTTTTATGTTTTAAGAAAATTCAAATAAAATCATTTACTATGATAAATAAATCAATTTAGACTCAAATTCCCTGTTTTGTCTTTTAGCGGCTGACGTGGACCAATGGGGCGCCGGCCTTCGTTGACCCCCTGGTCAACTGTCCCATCCCAGCTCTGGCGTCTCTGAACCATCTTTTCCCCGTTTTTCATCCCTTTTTTACGGGCATCTCATCCATCGATCAAGCTCGCTTCCTTCACAAGAATTGCTCTCTGATTATCCATGATGCCCGCTAATAACTTGGATCGATCAGATACTCATGGGATTAAGTAATAATCGCCGGTCAATAAGGCTCCATGCCAATGTCTATAAATAAGTAGCTCCGCCTCCTTCCTCGAATTTGGCCAATTTTAATCCAACCTTAAGCCTTGATTCCATTCTTGGGACGTTCCTCGTGATAGGGGGAGTACTCCAGCGTCTCGAATCGGTCGGAGGAAGGGTAGTTTTGTCGCGGCGGAGCTCCGGCGTCCGCCCTGCTCCCTGGTGGCCCCCAGGTATAAGAGATTCTTTTTTATGCATTTTAGTTAGTTTTTAATGTTAGGTTTTAATTCCAGTAGTTAATTTAGTCCTTAGTTGATCGGTGTAGCGTAAAATCAAAAATTCGAAGTTCGCCGGAGCGGAGCTCCGGCGACTTATTCACTGTGAACCCGACCGTGTCCGACCGCCTTGTGCACCCCATTTCATACCCCATCATTTTCTCCATCGATCGCACCCATTCGCTCAACCCAGGACCCCTGGTCTTAGCGAATCGGGGCTCCACCTCCGCCGTACGACGGAGCCCCTCCGCCTCACTCCATTTTGCTGCCAAGCTTCAAAACCCCGGGTCGAGGAGGAAGCCATCGCTCCCCCGGTTCTTCCTCTACATGTCAAATGAAGAATAGAGCCCATCTGGGCTTGAATCGAACCAGGAAGAGGTTCATGGAGGTCCGCTACTTCACCGACCTCGTCTGAGCGACTCGGACCTCCAGGAGCCATGATGGAACCATCAGTCGACGCGGGAGGCTTCCAGCTACGTGAAGACCACCTCAGATGCGCCGGAGAACCCTGGAGGAGCCCAAGCTTCTCGATCGACGCTCGCCAGGCGCGAGCTCCTTCCCTATTCTTCCAGGGAGCTCCAGCGCCGTCGGATCAGGAGGCCCGTCCCAGATCCCACAGGAGCCGTCCGATGAAGACACGCGCCAACCGTCAGATCAGCCAGGAGCTTCTAATCCGAACCCTTCATCTGCGAACCGGCGTCAACCGTTAGATGCTCGACATGTGGATAAGTGGCGCACCCAGCGCCGCAGGATGAAGTGCCTTAGGGGGTAAATTTCAAACACCTCCATCCCGCCTTTTTGTATTTATAGTTTAATACCAAAAATAAAAAGTCACGTTGTAAATAAATTGTATAATTTGCAGAAGGACCCCAGGAGTTTGTGTATTTACATTTTAGTCCCTCTGCGCCTCACGTGCAGACCCCACGTGGGGCACGTGAAATTTTCATGTAAACCCTGTCGGGTTTCAGTAATTGTAAAATGGCCCTGAAAATAAAAGTAAACGTTCATTTTTATTGTAATTTTTGCATTTAGGCCCCTGAGGAATATTCTAATTGCAAAAATACCCCTGTCAGGCCATTTATTTTTGTATGCTTTGTCTATTTATTTTGTGCTTCATATTTCTTTGAAAAATTTTGCAAAAATAGGCATAAGCTCCTGTTAGCGTACCCTTGCACGCTATATTTTTAGTTTTTAATTTTGTACATTTTTGCATTTATTAAAAATCAAAAACATGTCTGTTATTTACAGTCTAACTTATAAAATTCAAAAAAAAATATTAAAAGACCTCAAAAAATTCTAAAAAAAATATTCCCTAGTATGTATTTTGACTTATTTTTGTGTCAGCTCGAAAATCCCTAAAAATCTCAAAAGAAAAACCTTAAAAACTCAAAAATACCCAAAAACTTCAAAAAATATATAAAACCAAAGAAAAATCAGAAAAATATAAACTCAATCCCTATTTCTTCTATATTTTATTCTCTTTATTTGAAAATTAGTGGGGAAAAATTTTGAGGGTGTTTGCTATTTTTAATGCCTATTTTTCTTACAGCCAGTCCCTATTTCCCTATTTTCTCTTATTATGCTATTTTAAAAATACTAAAAATGTTTTTAAAAATGCCCAAAAATCACAAAAACAGTAAAAAAACATGAAAATCCCAAAAAGACTTCATTCCTGAATTTTTGACTATTTTCATATATTTTTATAAATATTATAGTTCCCCTTTATATATATGTGTACTCCCTAAAAAAACAATATATATATATATATATATATATCTAACTACTTATATATATTTATATATAAATATATATTTACTAATATACAAAATCATAAAAGTAAAAAATTATTATTATTATTATTGTTTATACACATATATATATAATGTATGTATTATAAGATATATTCTCACCCTCTATCGGTATACATATATTTATATATTTATATTCTATAAATTATATATATATATATATATTACCTAATTATATTATAAAAAATATATATAAAAAAATTATAAAAATATAAAATTCAAAAACAAACAAAAATAGGCTTCACACATGGATGACTCTGTGATAGATGCACATTGTAGGCTTATGCATTTTTGTATTGCTCTCTGTAGTTCGACCTCTACATGCTTGTTCCCTATACATTTTATGGTAGAGTAATAAATATTAATTCACATTTTTTGGACTTAGTTTCTTCATTCTTTTATTGTGGGATAATTGCTGATCAACCCATGTTTGGTGAGCGGTCGCCTCAGCGACACTTGATACATATATTATTGTGACCCTCGCTAAATGTGCGGTTATCACCACTTAACTAATTAATTCAATTTTTAATCGAGCGATTTTATGTTTATTTTTCATGGGAAAGCCCCAGGGTCGAACTCAAGGAGTCAAAGGAACAACCTAGGTTAATGTCTATCAAATTTTATGTGCGATTTTCGAGATGATTTTTTTGGTATTTTTTAATGCAATTTATGAATGCAATTGAAATGCAAGCCAATTTTTAAGGACTATATAAATTACGGTCCAAAAATTGTAAAATTTTGCCAAGATGTGATTAATGATGAAATGAATGCACTGTAAATGTTTTTGGAATTTTCGAATGCTATATGAATACTTTATGAATTAATGAATGCAAACATGGTGAATTACAATAACTAATTATAATAAATATTAAATCTCTTTATTTTTAGGAAATAAAATTATCTAAGATAGATCCATATATAAAATATCCTAGAAACTCTTAATCCCTAAAAATGCAAAGTTTAATATCTATTGAACAATAAATATTGAAATGTACAAAATTATTTTTATAAAAAATGATGTATGTAAATGCAATTCTTTTTGGGCACAATGTTAAATACACTTAAATATACTATATGTGAATATTCAGAATTTTTTCGCATAATGGTTAATTATCTATGAATTTATAAGCACGTACTGGGTAAAATATGCAATTTTCCACTAGAATATTATTTATTAATTAACCATAGAGCATAAAAATATGAAACATATGCCACAATGTAGATAATTAATTGAAGAATACAGTGCTAATTTTTAAATAATAACAATGAGGCAGATAACTATTCAAAATTACAAGAGAAATTGGGGTCCTGATTGTAAAATAGAAAATCAACTATAATAAGAAAATGTAGAACATGGATAGAAGTGAAATTACTGACCCCTTGAAAGGGTTTCGCGCAAAATTTTCAAGTGGGCATGTGCAGTTCATGCGACCCTTGATTGGTGGGGGCTTCTGTGGAACCTGATGGATGCTTATGGGATTTGGTGCAAAAGCTCCCCCAATGCACATGTCACGCACATGCGTGGGGCCTCAGGCTCTGTTCCTGGCAGAGCAAAGCGACTGGCATGGCGGAGGAGGCCCTGTCCGGCGGTGGATGTGGCTTCCGTTTGGCATCTGTTGGACTGGAGTTGATGAAGGATCCCCAAGCGGAGGGGCAGTTGGTGTGGCAGAGCGAATGTGGAATCGGATGAGTGTGCGTCGTGATTGGATGTAGCTAGTGATGTAGGCATTCGCTAGATAATGGTCACGGGAGCAAGGGCAGGTGTGTGGCAGAGCGCGGCTGCAATGGCCGAGGAGGCCGGATATCGCCACGGGGGTGTTGAAGGAGCTCTCACCTCCCTTGTTTGATGATCTATCGACGGATGAATAGTAGCAGTTAGGGGTCGATTGCTTATATGGACTAGGAGTGACAAATTGCGAATGTCAATCGGGGGTGTTTGATGAGGATCAGACATGGAGGAGATTGATTGGAAGGGGATTTAAGAGGGGTAGAGTTCGTCGTGATTTACTACAAGTGGCATGGATTAGGAAGTGGGGATCGAGGATGGAGATCAGATTGGAGAGAGGGTAGCGAAAATGGTAGGCGGTGGTGACCTGATTCGTGATTGTGGCGACCGACCAGAAGAGGAAGGTGACTGGATATGGAATCACGAGGGCGGAGACATTATGGGTTGGCTGAGAGTTACAGCGGAGGCTCCTTGGATGAAAAGAGAGAAATGGGACGACAGTGAGATTGAGGAAAAGAGTAGAAGATAAAGGGTCATCCAATCGGCCGAGATCGGATAATCGTCGATGCGCCAAGTGGAATTTTTATATTTTTCATATTATATTTATTTTAATTTTTTTATAAATAATAAATGAATTAATATTGCAAAAAAATGAGTGACACATGGCTTCTCGAGGAGCTGCCATGTGTCAGCTCTAGAAAATTCGAAAAATAAAAGATAAAGATAATATGATAGAAATATCAAACAACCTCGGATAAAACATTTTCCTCACAAATGTTGCTCGACTCAATGAGATCAACAACTTCTATGAGGGGACCAAAACCAAAATAGTTCATTTGCACAAAGTGATATTTTTAGGGTACTCTATGTATATAGAACACAATGATTTTTTTTTATTTTTTTATCATTTTTAGATAGGATAAAAAATCAGGAAAAAATATGATAGATCAAAGATGAAGATTTACACATTACTATAATTTTATGAATTTTAGTTAAGAAAATAGAGAAATAAAATAAAGTACGAAAAGAGGGCTTTTGTACAACCAATTAGTGAACACTCAGACTCAATCAATTTCTTTGATTTTGGTTTAATTTTGGATTTGAATTTTTACACATTTTGATCAAACTTTTGTCAAAAAAATAAATGAAAAGGAAATAAAATAAAAAGAGAATTAAATATGTACATAAAATAATAGGTCGAAATTAGGTAAAATACACAATGTACAAAAGAGGCCCAAAACCTAATTTTCACATATGAGCTCCTATTCACTTGGACTTGGTCTTGTTTTGAAGTTAATTGAATGTACATTAGTTCAAAAGTGAGTAGGATCAAATCAGACACTATATGATGAAGATATCAACAGTTTAGTCCGATTATCCTGAAATCAGAGTTTGAGTTTCTGGACAATTTATTTATGTTGGAAGTTAGCTTATTTTATAGGTCAATTGGTTTGGGATTTTTTGCTCCTTATTTTATGTAATTATGCATGATAAAATGCAATTCTTATTTACACATGCATGAATGCTAATTATGCAAAATAATTGATAAAAATGCATATGAATATTGAGGAATTGAGCTTAATTTATCACTTTTAGAGTGATGAATCACGTATTCATCATTCTTAAGGTAATTTCGTCACTGCATTTCATATACTATATAGATTCGAAATTTATGTCTTGCCTCCCACATGGAGAGAGTTGGGAAGCACTGTATGTCTTCTAGCTGAGCATCACATCATCGTTTCTGATTTGCATTACTTTTCTGTCTTCTCCCTCTTATTTTGATCACATAGCTCAAGGAAAGAATTGATAAAATCATTAGGCCTCTTGCATGAAAAATACTCAAAAAAAGTGAAAACAAGAAAAAGGGATTGCTAAAAAAACCTTGACTTAATTAAAACCGATTAATGAACTTCATTGTATTGGGTTCACAACACCCTCATTATATTCAGGTACCTTCCATACAGAGAAATACACGATCCTTAAGGAATAGAGCCCAAATCCTAGCCTGGGTACTGCATGTATAGCCTAGATTCACGATGTATTGACACTTCTATCGTACATGGGAGAGTAGGGCTTTGTCTACTTGCAGACCTAGTCTCAAGTATTGAGCTTACGTCATCCCTTCATGGGAGTGTCTGTCTCTTTGTTCTGCATTCAAGTAGGGCATTGTCTGCTTCTAGACTTGGTTCTGAAGTATTGATTTCATCTATCAATTTCCTCCTCTACTTCTTTGGCTGAGTAGTGGTCCAGATCTGATAATAAGGGAATCTAAAATTAACATGCTACTAGTTACAAAGTAAGTGGAAAGTACATGGTGATTTTCGGGTCAGTACTAACTTTCCTATAGGATTAGCTGCGAAGGACTAAATTTTATAAGATTGCCTAATACAAATAAATAAAATTGACAAGATAATCACCTAACTCTTATGGCTCATTGTGTTGAGTTGGTGATTTTGCCCTTGTTTTCAGATTTGGTCGATAAGTTTAAAGTAGGTCAAGATCAAAATATTGTGCCTTTGCACCTTTCTATTCTTCTCACTTCTTTTTCTTACTTGCTCAATTTTGAGCCTTCTCTTCTCAATTCCTCTTAAATTATTCACACCCTTCATCTACTACTTCATAATCAATTCTCTTGTCTCCTAAGATGTTAATTCAGGATAACTTTGTTCAGATTTTGCGAACACCAACAACGATTCCTAGATGCCAACATCTTCTATAGTACAGGGCGATCTCGAGTTAAGAATTTACGAACTTCTCTTTGGACTCCCTAGTCTTCATTTGATTCGATGATTGAGATGACTCTTGTCCCTATTTTCCCTCTTTCATTACTTTTCTTTCTCGAAAAAATACATTATTCGAGTCCTATTTCCCAATGTAGATTCTACACCCAATCAGGAGCTTGAGTTACAGTTGGATTTTGAGATGGCTCCACAAAGACATGATAAAGGTCTGATTTCGGATAATACAATGGATGAGAATGAAGTCAACACAAAGTTGCTATCCTTAATTCAAGCCATCTAACAACAATTGACTTACTAGACTCTCGCCAAGGTTTCTTTTAGGGAAATGCTTAATGAAATGAGGAGTGATAGAAAAAGATGAGGAGGGATAGTGAAAGGTGAGGAGGGATAGAGAAGGATGAGGAGGAGATGATGATGAACACTATGGTGGGAATGAAGATGAACATCCTACAGGAGACCATGGAGGGAAGGAGAGGGGAGGACCGCCAAAATGAACTTTGAAAGAAACTTACAACCCAGGTGTTGGCCATGTTATTAAGTGGATTTGAATACCTTCGATTCACAAACATTTTGAGTTGAAACCATGATGGCACCCTTTCTTGATGATCTCCCATGGGAATACCAATAAGGTGCCGTACATACACCTGCAATAGTTTAATAGGATCTGTAGCACCATGCACTATCCCAACATCCAGTTAGAGGTAATTAAGATGATCACATTCCTTTTTTGCCCTCAAAGACAAGGTACAGTACTGTATCAATCACTTGGGCAAGGTGGTGACGACCAAGGAAGAACTCAAATCAGCCTTCCTGCACAAATACTATCCCCTGGGTCGCCGGAACCATATGTAAGCATTGATATCTAACTTCTCTCAAATATCCCACGAATCATTTCACGAAGCGTGTGAAAGATTCAATGATCTTTAGGAGAACCCCTCCCCCCATATTCACTTGGAAAAGACAAGCTTGGTCCAGAATTTCTTCAGGGTTTGCACCAAGAAATGCAATTGCTCGTGGATGTCGTGTGCAGTGAATCGTACTTTAACAAGGACAGAGACATCATATGACAGATCTTTGAGGAGATGGCTAAGGGCTCTATCGCTCTATTTTCTTCTCGAGTCCAGAAATTCCCATCGATCCCGCATAAGCATGTCAACGCAACTTCATATCATGAAGAAGAGAGTGACATGAGTTCCAATCTTATCATCATCGACAATCATCTCTCTAAATACGATATCATTGAAAAGCGATCACCATACCTTGACAAATTAAATGTAATTGGAAAAAGAACCACATCACTAGATAAGCTCGATCGAGTTTCGAAGCAGCTTGAGCATCTGGCGAGCACCATCCATGGTTGCTAATCTATGAAGGAATCAATCGAGCATTTTGCTAAACCAAAGGATCAACCCCATCAACAGGATCGAGGGCTACCACGGTCAGTCCAACACATGTATTATATATAGACACCCGACCGGTGATCAGCTGCACAATAACAGATGGTTGTGTACCATCCAGAACCCCATGTTTTTACCAAGCCTTTATATCCACCACCTCCACAAACTCAAGAGGTAAATGTCACATGGGGTAATGAACAAGCTCTAACCCGTTTTGGAGGACAACCTTAGGGTTAGAATACAACTATCCAACCATTCTACCCACAATAGAGTGGACGTAGCTGCACCAAGCCCACAAATCTCCACACCAAAGTCACACTTAGAGATAACTGTAACAACAACAACAACAACCGACACATCGACAACAATATCATCATTAGTAGCCAGCTACACCATATCAGAACTAGTTCTCTTCTCCTCGTTATCAAAATGTGGTCAACGTGCGATGTGGCGCGTATTCATTGGGCGACTTTGCCCCTGGTTATCCATTCCCCCTCCTCTCTCTCTCTCTCATCATGTGCATAGCACGTGACCTACCTCTTTTCTATCCTCACGTGCTATAAATATGACCAACCACCTACCCTCTACCCGCACGTGCTTGGTACGTGCCGTCATCTCCCCTTCTCCTCACGTGCCCGACACATGAGGGGCCTTCCTCCTCTTTTGCGCTGCCCCACACCCATCTCCGATGATCCCTCAGCAACCGAACCTCCGATCATCCCCTAACTCTCATCGTAGTTAACACCCTCGTCGACCAACCAATCTTTAACCTCTATCCCTAAATCCCCAACCACCGAACCCTCTTATCATCTATCCTTGCCAACCAACCCCGCAATCAATGCACGAGATGTGACTTCATCGACCTTATCACAACCCTAACGAATTCTATGCTCCCTATATAACCCATCACCGGATCATGAACGCATATAATCTGCCTTTACCCGCATATCTACAAAGGAGATGGAGAGGTGGATAGAGAAAGAGCTCAGGGCTTGGGTTAGTGACAATAGCCCAAGGTCACTAGCGACGACCTCGATTGGTGCAATCCAAAGGATCCCCCTCCTTTGCTACGATGCTCTAGCCACCACTAAGCTTCGTGAGACCCACCCTCGACAAAGGTAATGATCTGGAGCGTGATCCCCTTCTCCTCCAAATCCCCAGGTGTTAAGACGCCTTCCAGATCCATCCTTCTCCTTTACTTTTCCTATGTTTCTATTCTTCTACCTCTCTACCTCTCGCAACTCCATACACCATCGTCTTACTGGAGCCAGGACCACAGTTTCACGCCATCAGTCACCATCTCCTTCAACATCCCTCTGTCTCCCCCTACAGCTGATTGCTCACCTTCTTATGCCTCTCGTCCTTGACCACAATTTCCTACATCGCCACAGGAGCAGCACAAACCCAACACCTATCGTGCATGGATGAAGATAGAGTCAGAGCTCAGCCTCGATCATTGGTTGCTCCACTCCTCTTCCAGATCACCATAACCCGCCTCGACAACCGCACCATATGTCGTCATCCAGATGACCGCCTCATCTCTAACAGTCTTAAAATTCCATCCCGACCACTTGGGCTTTGCCACTTCACCGCTTCACACCTGCCTCATCGGAGCAAGACTTCGAACTCGCCACTCCAGGACAAAGATCCAGCTAGCCCTAGTTTAAGATTTGGGAAAATCTCAACGGTGAGATCGTGCCCAATTTTTGGTCACTGATCAAGCCTCAATCAACAGTCAAAAAAATCAACTTCTGAGCCAGCCTCCCAACCAGCAGCGTTGTATAGATCTGAAGCAAGTAGAGGATGCCACATGGAGGCTAGGCAAGCCTTATCCTCAAGCTCAGACCGAATCACCACAACCACACGCATCTCACGCGCGTGTAGGAGATAATTGCACCGACGTCCTTACACTTCCAATGAATATAAGCAGGAACCCGTACAAGCTAAGGCATGTGCACGGCACGCCATCTACTGGGAAAATTACATCGAAGCTCCACCAAGTTCTAGAAACCACATATTTACCCCCTCTAGGGGTAAATAACAAAGAAGGTACATCGATTTTTGGATACTACAAAATGATCCTTTCAAGGGGTATAACCACAAACACTTTAATTATTAATTTCCATTTTATTCTGTGAACTTCAATTATTCAAATCTTGAATATTATTTACCGGATTTCGACATTTTTGATGTCATTTTGATCCGTTATTCATTGTATTTCATATTGAAAATTGTGACCCTATTTTTGAGAAAATTTGACATTGATTATTTGTGGAGAACATTTCTTATTTGTTGAGCATTATTATTCTAATCCATTTACTCTTCTCACTTAATAAAATTTTCATTAATTTGGGGATCTATTTGGGAAATTAAACATACGCTAATTGGCTAAATATTTGCATAGATCAATAGAGGGAAGGGTGTTTGATCCAATTGAATACTTGGCTTGACCTTATTAGCTCACCTTTGTCATAACTTACATTTACATTTCGCATCATATTATTGCATCATTTAAAAATAACAAAAATAGTGCATTCCTCACCACATAGCATAACATTATTTTTATTACATTAAAATTATTGTATAAATTCATGTATCTCTTTTATTTTCACAATTAATTACATCTTTAAATAAAAAGTCCATAAAAAGCTGAAAAAGAGGAAAACACCAAAAATATTTGTTCTCCATCTCTCTAAAAATCTAATTTCTTAGATTATTTTATTATTAATCTTAGATATTCACATTACCTCCTTGAGTTCGACCAAAGGGCTTGCCCTGGTTAAATAAATAATAAACCACAGTTGCATTAATTGGTTATTTAATTGTGGTTATTTCTTGATTGATTATGATTGCCCGACTACAACACGACAATACATATAGAGTAATTAGTTTGCAATAATTAACAAGGGCATTTTAGAAGTTCATCAAATGGCGCAATTGTCAGGGAGGTATATGGTGTAAGGATAATTTTTAGATATTTTAGTTTTAGGTTATTCCATCCGCGGGTAGTCTGAACCTCGGTCTTCTCTGTTTATTTTCTTTGTATTGTTTCCTGAATATCCTTATTTATTTTATTTTTGTATATATTTTTGAGTACATATCTTTAATATTTGATCTCTTATTTTTCGTACGAGTTGTCCGATGGACTTGGAGCGATTTTATCGAAAGACTACGCAATCAGTGCAAATGTAAGAGCGGAGAATTTCCATCTTTGGAGAGAGAAAGTTCAATTTTTATTTTTGTTGTTATTTGTAATAATTTAGGTGATTGCTCATTTTCAGCGATCTTCGTTTGAAGATTCACTCTTGTATCTGGATTGGACATCTGGCCTATCGAGCCCATTTTATGGTGATTGATGTAGTCCTAGGATTGCACCGTGGATATTTGAGCTACTGGGTTTGTTCTTGTGCCTATAAGAGTAGGATCACACTCTCACTTAATTGAGATGCACTTTTAGATCATTTAACCTTGTCAAAATTTAACTCAATTCTTCCCGACTAATAGAACTTTGTCCTAGATGTGGTTTTGTCGACTTGCATTTCATATAGAATAAATATAAAATTCTTGTATTGCATAATGCATGGAGATTACGAGGATTAATTGTAAGTCTTCTGAGTGAGCATTCATCATCATATTTCTACATGCATTAGCTTTTCTCTATTTCCTCACCCTTTTTGTCACTTAAGATCTAAAGAAAATCAGGACTGGATGGTAGACGTGTATTTGTGCTCACCTTAATTTCAATGATCACCTAAAGAAAATTGGGATTGCTAAATAAGGCTGACTTAAATTAACCCATAAAATTGAGAATTTTTGTAGGAGAATAACCCCATCCTTGAATTCATTTATTATTCTGAGCAAGTGAGGGACGCAGACTTAGGATAGAACTATGCTCTGCAATCTTCATTTGGACTACTAATTCTAAAAACAAATAGCTACTTCTCAGTGACGGAACTACGGTCTCCCTTAGCAGAGTGGGCGGTTAAAGGACAACACAATTGACATCGTCCTCAAGTAACACGGGTAGCCATTTTACGAATTGTACATACACCCACTGGCTCATAGTGGATACAACTAGCTGTATGAACTCAGGGCAGTCTTTAGAGAATTTCTGGCACCATTAGCTCACTTACAAATGCAAGATTGGAATTATCACAATAAAAATTTAAAAGATAATTGGTCGGACCTTTGCGGCCTTCTCCTTGTTGAGTTGGTGAATTTTGGGATTTGCATTGCATATTGAGCTATGTGTGTTTAAAGATAGCGCACTTGCACACATAGATTGTGGTTTTGCTAAACATCTTCACCGTCTATTTTGAAGACATACAGATGAAAACAATGATATCTCTCTCATACAATATCCAAATGAATTTATTAACTTCTGAATTATTGTACGTTCAATTATATATAAAATAAGAAAAATTCAAAAGATTTGGAGTCCATTTGTGAAAATTGGGTTTTGGGACATAATTGTGCATTGTACATTTTCGTTGATTTTGACTCATCATTGCATGTGCATATTTCACTCATTTTAAATATTTTATTTATCATTTCTTTAATCTATTCATTGTTTCAGTAAAAATGACATGTTCTGACCTGAGCGTATTTTCCTAATACACTTGCGCATAATTAACTACTCTAAATTTTATGACCTAATTAAAACCCATTAAATTTCCAAAAAAATCAGTTGAGTCCATTTCATCATTTCATAGCATGTTTGATTTTTTCATGCATTTATTTATCATCCTCAAAAAAACAAATAAAAATTTCAAAAACAAAAATTGACATATTATATAAATAAAATATCACCAAAGAAGTCATATCTTGTACTCTGTATTTCATTTGCACATTTTACTCTGCATTTCATTTGCACATAATTCCTTCATGAGCATTGTAGATCAAAATTAGAGGAACATTTTTCATGTTGGAAAATTTTGCATCTTCTATTTTTAATATATTTAATCATGCATTTTAAGCATCAGTCAAAATGTGGTCAACACGCCATGTGATGTGTATTCATTGGTTCACATGGCCCCTGGTTAGCCATTCCCCCTTCCTTTCTCTCTCTCATTACGTGTGTAGCACGTGACGCTCCCTCTCTTCTCTCCTTACATGTTATGCACATGACCAACCACCTGCCCTCTCCACTCATGTGCTTGGCACATGTCGTCATCTCTCCATCTCGTCACCTACCCAGCACGTGAGTGGCCTTCCTACTGTTCTGCGCCGCCCCCCATCCCTCTCCCTGTGCTCCACCCATCTCCAATGATCTCTCAACTAACCAACCTCCAATCATCCCCTATCTCTCTCCCCATCGCCATTGAACCCCTCGTCGATTAGCCAATATGTGACCTATATTCATAAATCCTCATCCACAAAACCTTCTTATCTTCTATTCTCTCCAACCAACCCTGTAATCACAGCACGAGATGTGACTCTGTAGACCTTATCGCATCCCTAATGAATTCTATACTCCCTATATAACCCATAACCTGATCACTAACGAGGATCATCCGACGTTATCCACATATTTGCAAAGGAGAGAGAGAGAGAGCTCAGGGCTTGGGTTAGAGACAGTGGCCCATGGTCGCCAGCGACGACCTCGATTGGCGCTATATAGAGGAGTCCCCTCTTTGCTACGGTGCTCTAGCCACCGCTGAGCTTCGCCAAGACCCACCCTTGGCTGAGGAAATGATCTAGAGGGAGATCCCCTTCTCCTACAAATCCCCAATCATTTACACTCCTTCCAGATCAATCCTTTTCCCTCTCTTTTCCTTTGCTTCTTTTCTTCTTTATCTCCGCCTCCCGCAACACCGTACGCCCCCACCTCACCAGATCCACCACTACAGCTTCACGTAATTAGAAACATCTCCTTTCGCCTCCCTCTATCGCCCCCTGCAACAGATTGCTCGCCTTCTAGTGTCTCTCTTCCTCAACCATGGTTGCCTGCATTACCACAAGAGTAGCACAACCCCACCTCCTGTCATGTGTCGGTGGAGATGGCGTTAGATCTCGACCTTAATCATTGGCCACTCCACTCCTCTTCCAAGTTACCGCAGCCTTCCTCGATGATCATGCCATCTGCCCTCATCCGCATGACTGCCTCACCACTAGTGGTCTTCAACAGCCATCCCCGTACCCCTTGGGCTTCGCCACTTCACCGCTTGACACCCGCCTCAACGGAGTAAGCCTTCAAGCTCACCACCTAGGGATAAATATCCAGCAAGATTTGGATCAAGAGATGGGAAGATCTCAAGCGTGAGATCATGCCCAATTCTTGGCCACCGATCAATCCTCAATCAATAGTTAAAAAATAAGCTTCCAAGCCAGCCACACAACTAGCAGCTTCGTATAAACACGAAGCTAGTAGAGGATGCCACATGGAGGCTAGGCAAGCCTTACACTCAGTCTCAGACCAAAGCGCCCCAACCACGTGCATCTAACACGCACATAATGGATAATTGCACCGACGTCCTTATACCTCCAACTAATATCAGCAGGAACCCCTACAACCCAAGGCATGTGCGTGGCATGCTACCTATTTGGAAAATTACATTGAAGCTCCATCAAGTTCTAGAAACAATAGATTTACCCTTATCAGGGGTAAATTATGTAGACGGTCCAACAATTTTTTATTATTACAAAGCAATCCTTTTCTAGAGGTATAATTGCAAACATTTTATTTATTTTATTTCCATTTTAGTCCTTGAAAATCAATGATTCATATCTTGGACATTATTTATCAGATTTCGACGGTTTTGGTGTCATTTTGATCCTTGATTCATGATCTTTCATATTGAACATTGAGATCCTATTTTTGAGACATTTTGACATTGATTATTTGTGGAGATCGTTTCTTCTTCTCACTCAATAAATTATTCACTAATTTGGGAATATATTTCGGAAATTAATGAGATGCTAATTGGCTAATTATTTGTAGAGATTAACAGAGGGAAGTGTGTTTGATCCAATTGATTGCTTAGTTTGACTCAACTAGCTCACATTTGTCATCACTTGCATTTACATTTCGCATCATATTATTGTATCATTTAAAAATCACAAAAAATAGTTCCTTCCTCACCACATAGCATAGCATTATTTTTCTTGCATTAAAGTATTTTATAAATTCATGTGTCACTTTTCTTTTGGTAATTAATTACATATTTTAAAAAATACCCATAAAAATTATGAAAAAAGAGAAAAACACCAAAACTATTTGTATTTCATCTCTCTGAAAACCTAATTTCTTATATTATTTAATTATTAATATTAGACCCTCACATTACCTCCATGAGTTTGACCCTGGGCTTTCCCAGGTTAGATTAACAATAAACCAATATTGCATGAATTGGTTGACTAATTGTGGTTATTTATTGATTCCAATTGCCCAACTACAACACGTTAACATATATACAACAATTAATTTGCAACAATTGTCAAGGGAATTTTAGGAGTTCATCAATATTAATCCCTCCTTATAGTTACCTTTGTTAGTCCATAGCAAACAATCATAGGAAAATAAGTGATGCAAAAGAGAAAATGAAGAAAAGGAAAATAAAGGTAGAATGAATATGATTTTCAAACTTGTATTTACAAAATCAAAGTTTGGAGCTCAATAAAGACCTCTGGGTTCTTAGTGTGTTAGGAACCATGTTCAGTTTAGGACTTGTGTTACAACAACCCTCAGGTTCTATGCTCCTCTATTCAGTTCAACTCAATAGTCTAGTTAGAACCGTCCTTTCAGACCTATGCTCTTGTAATCTTGGAATGACATGTACCATGTGTGTGAATTCGGTTACCTCTTCCCAGATAAACGACTAAACTACCTAGTTGTCTCCTCATCTGGAAACTCATCCTCGAGGAGACAGATATTTCCTTTTGAGTTCAGGTATGTGCTAGTCCACAACAAAATAGGGAGAAGGTAGAAGAAAGAGAAAAAATGGAAACTGACCGATGTAGTCATATTTCCTTGTGAAGCTCGGCTAGTGTAACCAAGTCTTCACTAAGAAGCATGCCTTTTCTAGAAGCTCGAAAATTTTGGATTTTTTTGGTGTAGGCTTCTTTTTAGATATCTTCTTTATTTGCCATTGCTCTGCATTCTCGTTTTGCTCTAACGAAGATAGAATCTTTTGTTCTACCATTATTTTGGGGTCTTGGAAAATTATGCTAGCAGGCCATTCCTCATCTAAAGTTTATTTCAATCCAATCTCCTATCGTTATATGTCCATGCTTTTATAGAAATAGAGGGTTGTAGTACCGATTTCGATATAGTCCCCAACAATGGTTCCTGAGCTACCCTTGACGAAGCAACCTAGTATCGTCCCGACTTAGACTCCAAGTTATTCAAACAATCCATCTTGGTTGAGCTAAGTGTTAAATGTAGGTCTCTAGTCAAGCCAATGTCTCAAGAGTCATATGAATGATATGAAACGCTCTAGTTAGTCACATTGAATTGACTCATGAACATAGTCTCATAGAACCTAAAGAATTAAGTCTAGGCGAGCTGAATCGTTTCCATTTCCAGTCATTAACAAGTTTCTCTAAAATATGTGGATTAAGATCTATATCAAGCTCCAATCTTCGGACTTTATTTGGACTTATTCAATTATCAAAATCATTCAGAAAAATGCACATGTGATGTAAGAAATATTTTTATGTAGATATTTTCTAATTTTTAAATTTCTATGGGAATTTTCAAAAAGTTTTGCATATTTTAAGGATTTTTGAAAATATTTTGCAAATTTTTAAGAATTATAAAAATTTTGAATTTTTTTGATATTTTTTTAAAAGGACCAGTGAATTAATTTTGTACATATATTTATATGAGAGTGAGTGCTTATTTACAGAGATTGGATGTAGATTTTATAAGAGTGTATTCTTATTATATACCCTTATAGCCATATTTATTGAAAATACGAGTTATGGTAAATATACATATATATATACACATGATCCCCTATACTTAGGTTGAACTATGTACTCATAGTGATCAAGGAGAAGAAAGGACGACATAACTCACGGTAAGTGCAGAAAAGTCTACAATGACTCAAAGAATGTGAAGTCAGTCGTCACCCTATAATCATGATTAACTAATCCTAAGTATAGAAGACTGTATACAAAGTTGGGATGATCGAGGGTTAGAATGTACGAAATCATTGGCTTGGCCTGCCTCCCCCTATACTTGGGGTAAAGATGCCCTAAGTATAGAAAAGAATTATCAACATGTTGCGAGATAGGTGAGGGATCAAAGAATGAACACCTAAGTCACTCATCCTTCCTATACTTAGGATGAAGCATATCCTAAGTATAGCAGTGATGAAAGGGATTAATGAGTAATCGGAAGAAGAAAGAATAAGAAAAAGAGATGAAAAGATGAAAAGAAATGATATTTTTGGGTTTTTAAGTATCTGATCCATCAGATTCATGGAACCATTCTTAATAAACCACATGAAATGAATCTACAATTGACAAATAATGGTCGAGATAAGGTTTCAACAACTGCTCCTCATATACAAAAGGTTGTATGTCAGATGACAACATTGTTAGTACAATGCTACCATTGTCATGCACATTTTTCATGATTAAAAGCCCGGACCATTTGCTTTTCAGCTTGCATGGAAAGAGTTTTAACTTTGTGTAAAACAACCACACATTTTGATTCAGCTGAAAGGTCTTCCTCCTTATATGTTTGTCATGCCATCGCTTGACCTTTTCTTTATACATCAGATTGTTGTTGTATGCAGAGTCTCGGAATTCTAACAACCAATTCATGTCAATCTTTCTATTCATGCCGACTTTCTCTCTATCCAGAATTTATACACTAACTACCTATAAGTATTTATGAGAGCACTACGGGCAAATGGCAAGTTTTGACATAAATAACATGGTAGGGAGACATGCATAAAGGAGATTTGTATGCTATTCAATAAGCCCAAAGAACCGAGTCGAGCAGTTGTGACTTGTTCTTATGATCAAGACACACAAGTTTTTGCAGGATTGCTTTGATCTCCCTGTTTGAATATCAACAAAGCTATTAGTCTGCAGGTGGTAAGGAGACGTGATATGGTGTTATATGCCATATTCCTTTATCAGTAACTAGATTTTTCTAATGATAAAATTCTTGCCTACATCTGATCAATATCTTTAGAAACTTGAACTACACAATGATGTTGTCTTTGAGGAATCGACAGACAGTGGGACTATCGACGACTCGAGCGGGAATAGACTCCTCCCATCGATTGACATAATCGACAACAAGTAAAATGTACTCAAAACCATGATTGTTCAAAAATGGACCCGAAGTCGATACCCCATGCATCAAAGACATGTGATATTGGGATATACTTAAGAGGCATGGTATCTCAGGGGCTGATGATAACACCCATTTTTGCCGATCAATACAGCCTTTGACATATTTTGAGCATCTCTAAATATAGTCAATCACCAGAGGCCGCATTGAAGAACTTTAGTTGTTGTCCACTTTCCGTATTGGTGTCCATCAGATTCTAACTTGTGACAATGGTTTTAGGCACTTGTATACTCCTCCTCAGGAATGCATATTTGCCAGATATAATCTGCACCTCCACCAAAAGTTATGGATCCTCCCATTGGTAAAAATATTTTTCGGACATGAACTTGTCCACTTTTAGCTTCGGCCAATTTTGTGGGACTTCCTTGGAGATAAGGTAGTTCACGATATTTGTGTACTATGGGAGCGCGGTGACTGGAAATATAGCTTCATCTGGAAAGGTTTCAGTTATTAGAATGATGACCTGATCAAGAATCTCTATCTCAATAATTCTGAAAAGGTTATCTGCTCAACAATCATGACTCCAGGTTTATATCGAATTTCTATGTCAAACTCATGGAGTAGAAGGATCCGACAAAGTAAGCATGACTTTGCGTCATTCTTGATCTATATGTACCATATGAAAGAATGGTAAGTGTAGACTATCACTTTTGATCTGAGCAAATGGGACCAGAATTTTTCCAGTGTAAACACAACTGCTTGCAACTCTTTTTCATTGATAGTGTAATTCATCTAGTCTTCTTCCAGAGTTATGCTAGTGTAATGAATCACAAATGACCATCCATTTCATCGTTGTCCCAACACAACCCCAATGACATTAACAAATGCATCTAAATGATATCAAACAGAAGAGACAAATCTGGCGGCTATAGGATAGGATCCTGGGTCATTATTCTTTTCAGCTAAATAAAGGCATGGAGCACTCTATTGTCTGTAATAAATTCATTGTACTTTCCATGAAGCTCGGTCAACAGTCAAGTACTCTTGCTGAAACCTTTGATGAACTCATGGTAGAAACCGTCATGTCCCAAAAATGATCTGACTTGCTTCAATGTGGTAGGTGGCTGATGTTTCACAATTACTTCCATCTTGGTTGGATCAACCTCCATGCCTCGTTTGGAGATGGCATTCCCCAACACAATCCCTTTAGTCACCATAAAGTGACTCTTATACCAAGAGCGCACCAAATTAACTTCACAACATTGTTGATACTCAGACTAAATATGTCAAGCATTGACCAAAGTTATCTCCATAGATTGAAATGTCGTCCATGAATACCTCAAGAAAACTTCTCGCCATGTCAATAAAAAACAACAAGCATATGTCTTTGAAATGTAACAGGGGTGTTACACAATCTGAATGGCATGTGTCTGAAGGCGTACACCCCAAATGGACATGTAAAGGTGGTTTTCTCTTGGTCTTTAGGGGATATAGCAACGTAATTGTCTCCAGAGTACCCATCAACAAACAAAGGTAGTCCTTTGCAACAAGTCTTCTAATTATTTGATCAGTGAAAGGAAAAGGGAAGTCATCTTTTTTGGTGGCTAGGTTCAGGTGCCTGTAATCCACATAGATGCATAAGGAAATAGGTACTCTATTTGGAATCTTCTCACCTTCGTCATTCGTTACCATAGTGATAAATCATTTCTTAGAGACCACATGTAACATACTTACGCAATTTGAGTCTGAGATGGGATAGATAAAGCCTACATCGTACCACTTCATGATTTCTTTCATCATGACCTCCCGGAGATTTGGGTTCAACCGACGCTAAAACTCATGAGAAGGCATGATGTCTTCTTATAAGTAAATGTGGTGTGAGAATAATGAAGGATTTATCCAATGGAAATCCATAATTTTCCAGCCAATTTCCTTATGGTTTATCTCTAGAACCTCCCTGGACCTCGATCAGCTGAGAATTGATTATGATTGGGAACATGTTCTTCTCTCCTTCAAGAAAGGCATACTTCATCGATGAGGGTAAGGGCTTCATCTCTGAAGGGGTCTAAGTAGGCTCTTTAGTGGCTTCAATAATTATGTGCAGTGTTAGTTCTATTGACTATATGTTGTCCAACCAGGTTATTTCTGGCTCAAAACACAAAACATCAGAAAAGATCTACAATAAACTCATCTTATTTTGACGAGGATGTATTGATTTCTATCATCTCATTGAGCTCATTAGAAATCACCTCATCTTCAAGGAAAGAGGGGAATTCGACTATGCTATCCAGGCGTTCCTCCTTGAGGAGGAATTCCTGGGTTTCATTATCATCCATGAATAGTGTTGTGTCTTTGATTTCTGCCAAAAAGTCACAGTCTTATGTCTCTTTCTGAATCTTCTCACCCTCATCTAATGTGTATTCTGCGAGCTTCGATACATGGATCATTTCAATGAAGATCTTATTGATGCTTGAGCAAAAGGTGTTCTTTCTAGTGCCATAGTCAACCTTTGCTTCGGTTGTTCGAAGGAACGCCTGTTGCAATATAATCGGGTTAAGAAGGAGGGGAGTTGAGGTGTTTATATCAAGTATAATGAAATCCATGGGAAATTTCATCCCTTGTATTGTAACAATGATGTCCTCCAAAATTCCCCTTGGTCGTTTTACTGATGTGTCAATGACTACAAAATCATTCTTGTACACTTAATCGATCCTAACCTGAATTTTTTGAGTAGTGATGTAGGCATTAGATTGATGGATAATTGCTATCAAGTAGTGTTATTTTGAAATCTTGGTTAAACATATCACATCTGAAAAGAGGTACCCCCATGTCCTTCTTCATGCTCGAGAATTACTGATAGAATTAATAGCCACCATGGTCAGGATGTGCTTGACATGTTTCTTGTGCCCTCTCTTGCGACGCTTTGTTGTATATGCCTCCTTTAGTCCTTTCTTCATCACATTCATGTACTCCATGGCTTTGAATAATGATATTTTTAACACAATATTTTGCAATATGTCCATGATGCTGGGATCATACAAGGTTGTTTTTAATTTTTTTACGATTTTTGATTTCAAAGCATCGGGAAATAGAATTTGAATGCCATAAAAAACCTCACTTTCTTGAAAAAGAGCGTTATTATATACAAATCGATAATTAAGCATAGTACAATCATCCAAATCAGTAGGTAAAACAAAATCAGAAAATTCAGCCATGCCAAGTTGCACGGGATAAACTGCTACCGTTGGCGTCTTGTAGGTTGCATAAACATGGCCTAGGCTATTACTGCTTGGTTATTTTTGTTTTCTTAATTTTTGCCTTTCTTGTGGAGTGGATATTCCTCCTTCCTCATCCTATCTAGAACTAAGTGCGGCCTTAGTTGATAGTGATGAAGATTCACACATAGAAGCTAGACTTTTCCCCATTGATAAAGCAGTCAGATGTAGTGTTCTACTGCTTCTGAGACTAACAATATTAAATAACATAAAAGAATTTATATGTAACTCAGGAGGTGGTATTTCACTACGGTCTACCAGCTAAATTATCTGAAATTTGTTGGGATTTTCCTCAACTTGTGCTTGTATGATTGTTTTGGCAGATGTGAGTTTGTCTAGCTTCTGGCTTATATCATTCTTGTTGTTGATCAGTTGAGCCAGATAGTCAAAGGAAGGGTTCAGCGAAGCAGTCTCTGAAGATTCTACAATTGGTGCGAGCTTAGGTTGGTGGTACTACGATTGTTGCTGGTAGTAGGGCTAGAAGTGATGGGGAGGATATTACTAGTGTTTATATCGAGGAGGAGGGAATTGATTCTGATATTGAGCACCTAGCTGTTGTTGATGATACGGTGGTCTGTATGTCAATTGATGGTGTCGGCACTGCTGTCTCCAATTGTTTCCTTGGTGAAGAGACTAGTGGGATTGGTGTGGTTGGAAATTCTGTCCACCATGCTGAGGAATGATTAGCCAAATAGTTGTGCTCTAACCCCAAGGTTGGCCTCCAAGATAGGTAGGAGCTTGTTCATTGCCCCACACAACATTTACTTCTTGAATCTATGGAGGTGGTGGATATAATGGCTCAGTGTAAGCCTAGGGCTCTAGATGGTACACTACCATTTGTTGTCGTGGCAATGATGATCCCTGGTCAGGTGTGTGCACATAATACACGTGTTGAACTGATGGGGATGGCCATTGATTCTGCTGACAGGTGATGGATACGGGAGGATCCTTAAGCACATAACGAAAGCTTGATGATTGTATAATATACGATCAAGAGCGACTAGTCATACTAATATCTCGGTGCAGCGGAATTTTAAGAAATTTACACAACAAAACCACATGATCCATAAACCATTTTATAAATCGTTTCATCTAAACAAATGGTAGATATAGGAATACATGTTGTAGCGTGGTTGCGATTGAGCTTCTAAGAAGAAGCCTCCTGTCTCAAGTCCGACCTTCGGAGGAGACGCTTTCAAGCACGAGGATGAGTCGTGGGGATCTCGCAATCCAAGTAGTTGTCCAAGCAAGGGAACTCCTGATCTCGTCACACGAGATCGTATGTCTTCTTCACGAGCGAGAAGCACCAAAGAAGATGGAGAATCGAGAGTTATCGAAACACAACTCGAGGCGACGATGAGGACCTTCTTCCTTCTAGGGTAGGGTGGATGGCCACCCAAGAGAGAGGAGGAAGAGGGCATGAGAGAATGAGAGAGAGAGTGTAGAGAGACTTCGTCAAGTTAGGGTTTTTTTTCGAAGAGCAAGGCATGCCTCTTCTTATATAGGGTTTTTAGAGTACATGGATCCCAATCCATGGACAACACACAATCAATGGATGAGATTGATTTGTGTTCCTTTCAACGCTAGGATGTTGTTGGTTAAACACAACAATAAGTGATTTAATTTAAATTAATTAATATTGATAAATCAATATAATTAATCTCAAATTAAATCACCTTTGACTAGAGATAGGATAATGAGAAGACCATGGTCCACTCCTAAATAAGGGGGGACAGCTACTCCTCTCCACATGGAGAGTTGTAGTCATCCTCTCTTGTTATATAGGACTTGGTCAATCTCCTAATATATCATGAGATCTCATTATCTCATAATATCTCCTATAACTCTTGTCGAAAATAATTTTCACAAAAAAAAATCCAAATTATCAATTGGAAAATATCAATCTAGCCATTGAAAAATTGTGAATCTCATTCACAACCCTAAACGAAATGTAATTATATTTTCAATTAATTATTCAATGTGAATCTCATTCACATTAATAATTAATCAACAAATATAAATCACACAAGTCTCTCTCTAATGTATATTATAAATCATATTTACAACATACATGGATAATTGGATAGTGCTATCCACATTATCCATATCCGCATTAATTAAATCACAATTAATTACATTGGATACTCATTCTCATGCATTCAGATAATGTGAATCGAATTCACATTATTCATGATAATTAAAACACGGTTAATTATCATTTTCTCAATGCTCAGATATAATTCAACCTTGAATTATTCTTGAACTCTTTCAAGAATAATGTGCTTCCTCCGTAGATACTTGGAGATAAGGACAGAGCGATTGTATTGTTCCACGTATAGTGACTTCGATATTGAGATCATATCTCAAATCCAGATCTCACGTATCTCTCAGAGATGCTTGATTTAATCAGGATCGCAAATCTAATCTTCTCATTGCATCTGAATCTCATTCAGATTAATGTCTAACACTTGGACCAAGATCAGATTGCTTCTCTACTGAGAGGAGTCTCTAAAATCCAGACATGTTTCATCACTACCTCGGAATGGAAGCGTCATTGTTATACAATCGATTATTGATCACATCACGCTCAGGTATTCCTAATACCATTACATCATGCATACTAGAAAACTTGTGATCAACCCGAAGATATAGATCAATTTTACACTGTCATTTTCAGGGTTTCATCAACAAGTTTCTCAATCTTGGTCATTGGGATTTGGTATTGATCATATGCTTTCCAAAAGCATATATCATACCTTCAAATTCGTGTCATGATTCTAAAGCACGACGACTATGCATGGAATTTGATCGGTCCCAATACCTCATGAGTGAGCTCATGTCTTCCGGTTCAAAAGTGAACATGTATGATTCCTTTGAGAGATCGTATTACTCATATGCCCTTATATGCACACCAACTCGTCGGTGTATAGACCTTGGTTAGGTCGTCAGCCTATTAGTCTGCCAAATGTACATACTCCGACATATAGCAATACATCTGTCTCCGGTCAGAGGATGTGTGCCTATATCGTGACAGTATTCGATATAGGACTTTGGTTATCTCGTCTCGTTAAGTCAACTCTTTGACCTAACTAATCTGACACCTTCGAATCTATATTCTTATGCAGAGAACCTGCATCAAAAGGTCGGTCAGATATCAACCTATATGAGAAAGGATTGCCGTCTCCTACTCAGGCTGGAGATCATCTCTTAACAATCAATTGATGGTGTTTGATGAGTCCTTAATCTAACTCTTTAGATATTCATCCAAACACCCGCCTCTATGATTAAATTATTGAATCAACAACTGTATGATTATTAAGATGGCCATGGTACATAAGCCTAATAGTACAGAGGGACCTTATAGTTCATTCATCACTTAATTTCGGACAAGGAGTGAAATAAACAAATAACTTTTATTGAAATATCGAACATTATAATAACATCTACTGTAGGAATGGTTCGTCTCAGGCTCACATTGCTAACAATCTCCCACTAGCCCTCAGAACAATTCAAGTACAGTACTTAAACCCATACTCATTACATACTGGTCGAAAACCTCTTGTGTCAAAGGTTTGGTAAGAGGTCAGCAACGTTGTCGGCAGAGGCCACCTTGGTGATGATGATGTCACCACGCCTTTGAATATCCAGATTGATGTGGTATTTCCTTTCCACATTCTTGCTCTTTTGATGTCATCTGGGTTCCTTTGAGTGGGCAATGGCTCCTATGTTATCGCTGAGTAACGGGATGGGAGTATCAGATGAATCTACGCCAAGTTCCAGAATGAACTTCCGCAACCACACCGCCTGTTTCACAGCATCCGATGCGGCTATGTATTCGGTTTCTGTTGTTGAATCTGTCGTAGTGTCCTGCTTCTTGCTTCTCCAGCTCACAACACCACTGTTCAAAAAGAACACAAACTCTAATGTCGACTTTCAATCATCAATATCAGACTGGAAGTCAGAATCTGTATATCCCAAGACTTGGAGATCACCATCTCCATAGACCAAGATATAATCTTGCGTCCATCTTAGATATTCAAATATGTTCTTCACTACATTCCAGTGTTATTATACATAGTAGGATTGGTATCGGCATACCACTCCCACTACATGGCACTTATCTAGCCTTGTACACATCATGGCATACATCAAGTTTCCTACGGTCGATGTGTAAGGGCATCCAACCATGGTTTTTTTTCCTCAACACTTTGAGAAACCATCCCTTTAGATAGATGGATACCATGTCTTAAGGGAAGGAAACCTTTCTTGGAATTCTCCATATGGAAATGTTCCAAGATTTTCTTAATGTACCCAGTTGTGATAATCCCAATATCCTCTTTTCTCTGTTTCTGAACAGCTTCAGACCCAAGATATAAGAGGCTTCTCCATGTCTTTCATCTCAAAGGTATGGGATAGCCAAATTTTAACACTGGTCATCATTATTGTATCATTCCCAACGATAAGGATGACATCTACATAAAGCACGACGAACACAATGGCACTCCCACTAAGCTTCTTGTACACACATGGTTCATCAGGGTTTTACACAAAATCATAACTCTTTATGGTTTTGTCAAAATTTATGTTCCAGCTACGAGAAGCTTGTTTGAGCCCATAGATTGATTTCTTTAGTTTGCATACTTTTCCTTCCTCGGTTATGAAGCCCTATGGCTGCTCCATATAGATATCTTCTTCAAGGTATCCATTGAGGAAAACCGTCTTGACATCCATCTGTCAGATGTCGTAGTCAAGATATGCAGCTATAGCTAGCAGTGTCCTGATGGATTTAAGCATAGCCACTGGAGAGAATGTCTCATCATAATCGATGCCTTCTCTCTGTGTGTAGCCTTTGGCTATGAGTCGTGCCTATAAAGTCTCTACTTCCCCATTAGGTCCCCTTCTCCTATTGAGGATCCATTTACACCCAATGGATTTTACCCCCTTAGGTGGATCCTCTAGGGTCCATACACCATTTTTATGCATGGAGTCTATTTCAGACTTCATTTTTAGGATCCATGTATCCATGTCTTGGTCCATGAGTGCTTCATCAAATGAAGCAGGATCATTGTTAGTTTCACCTGACATATGGAATCCATACCCTTCACGTGGTGCAACCACCCTCGAACTCCTTCGAAGAGGTATATGTGATTCATCTTTATTTATCTCTTCAATTTCGAGTTCAGGAAGCTCAGAATCCTAAGGGGGCTCAATGAGTTCCTCCACTTCATTTTTTCTTGACCTTTAAGGAATTCATCCTCCAAAAATCTTACATCCCTAGAGACAAAAACCTTTTGAGTCTCATGGTCATAAAGCTGGTATCCAATACCATCCATAACATACCCAATGAAGTAGCATTCTTTAGTGCGAGACTCTAGCTTACTTGCATCCACGTTCTTCGCATGGAACAAGCATCCCCAAACCCTCAAGTGCTTGACAATAGGTTTGGATCCATACAAGAGCTCATGAGGAGTCTTAGGTACGGATTTGCTAGGAATCTTGTTTAGGAAATATATTGCACTCTCTACTGCATATCCCTAGAAACTAAGTGGTAAATGTGAATTGCTCATCATTGAACGGACCATATCCATGTTAGTCCTATTGCGTCTCTCAGTAACATCATTATTGTGGGGTTCCAGGAGGAGTGAGATTGGAGACAATTCCACTCCCTTTAAGGTATTCCTTGAATTCATCTGAGAGGTACTCGCCACCTCGATCAGATCGAATCTGTTTAATATTACTATCGGTTTGGTTCTCAACCAAAGCCTTGAACTCTATTAACTTTTCAAAGGTTTCCGATTTATGACGTAATTGGAAGATAAACCTGTATCGTGAATGGTCATCAATAAACGTCAAATAATATCGATATCCATTTCAGACCACGGTACTGAAGGGACCACATACATAGGTATGTACTAGGTCAAGAATACCTTCGCATCTTGTAACCTTGTTACGTAAAGGCATCCTAGTCATTTTACCTCGAATACAATATTCACAGGTAAGCAAAGATTGAACCTGTAGAAAATCTAAAGGACCATCCTTTATCAATCTATCGATCCTGTCAACAGATAAATGACCAAGCCTATGACGCCAAATCATATTCAAATGATTTCCATTCTCCCTGGATCTTTTAGAGTTTCTATTAGTGGTAGTAACATTCATGACATGTTCATCAATGCACAATTCATAAAGTCCGCCAGAAGTCAAAATACCATCCACAATATATTTATTATAATGATTTATGACTAATTTATTACATAAAATGAATGAATATCCGCTTCTAACCAGTTTAGATACAGATATCAATTTCCTTCCGACTTCAGGTACATAAAGACACTCGTTAAGTACTAAGACTCTACCAGTAGATAACGATAGTCGATAGGTCCCGACAATGACTGTTGCAACACTTGCATCAGATCCCATCTGGATGACTATCTCTTCTTCTTCCAGATTCCTTGTTTCCTAAATGCAACAAATTGCATACATGAACAGAAGCACTAGAATCTACAACCCAACTTCCTTCTCGTCCAACAAGAAAACTAGTTTCAATGATAAAAGTAGATTTCATAAATGTGGGGGCTTTACCTTTGCCGATATACTTCAGGTAATCGGGACAATTACGCTTCCAGTGCCCCGGCTTCTAGTAGTGGTGACAGACATCGGTCTTCTTTGATGTCATCGGTGTGGAAGCAGTAGAAGATGAGACAACTCCTTGATTCTTCTTCTTTCTCTTCTGGGCTGGGCCCTTTCAAGAACCATGCTTACGACCTCACTTCCCTTTGACCTGTGCAACCATTGCACTGTGATAGGGAGCATCTTTCTTCATTACATCTTCTGTGGACTTTAATTCAACAAGAAGTCTAGTGTTAGTCAAGTACAACTTGTTCATGTGGAATGAAACCACAAAATTATTGAAAGACTTGGGTAAAGATAGCAGAATGAAATCAACTTGCATGTTTGCATCCATATTTGCCACAATGGTCTCCAGCTCAGACAAGTACCCAAACATTTTGAGTACAAGTTCTCGGATTGAAGTCCCTTCCTGTATCCTGCAGTGAACGAGTTATTTCATAATATTGTAACGTTGGGTGCGGTTTATGTCACCAGACATATCTTTCAAATTCTGTATTATCTCCTGGCATGTGCTCATCTCCACATGTTGCTTCTGAAGAACATTGGAGAGTGAACCCAGGATGTAGCATCTGGCCAAGTCATGATCTTCATCATACTTGTCATTGTATTGCTTTTTTTCCTTTGTCTTAGGGCTTTCATGCCTGTCCTATGTGAACACATAACTTATGCGCTCAGCCGAGAGAAAAAGTTCCAATTTACTGATCCAATCCGAATAATTTGGTCTGGTCAACTGGTTGACCTCCAGAAGCCTGCTTAGTGGGTTCATGGACTTCATTTTCAGAAATTGAGAATGCACTATATTAGAACATATAATTATATATATTCAAAAATTATGACATTTGATTAAGGCATTCTAAATCAAATTAGTCTTGCTTTATGAACATTAAAAATTTATTCCCTTAATTACTTTCAAAGCAAGATATATACTTATCGTTATATCCCAAGCAAGAACTGGGATCTCCTCTTTATTTTTCTCACATCCTAATAATATGAGAACATGTGACTCCGATAAAGAGAAGCGGGAACACATTCCACCTTGCAAGTCCAACTTGCATGTCAAAATTTAGTCTTTAACACCCGAGTCTACCACCCCTAAGGTGATGTTGACCCATTGTTAATTGAACCGTCAACTGGAATACAACTCGCTATGCGTAATCCAATATCACCCCAATAATATGACGACCTGATATTAGGTTCTCTACGCATACGTCCTTACTCTTTCGAGAAGCTAAGAGGACGATCCAAATGGATCGTATGCAGGAGCTTTCACTTCGGACAAGCATCTCCTACATACAATATCTGGCGACAGAACCCTTTGCCTTGATAGGAGACTATGGATGTAACTTATGTGATCCTCCACCCATATTCAAAATTTAATTAATTATCATGAATCATATTCATGCAATTAATTCTTCCAAGGGAAATACAAATCTATTCATAATAGAGTGTTTTAACTGGATGTAATTAACCTAATCTCATTAAATTAATTATCAATCCAATTCAATCATCAAACTTGATTATTACTTGAATTAGTGATATTATCTCTAAGTACGTATTATTCAAATTTTAATAATTAGAAAATATATCATGATCTCTCAGGCATCATTTGTTCCCTATCCGCTGTCGTGGCCATTACCGACTGGAGTGGGACAGACCACACACGGTGCAACCGCTACCCCAACGCTCCCTGACTAGACATCATATCCGCCTGGAAATAATAACACCGAGCCAATCGCTTTGTACTTGAGATGATCATCAGTTTTCAACCGAAATTATACCATATAGTAATAATCGAAACCAATTTGATTATAAGGAAATTTGCTAAACAAATTCCCAAAACCTATTCAAGAAACAAGCTTGATGAAAGTGTATCAAGAACCAATTGGTGATCTAGATCTAATCTAATCATTCATTGGTTGAGGCAATGTCATTTAAGGGAATAATTATTGTTCTAATATTTCCCAAATATTATATATAATTATTTCAGGAAATTAACCATTAATTTCACAATATTCTAAAACGACAATCACAAGGTTTTGGATAAACATGCAATTTCCAGCAGTGACCCTCACTATCTAAAAATAACATATCTCATTCATTTTAAATCACAATTAAGCAAAATCAATTTTTAGAGATTGATCATTTGATTTAAAACAGAAATCATGTGATAAACACGCATCTACAGACATTTTAAAACAGTAATTAACATCTAAATTACGTCTCTAACCGCCATCCCCGAAACAGTGGACATATGGTCATTAAAATGATCATATCTTGAGCAAACAGAATCCAAATTACGCAAACTCAAAATCCACATTTTCATTACTTAATGAGTAACATTTTCTGAGTAATAAATTCATTTTTAAACATTTTAAATAGGGTCGAACAAATATCACAAGACAGGGCCGCGAAAAATGAAATGCCAAAATCTTCACGAACCAAAACGAGCCCAAATTTTCATAGGTTCATGGATCATATCCAAGACCTCCATCAACCTGGTTCTGATACCACTTTAAGGATACGGGAGGATCCTTAAGTGCATCACGGAAGCGTGATGATTGAATCATATATGATCAAGAGCGACTAGTTATACTAGTAGCTAGGTGCAGCGGAATTTTAATAAATTTAAACGACTAAACCACATGATCCATAAACCATTTATGAATCGTTTTGTCTAACCACATGGTAGACATAGGAATACCTGTTGTAGCGTGGTTGCAATCAAGCTTCTAAGAGAATAAGCCTCCTGTCCCAGGTCCGACCTTTAGAGGAGACGCTTGCGAGCTTGGGGATCTGTCGCGGGGATATCACAATCCAAGTAGTTTTCCATGCAAGGGAACTCCTGATCTCTTCACACGAGATCGTATGTCTTCTTCGCGAGCGAGAAGCATCAAAGAAGATAGGGTATCGAGAGTCGTCAAAACACGACGCAAGGCGACGATGAGGGCCTTCTTCCTTCTAGGGTAGGGTGGATAGCCACCCAAGAGAGAGGAGGAAGAGGACACGAGAGAATGAGAGAGAGATAGAGAGAGTAGAGAGACTTCATCAAGTTGGGGTTTTTTTTCGAAGATCAAGGCATGCCTCTTCTTATATAGGGTTTCGGGAGTCCATGGATCCCAATCCATGGACAACACACAATCAACGGATGAGATTGATTTGTGTTCCTTTCAACGGCTAGGATCTTGTTGGTAAAACACATCAACAAGTGATTTAATTTAAATTAATTAATATTGATAAATCAATATAATTAATCTCAAATTAAATCACCTTTGACTAGAGATAGGATAATGAGAAAATCATGGTCCACTCCTAAATAAGGGAGGACGGCTACTCCTCTCCACATGGAGAGTTGTATCCGTCCTCTCTTGTTAGATAGGACTTGGTCAATATCCTAATATATCATGAGATCTCATTATATCATGATATTTCCTATAAATTCTTGTCGAAAATAATTTTCACAAAAAAGAATTCCAAATTATCTTTTAGAAAATATCAATCAAGCCATTGAAAAATTGTGAGTCTCATTCACAACCCAAAACTAAATGGAATTACATTTTCAATTAATTATTTAATGTGAATCACATTCACATTAACAATTAATCAAAAAATATAAATCACACAATTCTCTCTCTAATGTATTTTATAAATCGTATTTACAATATACATGGATAATTGGATAGTGCTATCCACATTATCAATATCCATATTAATTAAATCACACTTAATTACATTGGATACTCATTCTCATGCATTCAGATAATGTGAATCGAATTCGAATTATTCAAGATAATTTAATTATCCAATTCTCAGTGCTCAGATATAATTTAACCTTTGCAATTATTCTTGAACTCTTTCAAGAATAATGCACTTTCTCTGCAGATACTTGGAGATAAGGACAGGGCGATTGTATTGTTCCATGTATAGTGATTTCTATATTGAGATCATATCTCAAATCCAGATCTCACGCATCTCTCAGAGATGCTTGATTTAATCAAGGCCGCAAATCTAATCTTTTCATTGCATCTGAATCTCATTCAGATCAATGTCCAACACTTGGACCAAGATCAGATTGCTTCTCTACTGAGAGGAGTCTCAAAAATCCAGATATGTTTCATCACTCCCTCGGAATGGAAGCATCATGGTTATACAATCGATTATTGATCACATCACCCTCAAGTATTCCTAATACTTGTACATCCTGCATACTGGAAGACATGTGATCAACCCAATGATATAGATCAATTTTACACTGTCATCTTCATTGTTTCATTAATAAGTTTCTCAATCTTGGTTATTGGGATTTGGTATTGATCATATGCTTTCCAAAAGCATATATCATACCTTCAAATTCGTGTCATGCTTCTAAAGCACGATGACCATGCATGGAATTTGATCGGGTCCTAATACCTCATGAGTGATCTCATGTCTTCCGGTTCAGAAGTAAACCTGTGTGATCACTTTGAGAGATCGTATTACTCGTATGCCTTTATATGCACAACATCTCGTCGGTGTATAGATCTTGGTTAGGTCATCAAGCAATTGGTCTGCCAAATGTACATACTCAGACATATAGCAATAAATATATCTCCGATCAGAGGATGTGTGCCTATATCATGATAGTATTCGATATAGGACTTTGGTTATCTCGATCTCGTTGTCAACTCTTTGGCCAAACTAATCTGACACCTCCGAATCTCTATGCCTATGCAGAGGACCTGCATCAAGAGGTCGGTCAGATATCAGCCTATATGAGAATGGATTGCTATCTCCTACTCAGGTTGGAGATCATCTCTTAACAATCATTTGACAGTGTTTGATGAGTCCTCAATATAACTCCTTAGATATTCATCCAAACACCGGCCTATATGATTCAGTTATTGAATCAACAACTGTATGATTATTAAGATGGCCATGGTACATAACCCTAATTTTACAGAGGGACCTTATAATGCATTAATTCACTTAATTTCAGATAGGGAGTGAAATAAACGAATAACTTTTATTGATATATCAAACATTACAATAGCATTTACTGTAGGAATGGTTTGCCCCGGGCTTACATTGCTAACAACAGGGTTGTTCCTTTGGTTAGGTAGAATGTTCGGCTTGTTCCTTCATAGATTGACATGCATGGATGGTGCTCACTAGAAGCTCCAGCTGCTTGAAAATCTGATTAAGCTTGTCCAACAACTTGGTTCTCTTTTCGATCATTTGTAATTTATCAAGGTCTTGTGATCTGTTTTAAATGTTGTGAAATTTGGAGAGAAGTTTCCCGATGATGTTGTGATTGGAACTCATGTCTCTCTCTTCTTCATGATATGATGCCACATCCATAGGCTTGTGCAATATCGATAGAGTTTCTGAATTACATGATATGAAGATAAGGAGGCTGAGCCCTCAGCCATTTCCTCGAAGATCTGCCATACGATGTCCTCATCCTTGTTGAAATGTGATCCTCCACACGCAGAATCCACGAGCCGTTGGCTTTCTTAGTGCAAGCCCCCAAAGAAATTATGGACATGGCTGGTCTTCGACAAATCATGTTGGGGGCACTTCACCATAAGATCTTTGAATATTTCCTACGCCTCGTGAAATAGTTCATGGGTCAATTGGGAGAAGTTGGAGATCAAGGCTTGCATCTGAATAAGATGACCTAGGGGATAGTATTTGTGCAAGAAGGCTGATTTCAGTTCTTTCCAGATCGTCAGCACCTTCCCCAAGTGATTAGTCTAGTATAGTGCATTATCTTGAAGGATGAAAGGGAAGGCAATCATCTTTACTACCTCCAACGGATTGTTGGAGTACTGAATTGTGCTACAAATTCTGTTGAACTGTTGTAGGTGAATATAGGGCTCCTCATTGGTATTCTTATAAAAGATAGGTAAGAGAGGGATCAACGAGGGCTTCAACTCAAAGTGCCCATGGATCGTAGGGATTCTGATCCACTCACTAACCTAGCCAACACCAAGGTTGTATGTCTCCTTGAGCGTTGGCTTTGGTGATCCTCCTCTCTCATCTCCTCTTCCATGGTTTCCTGCATGTTTTTCATCCTCATTCACACCATGGTGTTCCTCATCCTCTCCTCCTCGGCTATTGATGAATCCATGATTCATTAACATTCTATCTACATTTTTTCTCGAACGCCTTAACAAATACATATAAATATCCATTAATTTGAATCTTTTATCAAAACTGCATTCCTAAATAAAAATACCCTTTTATACATAAAAAAACATGTAAATAAATAAAAGAATAAAAATTAAGAAAATAAAATGAAGGTATATTGTAAATATGTATATATGTATAATATGGCATATAAATTATAATTATAGGTGAAAGATATATTTATATAACCAACCCCCGAGACCAAGTCAACATGGATTGGTCAATAAATAAACAAGTAGGGGGAGCTAAGGAAAGAAAAACCATAAAAACAGTTAATTATATACTCCACACATTATTCATTATTTATCAAATATTTGTCAAAACTACAAAGATTTTTAATTAATTCATTTAAACATATTTTTCGCCAAACTATTTTTCTTTTTATTTTTTATAAATATAAAGAAAAATATAAAAATGAGTTAAAAATATTATCTTGTATATATGCCAAGAAATCCAACTTTCAAATTGTCAATTTCTCAACTTTCGAACATCATAACTTTCTCATACAAACTCTAATTTCACTCTACTCACCTTTAAAGTTATTTCACTAAAATTGGAGTCCATTTAGAAAAAGACAATTTTGGGACCAAATGTCAACTTGGTTTCTAGGCTATTTATTTCCTTTAGAAAACGTTATTTTTATTTTTAACGATTTTATAATTTTTACAAATTTTATTGATCTTGTATTTTAAACATGATTTATTTCTGATTTTTTGACACTATCTAATATTTTAAATAAATTAAATACCCTAATTTATTGATGAATTTGACTTCTAAAGTATATATCTGCATTTATTAATATATTTAAAGTAATTTACTAAAATTTAGAAAAATTCACATACACTCTATTTATTATCCTAATAGATAATAAAATATAAAATCCATTAGTTATTTATTAAATTATTTAATTAAAAACAAAATCTTATTTAATAAGTATATTATATACAAATTTATTAATATAACATTTATATTTCATTAAATATTTATTATTTACAAAAATAAAATATTTTATAATTTAGTTAATTTAATTATCTACATTTTTCCTTTTTATACCTATTTAAAATAATGTTATTCACATGTCAGCATATGGTTCATCTTCCACCTCAAGAAATTGTTAAGCTTTTGTTCTAACTCCCCTTCTTTACCTAATTATCCATGTGCCATCTTCAATCCTAAACTCGATCTAACGTATACACTTTACTCTCCTAACTAGCATAACAGACACCAACCACTAGATCAATTTCCTAACCTTTTCCATTTCCCTATATAGTTCCATGAAGTTCGCCATTTGCGAACTAACTCCCCCAGGTCCAGTTCTAACTGACCAACATCCCAACTTCCCCAACTCCAGTATTAACAAACTGAAACCCGATCTTTTCAAGCCTATTATTCTTCCCTCGGGTGACAGACAAGGGCGGTTGACATCCAATGAGGAACAAGGATTATTGGAGGAGAGTTCCAAGTAATCTTTGAGACTTGAATCGTCATCATCCGACTGGCATAAAGCTCCGAACCTTCGGTGTTTTGTCGAGTGAGGACCTGAAGGATCTTACAACCTTCATTCCCCAGGTGAAGTCCTCCATCCTTTTCTTGCAATTTTAATATGTCTTAGTTAGTTAATTATTATCTTAGTTTCTTAACATCCTTAGCATTAGTTAAAAACAAAAATCCCCATGAATACTCATCTATTTCAGATCGAATTTGGAGCATTTCTTTCAGTTATGAAACTTGTTACGTGCAACCCATATCCTGTTACATTTTAGACCGATTCAAATAAGAATCAAGTCTTAGTTTTCATTGCGGGTGTGCTCTAGTTGAAGATCAAACTATTGAAGCGAATTTGAGCCCCAGATTTTGTTGAATTGAAGTTTCAAGGAGCCTAAATAGTGGAGGAACGTTATTGATCCTTAGAGTGTCAAATTTACATCTCCACCTCCAATCTCTTAGCAATGGAGTTCGATAGGGATAGGCGATCGTTCACTGGCCCTGCCTCACTCCAGAATATCCGATTCGATGTAACATTTGAAGGAGCTTCACCAGATTTCGAGATTTAGGGAAGAACTGTTCTTCACACTCGAGGCTTACATGTTTCTAACACGTATCCCAAATTCGATGTTCCAGATCATGCCTCACCATCTAATTCCAACCGTCGATCTTGAAAAAGTAGAAAAATCTCTAAGTAATCCTTGTTCCTTTCTAGAATCAAACCACATCGTTTCAGGTTTCAACATTTGCGTTTAGGTCCCCACACAGGGACCTAAGAGCAAAACAACTTATTTTGCTCACAATTTTGTTCCTGATCAGGGACTGGTTTGTAGAGACTTTATCTCTTTTATTTGCAGTAATACCGCTATACATTTTGTGAACTTTGAACACTTAATGAACCTTATTTTCCGACGAGTTTTCTAGAGTAGTTAGCTAATTACCCTATCATTGATTTGAGATGATTTCCAAAGATTTTTATAGATTATTTTCATCATTTGGATATGCGGAATATTGTCTATTTTTTGAGTTTTTTTGAGTTTTCTCTTTGAGCCCGTTGCTCGAGTTTTTCGTGGATCTAGTATATAGTATCACTATAGACATCTCTATCACATTATGTTATTTTGTAGATCACAGTTATTTAAAAAATATCACACTTGAGAACTAAATAAAAATTGGAAATTAAAAATCAAATAAAAATCACAAAAATCAAAACTAATAAAAAGAATTTTCTCTTTCTTCGAGAAGAAACTAAAAATCACAAAAATATTTCCTTCTCTAAAAATGTGTATGTTATTCTGCTTCCTCGAGTTTGACCCAGGGACACTTACCTGGTTAATAATTAGTGTAGATAAATATAGGGGAGAGAATCACATCTATTCATTTAACTATCTTTCTCTCACTCTTCTATTTTTATCCATTTTATTTGATCAACAAGGGTCTCTCTCCATGGTTCACTACACTGACACTATTTCACTTTTCTACCGCAAGTTAACCACTATCAATACCCTTGTTATCCACTATATCTATCCCTCCTCAACTCATTAAGCATTTCCCTTAATGCTACTTAGGTGAGAACTTGATCTATCAACTATTGTTGGATGGCTAGAATTGATGCTAGATACTGAGGGCGTCATTCTTATCAATATTGTCATTTGAAGTCGACTCTTTATCACGTCTCTGGGGAGCCATCTCAGGATATAACTATAACTTGGGCTCCTAATCAGGTGTAGAATCTACATTGGGAAATAGAACCCAATCAATCCTCATGAAAGAAGAAGAAAGTTCGAGACTAGAGTCGATCTTGAACAAAAGATATATTGATGAAAGAAAAGTAGTGAAGGGAGAAAGATCGGGACACGAGTCATCTTGACCTTTGAATTGGGAAAAAATCGAGGAGTCCAAAGAGAAGTCTGCAAGGTCCGAACTTACTTCTTGGATATCACCTCGTCTTATTGAAGATGTCTGCAACCAGGAATCAATGTTGGTGTTCGCAAAATATAAACAAATCCATCATGTGTGCAACATATTGAGAGACAAAAGAAGTGATGATGAGGAAGTTAATGAATCCAAGATTCATCTACATCATTCTCTTATATTATCTCTATAGCTTATGAAAACCAATAAAAATCACTAACAAATGCCATTAATTAAGTAATAGTGTGTTGTAAATAATTACCTATAATTATTAGGTATTTTTATTCCTATAATTGTGCTTTTATTATTTATTAGAAATCCAATAAAAAATAGTATAATATTGTACATAATTAATTTATCCTAATTTATAAAAAATAATACAAAAACTAAGAAAATAAAATAAAAATAAAATTAATACTTTTAATATATAAATGATTTTATTTCTTTTTGGATTCTACATGAAATTGGAGATCTCATCAAGATCTACGATTTTCATGTTGAATATTTATTATGATTTCTATCTTAATTAAATTTTTTTGAATTTTTATGTATTTATTCATTTCTCTCATTTCTAATTAGGCCATGTGACACCTTCAAATTGCACCATGTGGCCCCGTCTCCTCTTTGCTTTGCACCTCTTCCTGAGCTGTTAGATCATCCGATCCAACGGAAAGGGTGCCTTCTCCTACCTCCAACCTCCAGGACGAAGCATTGCGACCTTCGACGCATCGCCATCTTCATCCAATTCTACTGATAACTTCCAATAACTTCCCTCTCAACCATACTTACCATCTTCTTCGCCTATCAATCGCCTTCTTAACTAACAATCTAACATCCTTCACCTTATTCCTCAATCCAAATGGCATTGGTTCAAACGCCATCCAACCACCGGGAACCACCAAAACCCCTCCCCCAAACCCCTTGTTTGACAACCATTCCATGCATCCTCCGATTAGTGTGTTAGGTCCGAGCCATCCATCCACCTCCGATGATAGTTAGGGTGTGAGTAATCGAGCGAAGACCGATCCTTAACACCGACGTGATCCTTATCATCACTAATGAGTTGCATCTCCCTAACTGTTTGAGCTTCAAGGTTGTGACCTTTGACCCATTAAACGAAGATCGGAGCTTTCGATAGATCAAACCTCCAAGTCTGTTCCACCTGCCAGTTCCTACTAGTACATTTTCTTCTTCCTCAGGTAACTTCGATTTATCATTCGTTTCTTCATTTTGGTCTTTGTTACCCCATTTTATATCTTGCATTCCTCCATATCCATTCTATTATCTCAACATCAGAATAACATTTCTACCCTTCGACCATTTTCATGCACATCTCACAGCTCCTCCTTTGTTTCTACATTAACCAATCGACTTCGCTCTTTTACTGACCTTGCAAAGGCCAATGAACCACCTGGAGATTTACTCCATCCTCACAATAAAGCACTCCACCTCTTACCCATTCATGCAAATTTACTTCTCCTTGCTTCTACTATGATCCAACACCGAGGCTAGAGGTATTCAATGATCAGAATTTTCGGCTGAAGTCCAATCTAGGTTTTTTCTTCAATCTCACTCCATTCACCAGATGAAACATGCCTCTATAGATCTTCATTGAGTCATTAGATCCTACATGGAAGGCTCAGTAAGGTCAATAGATCTCTAGACAACATAGAACAACCAGGAGGACAAAAAATGTTCCGTTGGAGATCCTCTCGCTCGCCGCCTCACATGGAAGAGAAGGAAGAATTGGAGGAGCAGATACTATTAGATCTGATCCTCCATATCATATCTGACAGTCCTTCTTACATCTGAGCTTCAATCCGAGGCAGTGTTTCATAGTTGAGGTCTGGATCCCCCTAGCTATCTACGAGGCGCCAGCAGCCAATGCGTGGCTCGAGTAGCACCACTTGAGCCTAGCCCCGTAATGTGTGTCACACACGTGAGTTTGGGCAAATTACAGAGAAGCCCTAGAGAGATTAGACATTGTAGATAAGTCCAGCCCATGGAAAAATTGCCCTTATACCCTAACGATTTTATATAATTTATATTTAGTCCAATTCAAATCTAGTTGTAATTAAACAATTCACGTTTTATTACAAGTATGACCCTGCCTTGCTCTCTTACTATATTGTTAACCGTATATCCAAAATTAATGAAATTGGTGTTGTTGCAATGTTATTTTGTGCTCTCTAATTTAGTGCAATTAAATCAGTAATTTGGTCTATAAATTCAAGCATCAATTTAGAGTATTATTTTTGTCTATTCAGCCATATTCTTCACTCAAAATTAAAATATATATAGATTTAATTGTTTGATTCTTGACATTGATATATCATTAATTAATCAACTATTTTCGAAAGCAATTATTTTACTTAATTAGGATATTATTTGTGGGTTGTATTTCTACTTTGAAAATGTAGTGCATCATTATTTATCGTGTAAAATAATTGCATACAAATCTTTAAAAAATGCATGCTTTGTGTTTTCTTTGCATTCTTTTTGACCTAGATCCTATAATTTGCTTAATTAAATAGTTGACTGCTAAATTTAATTAGATATTTTTTTATATCTCTGTGTTCGACCCTGGACTTGACTAGATATAAATTCAAGCTAAGAACTCTTCATGGATATCTTCTCAAGGTTCTGAGTGATTGTTGATTTGCCCAAGCTACTACGAGAGCATATTATTTTAGTCGATTAATGATTCATCATATGGCACCGTTTCCAGGAACATAGCTTCATTAATATGAATAATTTTGATTTATATTTATGTTAAGTAGATTATTTATTATTTAGGTCAAAGTTGTTTATATTATTTTGATGCATTGTTTTTTATTTGTTGACTGTGATATATTTTAACTTGATAATTCTCTGATCTCTTTTAACCATTTCCCTTTTTTGTCAGGGTCAGTAGAATCGAGGATGCTTGGAGACCTACAATGGCTTGTGGTCAAGTTTTATGTTCTAGTTGAGAGGAGACGTAGGAGACCCCTTTGAGAGCATGAAGTTTATCAAGTTGCTTTGTTTATTAGGTAGTTATGTTGTATATTATTTGTATATGGAATTGGACATTATTTATTATTGTGTGTTGAATTTGTTTCACCATTGTTTGAGTGGGACTCAGCTTAAGTGCTCGACTTAGGGGTTAGGCACGAAACTCTTATAGCTATTTTTGACATATTATTCTTGGTGCTTGAACTGTAAATTAGGACACACTAACTTATCTCAAGAGGTTCACACACATCTTTGAGATTCATGATACACACTTAATCTATGTTTAGTTTGTCCTAAAATAAATTGATTCTTATCTCGCTAATATAACTCGTGATTAGGTTCGGTTTTTCATCAACTAGCATACATTTAGATCTTAATAGTTATTTAGTCTCACTTGTGCATGGAGAGAGCTGGGATGACAGCAAGTATCTCTGAATATAAGCATGCATCATGATTTTTACTTCTGCATGGCTTTTCCCATATTCTTACATCATGCTTTATAACTTAGTATTTAAAAGAAAATGGGACTGGCCGGTAGACGATGATTGGCATGCTTATATAATTAATCAGTGATAACCTAATTTCAAAAAAAGGGATTGTTAATGCAAGTTGACTTAATAATAATGGAGATAAAATTCATCTTGTTTTGGACTCATCATTAGTTACATGTATATTTTTATTAATTAGATGTTACGATGTATCCATAGGATAGATCCCAAATTCTACTTAAACATGTTCATAAAATACTCGAACTTTGTAATATCATAAATAAAAAAAGATAAGATAATTTGACCATATATTGTGGTCCTCATGTGTGTTGGTGAAATTATCGAGTTTGCTTGTATTTGGTTGTGATTATTTCAATCCTCCTTCAAACCCTAGAGCTCCATGTCACATCTCCTCAAATTCATCTTTTGATAAGATTCAACTAACCCTAATCGCTTCTTGGTTTATCCATCCTTTGTTGTATTCTTTGAATACTTAGACTACTTTTTAGCCTAAGTATAGGGAAAAACCAAGTTGTCTCTGATTGTTAACCTCGAGTTCCTTATTTTTAGTATATCTAATTCTCAGCTAAAATGTAGGGGACCTGAGTCCCTGTATTCTACTAATTTTTTCTTTTTCATTCAATCATACACCCTATATTCTTGATTAAATTCTTGTATATTTCCTCATATTTAGTATGAGTTATGGCTTCATATAACGTGTTGCTATGAGGACATAACAACAACTAAGTATAGGGAGTGTACAATATATATTTAATATATACTTTAGCCATAACTCATGTGTGAAAATTTTTCAAACTTTTCAAGCGACGGGTATTGTATTTATTTTGGATATGATTTATGTAAAGAAAATCATTTGAAAAATTTTATATACCTAGTTGAAATGATTTTAAAAAATGTTTTGTATAATTATAGGTTTAATTATGTTCTGAAAAATCATTTGTAAAGTATTTGAAAAGCTACATCTATGTGACATTATCTTGAAAAATGTTTTATATAGTTTTGAAAAATAGGGTTTTACTGGTTTTGAAAATCTTTATAAAATGTTTGGAAAATCTATAATTTTGTGCTAAAGTTTACAAAAAGTTTTTTTAATTTTTTTTTAACTATAAGGGTGTAAATTGAGATTAACAGATTGTTTTGCAAATAAAGCTAACTTTTTAACCTTATTCATAAATCAATAAAAATAAAAAAATTTAAAATAATATTTAGTACCAATTCTAACTTTTTTAAAATGATTAGCTACTTTTTAGTGAGGAAACTACGGTCTTCCTTATCAGATTGGGTGGTTAAAGGACAATGTGTATGGCATCGTCTTGAAGTAACATGGGTAGCCGTTTGATGGACTGTACTTACACCAATACTGGCTGAAAGTAGATGCAACTAGTCATATGTGTTTAGGTTAGTTATTATTCATCTAAAGTAGCTAAAAAATTATAAAATAAAATTCAAAAAAATATTCTATTAATTTGGTGTTCTTCATTGACACTTTCACTTTGCACTCAAGGTTTGTTGAGATCTTTAACACTTGGTTTCTGAGATCCGGACACTTAGAGTAAACATGTCTTAATCATTAGAGTATTAGACATAATAATTCAAACTTACCTAGTTAGAATGATTTGTGCGCAATATTACATGCTAAATCTCCGCCTTAAAAAATATGGCAATCACTTACTTGCACGATTGCATTCTTGATATAAATTAGTTGAGTCTTAACTTGAGGAACTAGGATTGGAGATTCAAGTTTGGATCTTATCTTATGATACTCACGGATGGGATAAAATTAATGTAGGATTCCTGAAGCCTAAGGGTCACCATCATAGCTAGTATGGGACTTGGTTCCCATACTAATCTCTTGATCAAAGTCTACGTGCTAGGATGTGAAATCATGAAATTAAAGTGTTGATCAGTATGCGCCAATCCTTGGTAAAGGGAATGGATCTAGCAAAAAAGAAATGAATGAAAAAAATAATGATGAGAAAAAAGATCAAAGCATTACAAATTTACATTGATATGAGCTTACACCAAAGGAGATCTCTCCCAACCTTTAAGTGTCCAGTTGGACCAAAATATTAGGCTTTTATGAGTCAGGATAAAACATAAAAAATGGCTCTTCATCATAAAAGATACAAGTCCTGGTGTAGAAGGTAAATTAGATACTCAAAAGAGACACACCCCAGTGCATTCCTAGGTAAACAAATATAGATGATTCAACTTCTTTTTATGAACACATTGATTAATAATAAAAATATATTGTGTTGAGTTAGTAAGGCACTTGAGAGATACCTTATTCTTATGAGAGGGATAAAAGAAATGACACCTTGTTTTTGCTTCCATTATCTGGCCTATCATCCGCCATTTGATGTCTGACAAACTAAAGAGATGGCAGATTGAAGCAAGACTAGTTTTAATCCCCAGTGTTAAAGATTGGGTCTTTAGGACAATATTTTGTATTTGAACTTTAGGTGACATCTTGACTCTACACTTGTGAATACAATCAACACATTAATGTCATACCTCTTATATATATATATATAAATTAAGAGTCTGATGATTAGAGAAGTTGAATTCCTTTTTATTAGGACATGGTTTATCATAGAGTCTTAGTATCTTTAAAACCAATTGTTCTCGTTTTCTTAAGCCTTGGCCTTTCACATGCACATGTAAGAGAATTCAATCATTAATCTAACTTTCCAATTGATACTTTATTATTGGCTTGAGTACGAGCTGAGCTTAAGTGTCAGGGTTGATGAATCCCAGATCCATCTACAATATTATCAATATTAGCTAATTAGATTAAGGAAACCAATGAAAATAACTAACAACTAACACTAATTAAGTAACATTGTGTTGTAAATAATTACCTATAATTATTAGATATTTTTATTTATATGTTTGTGCTATTAGTTTATGTATTTATTACTTATAAGAAATACATAAAAATTAGTATAATATTGTACATAATTAACTTAACCTAATTTATAAAATAAAAATCCAAAAAATAATAAATAAAATAAAAATAATTAATTTGATATATTAATATGCTTGCATAAATATTTTATTCATATAGATTATTTTATTTCTCTTTCGATACCATATGAAAGTTGTAGATCTCATTGAGATCTACAACTTTTATGTTGAACATTTTTTCTAATTTTGCTTTTAATTAATTCTTTTTAAAGTTTAATGTATTTATTCATTTCTCTCATTTCTAATTGGGCGACATGGCACCTTTAGATTGCACCATGTGGTCCCACCTTTTCTTTGCTTCATGTTGCTTCTTTGGCTGTTGGATCATCAGATCCAATGGCCGTGGTGCCTTCTCCGACCTCCAACCTCCATGTCGAAGCATTGCAATCTTTTGCGCATCGCCATCTTCAACCACTTCTCTCGATAAATTCCGATAACCTCCCTCTCAACCACCCTTGCGATCTTCTTCACCACTCAACCATCATCTTTGCCGACCATCTAAAATCCTTCACCTTGTCCCTAGATCCAAATGGCGGTGGTTGATACTCCTTCTACAACCACCTAGACCACCAAATCCCCTCCCTCAGAACCCCTACTCCGACAACCGTTCCAGTTATCTGCCCTTTCGTGCATTAGCTACGAGCCATCCCTCCATCTTTGATGATAGTTAGGATGTGATAAATCGAGCAAAGATTGAGCCTTCAATGCTTGCATGATCCTCATATTCACCGAAAAGTTGTAGCTTCCTAGCTTCTCTAGCTTCGAGCTTGTGACCTTCAACCCGTCAAGCGAATAACGGAGCTTCAATAGCTCCAACCTCCAAGTTCGTTCCACCTCCTAGTTCATCCCCGTGTATCATCTTCTTCCTCACTTTACCTCCATTTATCATTTATTTGATTTGATCTTGTTTCTTCATTTTATATATTTTATTCCTCCATATCCATTCTATTATCTCAACATCGGAATAGCATCACCGCCCTTCGACCATTTTAGCATGCATCTCATAGATACTCCTATGTTTCAACATTGATTGAGCCACCACGCTCTTTCACTAACCTTGCAAAGTGAGTGATCCACCCGGGGTTTCACTCCTCCACCCGATAAAGCCCTCCACTTCGTCCCATATCCTTGCAAATAGACTTCATCATGCTTTCGATATGAGCTAACACCTATCGGGGGCTAGAGGTCTTCAATAATTGGACTTTTTAGCTGATGTCTGATCTAGGTTGTCTTCTCCTATCTCACTCCATTCAGTAGATGAACCATGCCTCTATAGAGCTTCATTGAGTCATCAACTCCTTCATAGAGCCCTTAGGAAGATCATCAGATCTTGAGACAACACGGAACAACTAGGAGGAGAATACAAGGATCCACTGGAGATCTGCCCACTCACTGCCTCACACGTAGGAGAGGGAAAACTGAAGGATCAGATACTATTAGATCTGATCCTCTAAATTAGATCTGACGATCCATAAAACATATGAGCCTCAATCTGATGTGGTGCTTCATCCCTGAGGTCTATATCCCCCTAGACAGCTACAAAACACCAACAATCAACACGTTGCCTGAGCCGTGCAACTCGAGCCTAGCCCCGATCACGTGTGACACACACATGAGTCTGGGAAAATTGTAGACAAGCCTTAAAAAGAATAAAATTTGCGGATAAGTCACTCCCATGGAAATTTTCCCTTATATAATAGTGATTTTTGTAATTGCCATTTAGTCCATTTTGGACTATTTGTAATTAAATAATTCATGTATTATTGCTAGTATGCCCCTGCCTTGTTCTCTTAATAGTTTGTGAACTGCGTATCCAAATTTAATGAAATTGGTGTCATTGGAAAGAATTTATGTTCTCTTTAATTTAGTGTAAATAAATCATTGATTTATATATGTTCATGTATTAATTTAAGAGTGCTATTTTTGACTATTCATCCTTATTCTTCACTTAAAGTTAAATTATATTTTACATTTATTTTTATTCTCTTCTTGACATTAGTTAATTATTAATTAGTTAATTGTTTTTGCAATTAATTATTTTACTCAATCAAGAGTTTATTTGTGGGTTGTATGTATACTTTGTGAATCTAGTTCATCATTATTTATCATGTAAAATAATTGCAAAAAAATCTTTAAAATATGCTTGCTTTGTATTTCTTTGCATTTTACATGACCTAGATCCTATAAATTGCTTAATTAAATAGTCAACTTCTAATTTTAATTAGATAATTTCTCATGTCCCTGTTATCGATCCTGGACTTTCCCAGGTATAAATTTAACCAAGAACTCTTCAAGGAGTTCTTCTCTCAGTTCTAGATGATTGTTGATTGTCCCATGCTACAATGAGAACATATATTTAGTCGATTTACAATTCATCAAGAGTAGATGAAGGATATGAAGAATTCAAGAGGGTTTGAGAAGAGAAGCTCAGAATTAGCAAGGAAGAAATAAAAGTGAAAAAATTAGGTGTGAGGTAGAAAGGCACAAAGGTGTGATATTTTTTATCTTGACCTACTTTAAACTAATCAACCAAAACCTCAAAACAAGGGTAGATTCAACAACTCAACATAACGAGTCGTAAGTGTTCAACGATTATATTATCAATTTTATTCGTTGTATTAGGCAATCTTATCAAATTTGTACTTAGTAGCTAATCTATAAGCAAGTGAGTAATACTCGACTATCGTCGTGTACTTTCCACTTCCTATGTCTCCAATAGAGCCTATACTTTTTGAAGGTCCTTGTCATCGATTCTGGACCACTACTCAACAAAAACATTAGAGGGGAAGCTGATACGAAAAACTAACAATTTGAATCAAATTTGCAAGCAGACAAGGACCTAAGGATGTCTCAAGCTTAAGACTTCAAACTAAATATGCAAGCAGATGATGCCCTACTGTCCCACAAACGATCGAAGCGCCAATACTGTGTGCATCTAGGAGACAGACAAGGCAGTTTCAAGGTTGCGATTTGGTCTCTATTCCTCAAGGACCATGTCTTAAAGGATTTTATTCATTGTATTACTCTGTTTAGAAGGTACCTAAATACAATGAGGGTGTTGTGAACCCAAACCAATGAAGTTTAATAAATCAATTTTTATATAGTCAAGGTTTTTTTAACAATCCCTTTCTTAATTTTCTAATTTTCACTTTTCTGGGTATTTTTCTTGCAAAAGGTGTAACAATTTTATCAGTTCCTTATTAGCCTATGTGAGCAAAATCTGAGGGAGAAGACAGAAAAACAATCCAAGTTAGAAAATGATGATACAATGCTTACTCAAAAGACTTATAGTGCTTCCCAGCTCTCAGCACATGGGATGCAAGATAGAAAATTTAAACATATGTTATATACAATGCAATGAGGAAATCACCCTAGAACATGAGCTTCTATTATCATGAAGGACTTGTTCAATTTGACTAGATCCAAGTGTGACAATATAGGTACAAGAATTCTATTAGGGCTTTGGATCTATTTTAATCGAACAACCACACCTAGAGCCTAAGGGCTCATTCCACAAGACATAAAATAAAAATAAGGTGAAAAAATAACAAAAAACATAGGGGAAATATGGAGGAATAAAAGTAGAATATGATGAAACATGGAAAACTGATCAAGTCCACAAGGTGAACAATCACCCGCAGAATTGGACTTGTGAGAGTTTAAGTGTTAAAATATTCAAGTCCAATATTACTATAAATTATATGAATGAATTTCTCAATTACAAAATTAAACTTAGTTTATGCTAAGGAAATTTTGCTCGACTTCTTACGTCCTTTACTACACTCTCCTACTGGTGGGTAAAGAACAATTAGTCTCCATGGCTCTCAAGTGTGTAGAATCTCAAAAGAAATCCTCTCACGATAGGCGTAACCTCGCAACAAATTTAAATAAGAAAATGGTCAGAATTTTCTCTTTTGAATATAGAATAAAGAGAGAAATAGACAATGAAGTAAATAATATCAAAATAGGCTAAGTGTCTACCCTATGCACTACAAACGATGCTCCCGGACAACAGCTCCATCTGAAATGCATGAAAGATGAGGTTGCTAATGTTCGATCTCAGAGGGCATGTGGTGTCCTACAAGTCAGATCCGACAATCATTGTAAAGGAGCCTCTCTCGGTTGTCGGTACCCAATCTCAACTGCAATCCCAACAATTAAATCACAAAAATAATTAATAAATAGAAGTAGGTGAGCTAAAATTTATTATACCCTTAAAATGTGTATAGATGACAAGTAGTAGAAATTAAACCACAAAGAAGCACACAAGGTAGAGCAACAAAAATAAATAGACAGCTTAGGAATTTTTGTATTTTTAATTTTAAACGTTTTTGTGTGTTTTTAATTTACATACTCTTTGTATATTTTTAATTTTGTAATGTCTTTAATTTTTAAATAAAAAAGGTAATATATAGAGAGAGATATGTTATACGGATATACTATATATAAGAGTAATATAAAAGAGATCTTATTGGATTTTTAAAATATAGTACAAAAAATTTAAAATTAAGGAATAAAATATTTTTTGGTTTTATATGTTTTCTTTATTTTTTATGATTTTTGGATATTTTTTTAGAAATATTATGGATTTTAAACTAAGTAAATACCAAAAATAAAGAAAATAGAAAATACAAGAAATTGAAATGGGCTTAATAAATATCTATCAAATAAGATTAATCCATATTGAATTCCTAAATAATACATATTATAAAGAAAATTCAGAAACATAAATTGTATTTTTGTGATTTTTCTATGAATTTTTTAGATTGTCTATAAGTCTTTTGTGTTTTCTGATTTTGAGAAGTATTCCTTAATATTTTAAAAAGATATTTGGTCAGAAAATAAAATATAGTTAAATAAATAAATAGGGTTGTTTATGGAACTTTTCAACATATTTGGTAATTTTTATGGATTTTTAAATTATAAACATCATAAAATGTAATGCTTTTTATTTTTAGAAATAGGAAAATTGATTTATTTGCATTGCAAAAATTATTATCATAATATAGGGTTCTAGGTCTTAAGATAATTTTATTATAATTTTTAGTTGTAAATTGATATTTTTAATATAAGAAATAGAAATACAAAATTAAATATGCAATACAAGCACCTAGTTGCAATTTTCAAAGTGTTTAATAGCATTTAATGACACAAGCAAAATCAAGGGGCATACATGAAATTTTCGCACAATAATAAATATAATTCATGTTGGTCGGGGTATAAATGCAAATAGATAGTATAATTGGACCACGCATGCAAATTTACCAAAACATATCAAACTTATATTTAATGTTTTTGGACCAAAGAATAACATAATACTCGAAGGGGATCCATGCAAAATTCATGCCCCCTCACCTGCACAGGCACATGAGGTGACGTGGAATGAACTAAAGTGCAATAAATGAAATGCCTGGGTCCTTAGAGTAAATATGAAAAATTATTATAATGGTAGATGAATGTTTGTTGACTAAATAGTAAATACAAAAAGCAGGGGGTAAGACAAGTAAAATACCCCCTACGTGCACACTAACAGACGACCTAGATCGATCCCCTTAAAGACGTGGTACGCTAGCAATGACATATGTTGGTTTGTTGAGGAGCGGCTAATATTAGATCTCATCGCTTGATCTGACGATCCTTCCTCGTCGGATGAAACAACTGTTGTACACATAGAGCTCGAGCCTCAATCCAACAGTTATGAGCTGATCAGGAAGAACAATTCTAGAATAGTTGGGGAATGACCTTCGATCGATCCACCTACTTTATAATGATGGTCTCCCGAGTTGATGAGATGTTCTTAACATTTCTGGAGTGATTCCACAACTCAGAGACGCTTTAAAAAGGTCCATACCTCACTAGAGGAGGCTTGGAGGTCGGAGGAGCTTGGGCACCTGGAGCTACTTGGTCGGGTTGATTTAACAATCAATTGGAGACATTTTCTACACCACAAGCTTCAAGGTTCAAGTACGAAGTCCATTAACCCATTGATGGAAAAAATGGATCTATAATGTAGCGCGTGGTGATCTCCGACGACTGGTGCAGGAAGAAGATCGACCTCCAAGATCTGAGCAAGATCTGGGGTGGATGATGGGTCGGGATGATAGTTATAGACATGCGAGCCCACAACGATCCATTATGCAATAAATGTTATTTCAAATCATTCCGTAATCTGAAATTAAGAATAAATAATTTGCATTATAGGTCCCTTAGTATAATTTGGGTTATGTACCATGGCCATCTTAAAGATCATAGACCTGTTGAGTCAAATGTTGAGTCATAGACGCTAGTGCTTGGATGGTATCTAAATAGTTAGATTGATGACCCATCAAGCGTCGTCACGTGATTGTCAAGAGAGGATCTCCAGCCTGGGAGGAAGATGGCAATTCTCTCTATAGGCTTATCAAACAACCTCTTGATGTAGGTCCTCTACATTTGAATAGAGATTCAGAGGTGTTAGATAAGTAAGGTCAAAGAGTTGAATTAACGAGATTGCGATAACCAAGACCTATGTCTTATACTATCACGATATAGGCATACATTCTCTGACCAAAGATAGATGTGTCACTATGTACTTGAGTATGTACATTTGGCATATTGATAGGTTGATGATATAATCAATGTCTATACATCAGCAAGCTAGTCTGCATACAAGGTTAGATGAGTAATACGATCTCTCAATGGGATCATATAAGTTCATTACTGAAATAGAAGACATAAGCTCACTCGTGACGTATTAGTATCAAATTCCATGCACGGTCATCTCGCTTTGGAAGCATGACTGAATATTAGGTTTGATACATGATTTTGGAAAGTATATGATCAATACCTAGGTATGGTATATGCTTCTAAAAATATATGATCGATACTAACTCCCAATGATCGAATGGGAAACTTAATGATAAAACCCTCAAGAAGACAATATTAAATTGATCTAAATCTTTATGTTTATTCTAGGTCATCCAGTATGTAGGATGTACAGATATTAGGAACAGTCGAGGGTGTCATAATGATTATATAACCATGACGCTTCCATTCTAAGGGAGTGATGAAATAGGCATGGGTTTTAATGACTCCTCTAAGTAGAGAAATCTAATCTTAGTCTGAGTGTTAGACATTAATCTGAATGTGATTCAGATACAATGAGAAGAATAATATATTTGAGAGGTCCTCGAGATCAGGATTTGAGATGTGATCTCAATATCCAATTCACTATACATGTAATGTGCAATCGCTCTGTCCTTATCTCCAAGTGTCCGCGGAGAAAGTACAATATTCTTTAAAGAGTTCAAGAATAATTTCATTGTTGATAATATATCTGATCATTGAAAAAAATGAATAAATATGTGATTGTGAATTATATGAATTTAATTAATATTATTTGGGTTTGTGGGAATGGACATCCAAGATTATTAAATGTGATTTAATAATCAAGAATGTGAATAATGTGCAGCACTATTCATATTATTGATGGATATTATAAATTTGATTTAGAATATATTAGATAGATATAATTTTAATTTGTATTTACGAATTAATAGTTGACGTGTATTGGATTTACATTGAAGAACTGATTGTAAATACAATTACATCTTATTTTGGATGTGTGAATACTACACAATATCCAATGGTATGAATGAAATTGTCACGAATAATTGGGAATTCTTTTGGTCAATAATAATGCAATAAAAGTTATTGTGTATGTGTAATATTTGTTGAGAATTAATATCTCAACAAAATTGGAATGAATGCGCCTCCTTACCATACAATGGGGGGAAGGCCATGTTGAGCTCTCTCACTTGGCGATCGGCCATCCTGTATATGGTATGTGGTATCATTCTTTCCAATGCATTCCATGTTTGTTGCTTGATTTGAATTAAAATATATTGATTGATTTCAATATATTTAATTTAAATCCAACAAGTTTGTTGTTGGTAATTAAAACATAACAAAATCCTGACCATTGATTGAAAGCACAAATGAATGTCAACCATTGGATTTGTGTGCACATGGATTGAGATCCATGGACATCCAATTACTATAAATGGAGGGGTAACGCAAGCCTTTTCTTCTAAAACACATTCCCTTAGGGATCTCTCTCTACACATCCTCTCTTTCTCTCACACTTGTGGCCTTCCACATTATGTTGAAGAAAAAGTCATCGTTGTCGCTATGTCGTTGTGTCGCTGCCTCCACCGCTTGTGTATCTCTATCCTCTTTGGTGCTTCTCACTCTTGGCGAAGATGTTAGATTTTGTGAGACAAAATTAGGAGATTTATTGCTCGGATCATCTACATGGATTGTGGGAAGCACATGATTCATCCTTATGCCCGCAAGTGTGATCTACGTCACGTCGGACTTGAGACATGAGGTCTCTTCATTTAGAGATACGATCACAAGCACGCTTCAAGCAGTAACCCTAATTACCATTTGTAATCTTGATGAAATGACTTAAGAAGTGTTCTTGGATCATGTGGTTTCATTACATAATTTTTTTCAATTCCCCTACCCCAAGCGACTAGTATAACTAGTCGCTCTCGATCACAAATGATGTAATCATAATGCTTCTGTGATGTGCTTAAGGTTTTTCACATAACCTTCATATAGAAGGTGATGAGGAGAAGGTATCGAGGTGAATAATGGGTTAGTTAATAGATAATAACTTCGTGAACGGAGGCCAGCTCTCAAAGCTCCAACAAACTATGATTTTGATTTTTATGTTAAAAGAGATGGAATTAAACGAAATAAAATTCAATACTATGCTTCTGGTACTCATATGAATTGAAAATGCAAGAAATACAGGGGCTCACCTGCATGGGGAGGTTGGGAGTGGAACCACTAGGATATAGCTCCGGTAATGGTTGAATCACCTCCTCCACCCTTCCTCCACATCGCCAATAAGAAGACTCTAGGCAATCTCTTGAAATGATTTTTTAGGAGAAAAGTTTGATTGGAAGTATTGGAGTTAAAAAATGTCAGAGGAGACATTATAGACAAAGCTGACTGAGGAGTCATTTCACCGAGGGTTGACTAGTGCCAACTCTTGATTGCATGAAAGATAAGAGGTAGGTTAAGAAATCAGAAGAAGAGATCAAGGCAGAAGAGATATGTATCCATCTAGAAAATTTGGCAAAAATGAGGAAAACACAATGAACGGACTGGTCAAGAGGAGGTGATGAATCTCCATTTCATCTCAATTATTCTATCATTTTGGCCTTTAAATCCTAGCTAGATGCATGTAAATATCATTACTATGTACAAGTTAACATTCATTATTTATTGTATAATTTCTGTATAAATTACATTGTTTAAAGCCAAAATAAAAGAATAAATAAAAGAAACGGAAAAAAGAATAAAATACCAAAGGTTTTTTATGACCCTAAACCCCGAGACTATGCTGAAAATTGATGTAGTCGATAAGGAATAAAGTAGGGGGAGATAATGACCAAAAAGACAATAAAAAATTCATCCCATTATTTCTCAATAATTCATTTTTAGGACATATTTTATTCTTTATTTTTTATTCATCAAATCAATAAACTTTGTACATGAAAGTTGTAGATAAAAATGTATAGAAAAATACAAAATTGACTTTACACAAAAAAATTATACAATGTACATTTCATCCTCATAATAAAAAGCCAAAACATAATATTTCCATCCCCATATCTCCTTAATAAAAACTACAAAATGCCTCAAAATCACCTTTAATTATATATAACTTTTGATTAGCTATTTAATGAAGGTGGTTTCATTTAATTTGGAGTTAAGGTGCAAAAGTTAGGTTTTGGACCCCTATTATATACTATACTTGAATAAAATATTCATTTTATTTATCCTTTACTATTTTTATATTTTTAATTTTTATAAATTTATAAATATTATTTATAATATATGTACATATCTAGAATAGAATAAAACCCTAAAGAAATCATAAAAATAAAATAGCCTATGTAAATACATAGATGAAATACATATACTTATACCAATATAATTATATACCCCTATTTATTTAAGTATACAAATAACATCAGAAAAAACAACAAAAATATATTTGTGTATATAAAAATAGGAAATATATAAAATATGAAAATAAAATAATACAATCAAATATACAAAATAAAATAAAACATACAAAAGATAGGTCAATATTCCTATAAATATACTTGTAAAAAGTAACTTGTAAGAAATTGACTCATAAAAATAAATAAAAATCATATTTAAAAATACATAAAATATTAAATATTTTTCATGACAAAGAATCAATACAGTCATTGACTATTTTTAATTAATTATTTTCAACTAAAGCAAGCTATTTTGTCCTGTAGTGTCCAATGTGCACCAATAAGGATGCGATTAATGCTGACCTCGGTCAACTATCCTTTGATAAATTGAGAATTCAGCCTCTTAGTTATGTTGTTTTAAATGTGTTGTAGTCGGTTGAATTGGTTCCATCAAAAACTGCTAATTAATATGTCGATTAAATCAAAGCAGTCGAATTTATTTTACTTTGGCAATCCCACAGTCGAACTCAGAGACACGAGCCTCTAAAGTATATATCTAGACTCTCATTATTCAGATTAAAGTGTTGGATTAAAAACTCATAGGTCAAAATGCACCCAGACATTTAATGCAAAGACATGCAGACAACTTTTATTTGATTTTTATCATGCAAAGAGATGCAATTTTACAATAATGTAAAAATGCCCTAATCGAATAAAATAAATGAGCAATAAATTGTAGTCAACTTCAAGATCCGATAATGAAGCAAATTCCATTGGTATATTAATTCGAGGCATGAGAAATCATTACATGAGGTGCACTTCATTATTAAAATTAATCATCAAAGTTGAAAGTGTCAAAATACAAAACAATTCATGGCGTTAGAAAGATGTGAAACAAGCTCTGAAATGAGAACAAAATCGACTAAAATGGAGCTCAGATGCTTACGATATTAACAAAAGTAACCAGGGGAATAAACAAATAAAACATGAAATTAACTAGATAAAAGACTACAAATAAGTCCCTGGAAGGAATTAAATGCAAATAAAATAAGTCGTGAGGCCTTCCCTGTATTTTTCCTACACGCACGACGACTAAATTACATTTATTGAAAACTTGAGGAGCTTGAATGCATTTTGCCCTAGGCACGCATGGTATACACGTGATTCGAGGAACTGTTTGCAATTTGAAGAACTCGGAGGGGCCTCCCTACAAATTACCCAAAGCACACGTGACTAGGCACACGAAGCTAGGTTCAATGGTCGATGGAGGCTTAGATCGAGGCTCAAGCCACGTGTCCTCAGATGGCTCTACGGTTTGGTTAGGGTTTCTCATGCCTCAAGGTGTGAAATGGAGGCTCAGAAGTGGTTGATGGCTGACACGTGGCTCTGTTGGGACCGTTCGATCATGGATATCGGACGGTGGCTGCATTTGCTCGAGGGCATTGATGTGGCCTCCTGTAGAACGTTGGATGGGCACCGACAGGATGCCATCCAACGGTAGTTGTGCGCTTAGGGAGGGCTCCTCTTCCATCGAGGCTGGCGGTGTAAACCATCCTCCGGCGATGTTGTGCGGGCTCCTCCACCATCTATTGATCATGATGAATCTCCGGGAAGGATCTAGGAAGCGAGGCGAGCAACTTGGAAGCACTTAGAAGGCACATGGTTGTTTGGAGGAGGCAGATCTAGAGAAGTTCACTCCAATCGAGCTCCGGCCACTGAAGAATGGAACCTACAGTGAAGCATCGTGTGCGGATGAGTGTGAGCGAGCTGAGGTTCCGTGCGAGCAGTGAGAAGAGGAACTGGATCTCCGTCTCCGGCGAAGCATGAGAGGAGTTGGGTTGGACGTGTTCAGGTGATGGAGAAGAGGAGAGGGCGAGAGAAGACGTACACGAGGATGGTTGATGCCTGGTGTAGCTCAGGTGATGGTCAATAGAGGGTGAATGTGTGGAGAATGGACTAATTAATTGAGAGAACTCAAAGGAAAATAAGCAAAGAAGGATCAAGAAGCTTACCTGGAGAAATAGCGGACATCGAGTATGTTCTTGAGCTCCTAGGCGAAGCTCGGGTCTTCGATAAACTCCGTCGGTCACGTGGAGCCACTCGCTGACGTTAAAGGGCCGGAGACCGAAGCTACCATGTCCAAGGGTCTCACCAGAGTCTAAGCTATCTTTGCGTTGATCCAGCCTCCCCATGTGACAGGGAGGCAGAGAGGAGATGGGCATAGCCCCACGTACAAGTGGACAAGGAAGAATTGTGGGGCGATGGATTGTTTGAAGGGGGAGATTCGAAGTGAAGAAGGTGGAGGACGTGTTTTGGAGAGGGGGATAAGGAGCGAGAGAGATGGGATCGTGGAGAGTGATAGTGTCTGCGAGGAAGAAGAATGATCATTCTAGGATTGGATGTGGTCAGTGTGTGGCGAGGGTGGCTGAGGAGATGGGGGAAATGGAAAGGGAAGGTGTGTGCGATGTGGACGATGTGGGAGAAAGAGGTGGGTCTGGAGGAGGTGTGTGCAATGTGGATGACATTGGAGAGAGAGGCAGGTCTGGAGGTAGGAGAGGGAGTCTCGGTTGTTGGATCTCGCGATCCAACGGTTGAGAGGAGGGCGTGAAGATGTGACCCTGATCTTATCGATCAGTGCGCGATCGATGGCTATGGGTGTGACGCGTGGCGAGAGGATACGCAGGCAGAAGCAGACGGTCCAGATGCCATCTTGAGATGGATCGGAGGGCGGGGAACGCAGTGCGTACGTGCGTTGGTGATGGATGCTCCTAGAGAAGATCGAGCAATGCTGGATGGCGGCACGTGGCAAGAGGAGAAGTAGGTGGGGTCGGACGAATGAGATGAGATATGGGCTTTTATTGGAGGGCTGAAAATGACAGCAGGAATAAGCGGCTAAAATGAACAGGGAAACGAACGATCTGATGGTGGAGGATGGAGGGCACATGGCGGAACGTGAAGCGAGCCACATGGCTCAACCAGAAAGAGCCACGTGGCTCAATCAAGTTGTTCAAAAAAAGAACATGAAAAAGGAAGGAGAAGGTGGCTGAATTTGGAACAAATCAAAACATGAAACTTGTAGATCTCGATGAGATATACAAGTTTCATGTTGACCAAAAATGCAAATGAGGTCACACAAAGGGAGAAATATTTTTGTGAGTATTTTTAAGGGTATAAAAACACTACAATTTCGCTTTTGTTTTTTTTTTATATTTTTAAATTATTTTAAGTCTTAGATATATACAATGATTTGTCTTGTTTTTATTGACACTAATTTAATCTAGGGGGTTAATATATGTAAATTAATATAATAAAACCAAGGTTCAACATCCTTCCCCCGCCTCTGACGTCTGTCAGAGCCTTGGGACCCCCATTTCCTCAAATTTTCCAGGATGCCCTGTGCCTCCATTTGCCTCGAGTCCTTCATAGATATTTTTCACATCACAATTGCCCTCATCCCTTGTTCATTAGATTCTCCTTGTCTGCAATGAACAATGAATAATTCTCGAGCAAAGATCGACCGAACCTCTGTCAATAAATAAAGGACCCATTCATTCTTTCAGATTTTGATCTCTCTCTGAGCTCTATTGTGTGTCTAGTCATATGCGTGAGAGTCCACCGGTGACATAGGTGCTTCCAGGAGCATCGCAGGAGAGGGAGAGCGGGTCCACGATAGAGCTCCGACAGCGTCATGCTCCCTAGTCCACCATCAGGTTAGAGCTGTGCATTTTACATTCCTTGGATAGATTTCCATTCCGTCATTTCATTCTCGCATTTAATTTAGTCTTTAGATCAAAGTAGTTATAATTCATTAGTGAGTTCACCAGAACCAATAGGGTTCTGATTATTTCAACATGATTTGACCCACTTCCCAACATGCCAATCACCTCATTCTCTATCCCTAACGCTGCTCCATCTATTTGTCTCATTTCCCCCCTTGAATCGGGCCACGATTCGAGGAGATCGAAGCTCAATTCTTCATCCTCATTGGAGTTAAACCCATATCACCATTCACGCGGTCTCAGACCTTCTTTTTTTGGCTGAGAGGAACCCCTTAAGGCAATGAATCTTTTGTGCAGGTCCAGCCTCCCAGAGAACCACCTGGAGCCTCGATTCGAGGCATTTTGCACCTCCCAGGTTGCTTGAAGCTCTTGTTGCTTGCCATGTCCCACCCGATGAGATCTGGATCTTCTGGAGGGCCCTACAGATGCGGAAGGATCCAAAGAACCTACAGAGCCTTTTGGAGTGAATAGGTGCCCGAAGTCACTTTAAATCGAAGATCTAAGCTCAACCACTCGGTTATTCTTCATGTTCTTGTTGATGCTCCAGATGCCATAGGATCAGGAGGCCTCTCTAGTTCTAATCTAAGCCCTTGGATCAAGATAAAGTGGCTTACCACCTTAGCTGTCTGATGTGCTTTAGTGAAAATCTCCACCATCAGATGGCATGCAATAAGGGGTAATTTGCACTTAACCCCCTCCACTTTTTACTTATTTCATTGTAGTACTTAAATATTTGTTTGGAGTGAAAATAAATATGTAAAATTTAATATAGGCCCCCATATTTTCATGTATTTTCCTACGTTTCCATGCTAGCGTAACTTACGTGGTTTGCCACACGAGTTGGGTATTTTATTGGCATACCCCTTCGCTTTTGTATATTTATTTTTAATACAAAAAATGTATATTAAGCATTAATTAGAAAAGAAAATCATAAAAAAATTAAAAAGCTTCAAAATCCAACAAAAATAAATAAAATCCTCAAAAATTCCTAAAATATTAGTTTTTATCTCTAAATGTTCTTTATACTATTATTTATGTATTAAAATTGATTTGAAAATTTTATGACACTTTTTGATATTTTTATCCTTCATATCAATTCAGCCTACTTATTTAATCCGTGTTTTGGGATGTTTTGGATTTTAAAAATGCATAAAAATATGCCAAAAATCCAGAAAAATCAAAAAAATATGAGAAAAATATAAAATGTCTAAAAAAATATTATCCTGTAATTTTGGATGATTTATAGATATATATACTATATACTATCTATATGGATATATATATATGTATGCATATATATATATATATTACCTAGATACTTTGATTATGTACTAATATATTCTATATATATATATATATGTATAGTCATATATCTTATATGGATTCCCCTACCTATATGTATATATATTTATATCAATATTTTTTATATAATTATTATTAAAGTACTTATATTTATTTTTAATATTATTATTAAAAATATAAAAAATAATAAAAAAATCAAAATTCAAAAACCCATATAAAAAGACTTAATGACAAGAATGTACATAATACATATTGATTAGCAATAATCATAGGCTACTTAGTTTGCTCTTTGTGGTTCACACTCTACATGTTTACATGCTATACATTTTTTTTGTAGAGTATAATAAATTATGCCTCACATTTTTGGTTATTCATTACTTACTTTTACATTGTGGATACTTGTTGATTGCACATGGGTTTTCTTTGTGGGTCGCCAGAGCAACACTCTATCTTCACACTTTGTGAGGATACATTTTCAGACATGAATAGTAGAAATATGTGAATCAAATGGAGTCATTGTTGAGGAGATTCTGTACATATTTGCCTTTTAATTATTCATTCATCCATTCAATTGTTGTACAAATTTTTCTATATTCTTTTTACTTATATATATCTCATTCCTTTTTTGTTCAAATACATTATTTGATTAATTGTGCTAATACATCTCTTTTGTTGTGTTTGTTGTGAGGGCTCGCTATGCAAGGATGACTTCTTAGGGGATGATGCAGCGAAGCAAGGTGGAGACTGGTCTTCACCATATGACCAGTCGGAGAGGCAGCATGCATAGCAAGGAGATCAATAATCTTAGAATTTTTTTAGCTAGGAGTTTCTTTTATTTTAGTGAGAGAGTGATTCATATATTCATTATTAATTTGTAATAAATATGAACTTGGAACTACTCTTCGCAACCAAGGCCATTGCTCGGTTGTCTGTTCACCTGGGGACCTCGTCGTGTTTTTCCAAGTTTTCCTCGCCATCTACCTTTGTCTCTCCCTATTTTCCCCTTATTTTTATTTGTTTCCTCATGGTTTTAGTTTTCCACCTATTTTTTTATTTGTTTGTGTCCATGGAGCCCCTAGACTTTAGGTTTGCTTGTATCGATAATTAGGTCCAAACCCTAACTATAATCGTGTGCCTATAGTCTCTTACTTTGGATCTAGTCAAACTAATAAATGTTAGCTATTTGGACTTAAACCCAGGCATCGAGAGAAGCATCATACGACACTAGCAGAACCCGTTGTGGCGGGCACCAAGATGTCTCCAAGACCGGACCCTACGGTTTATTTCTGTATACGTAACATATGGTTCTTCATGACTAATAGCAGCTATTGTTTAGGGAGATTTTGTCGATTGCACAAGCATGCCACATGGAGAGATCTAGGAAGAACTATAAGTCCTCTAACTCCGCACACATCATTAGATTCAGTGATGAGATTTCCATCATCAATCAACTTGCACGGCTTTTTCACTATCTCCCTATGATTTTGAGCACGTAGAACTTAATTGGATATATACAAAATCATTAGGTGCTTGTAAGCAAAATTTCCAAAGAAAGTGAAAACCCAATAAACTAAAATAAGGGGGTTGCTAAATAAACTTTGACCTTAATTAAATCTGTAATGAACTTCACAGTTTTGGTTTCATAAAGCCCTCATTGTTTTCAGGTACCTTAGGATGGGACCAAAACCCCTCCATTGAGTGAGGCATGACCCACTAAGGATTAGAGCCTAAAACCCAGTCTGTAACTAGCTTATGTATCGCCTAGATTTCTGAAGTATTGGAGCTTCTATCGTACGTGATCGAGTAGGACTTGTAAGCGATGGTGTTCTCACCTTGCGTGGAACATCAACTTGGTTCGAAGTACTAAGCTTAGGTCATGCCCTTACAGGGGTGTTTGCCTCATCGGTTTGCGTCCGAGTAGGTCCCTACACGCTCATGGGCTACAAGGACCTCAAAAAGTGCAAACTACATGTTGCGAAGGAGGAGGACATGTGCGGGATACTTTTCTGGAAATACTCTTGCTCCTATAGGGTTAGCATGCTAAGGACATGTTGACAGATATACTTGAAATAAGAACTCTAAACATGAAAAAAAATAAAAATAGTTGATTCTTTACCGCTTCACATTGTGTTGAGTTGGTGAACCCAATATTGTATTGTGTTTGTGTGGATCTAGATTAAGGTTCAAAGATCAAGTCACACGTACTTGCATAAATTTTGTTATAGGTGTCTCCTCTTTGACCCCCCACTTGTTTCGAACCTTTCTACTATTTTACACTCCTATTATTCCTCATTGACGATTGTATCCTTCTTCTAGCATCAATCCTCTTTTGATTCATGATGTCGATCCATGGATGGTATAGTCGGGACTCCGCTGACGCCTACATCGATTCCATGAACTCGGCATTGTTAATAATTCAAGATGATTCCGGAGAACCCAGTTCAGACTTTATGAACATATCTCCGGACTCCTCTTCTTTCCATTCTAATAAGCCATGACCATTCTTGTCCCATTTCCACCCATTGTGAATGGAGTTCAATTTCAGTCTACATCTTTTTCTCCATTCACAACCATATGGGATTGATGCTAATCTCAGATTTATCATTGCATCAGACATTCAAATTCAAGTGGTCTGATTGGGATTCTCTTACATTGCAGATAGAAGCCAACCGTGGTTTCCAACCCAGAATTCATCTCTTCAGACTCAATCCCAGAAAGGCTCCTCAAAGAAAGCGCAAGGGACAACAACCAAAGCAAGGTTCCATCCCAGATTAGAAAATCAGGTGAATGCTTAGTTGTTGTCTTTCATCCAAGCCACACAACAACAACTGACTAAACATGAACTCGTACAGACTACATTTCAAGATATATTGAATGACATGAGAAATATTCCAGCAGGAGGGGGAGGAGATGGTGAAAGACCCCGTCAATCTAGAAAAAGAAGAGGGGGCAAGGAATGAGAACCCCAAACCAAACTGAAAGAAACATATAATCCTGGGGACAGTCATATGACCAAGTGGATTTCCATTCCAGGTGCATGCTCACTTTGTTCTTAAGCCTCAGTTCCTTGCTCTTCTACCTACTTTTCACAGGAATACAAATAAGGTGTCGTACATTCAGATTTAGTAGTTCTCTCGCATCTGTAGAACTTCCCATTACCCTTACATTTCGTTAGGTGTAGTGAAGATGACTGTGTTTCCCTTCAGCCTCCAAGAGAAGGCCCAATAGAGGGTCAATCATTTTGGAAAGATCGTGATGACCTGGGAGGAACTTAAATCTGTGTTCCTTGGCATGTTCTACCCTCTCGGTCAGCTCAATCAGATCTGAGCCAGGATTAGTAATTTTTCTCAGGCATCCTACGAGTCCATACATGAAGCCTGGGAACTATTCGCTAATTTGAGAGAAAAGTGCCCCCACCATGACATACCGAGGACCAGCTTTGTCCAACACTTCTTCGGGAGATCCCACTTCAATAAGGATGAAGACATAGTCTGGAAAATCTTCGAAGAAATGACGGAAGGAGAGGCTGCCCTCTCTTCATCCCGTGCTTATCAGAAACAACCTCAGATCCTCAACAAGCCAGTCCACATGGTAGCATCTTGTGAGGCAGAGTGAGATGAGAGCTCCAACCACAGCATCATAGGGGATCATCTTTCAAAGGTTATTATTATCAAGAAGAGATCATAGGATCTTGAAAAGCTCGTTGTTATCGAACAGAGGACACAACATTTGGATAAGCTGAACCACATCACTATGCAGTTGGAGCTGCCGGTGAGCACCGTCAGTTCCTGTTAGTCGATGACACCACCATCAGAGGCTCCTGCTGAGAAGAAAGATGAACCATCTCCTCTAAAGCAACCTCAATCGAGTCAACAACAACCGACAATCCATCATGTGTACTACATGCAGGCACCCGAGAAGGCCCCACCGCAGCAACAGATGGTGGAATACTAGACAGACTACCTACTATCTTATGATCTAGCATTCCCACCACCGCCCCTTATACAGGAAGTCATCAGTGGCGGAGTACTGATGCATAACCGGCCCTTCCTGTTGGATAACCCCAAGGCTAGCTACCAACCAACTAGCTTAACCACCAACTCAGGGTGGTCGCTTTGCACCAATCTCCACAATATCACTATAATTAGTGACATCCACAGTAGTACCCGTAGCTGCAGTATCGTCCGCACCAACAGTACCACCACTACGCGGCTGCACCTCAACGACAATATCCTCCTCCTCTCCTCTTCACCAACACTACCAACAGTCCCAACCTCATCTTGTCGACGAGAAGTCGTGGTGTGGTTAGCACACTCAACCTTTTGAAGTTGTTCCCATTAACCCGAGCCTCGCAGAGATGACCAAAAAGCTAGACAACTTGATGGTCACCGAAACTCGTATCCCAACCCAGGTTGAAGCTAGTCCTAATAATTTTATGAGAAAAGAAAACGTAAAATGTGATGTCTAGTATGTGCATGTAGAGTCAAATGATTATGATTTCGCTTTATCTAATGTTGTTACTCTCAGGAGTTGTAGGACCTTGCCACCATTTGTCGCTATCAAAGGGGAGAATAAAGCTTCGATAGGTGAATCGTCATCATCTGAGTCAGTCGTGCCAGCTTCAGGTCCAGGTGAGGAAGAATAAGGAGGAGCCATGCAAAATGTTAGTCGCCAACATCTCCCTCAGCGAAAAGAGCTAAAAAATCGGAAAAATCAAAAAGACCAAAAAGAAGATCAGAGTCAACATTAAGCCGAGCCATCCATAAAGGAGCCAGCACCAGCAGCCGATCTAGAGCCAGCCGACTGAGAGGAGACTACTGTTTTTACACATCCAGTAGCAACAACACCAACATTTCAAAAATGAACATCTTTTTGTACTCCAGATGTGTAGAATAATGTGGACAAGAATTCTGTTGTGAATAAGAACAATGCTTTTTATTTCATTTCTATAAACATTCCTTTTCCTGATGTAATAGAAAAATCCAAAAATTTTGCAAAAAGAAAAAGTGCATTATCTGATCCATGTGTTGTGGATATTCTGAAAAAAATGATTATTGAATTGTCGTTAATGCAAGCCACAGAATACATTCTCTTTGTGAATAATTGCTTGAAGGAAGCATGTACAAACAAGCATCGGCCGAACCGCAACAACAGATGCGAGAATATTGAGAAGCACATACTTACCGTGGCCAAATTAGCAGCCATCAGCAACCTTCCTCAAAAGAAGCAAGATAAAGGATCACCTTTGATCAAATGTGAGATTTTTGACCAAGTTTTTGAGCGAACCCTACTTGAAGGTGGCTTTTCCATCAACCTCTTGTGTGCATAATTACTACAAGAATTCAGGCTTGGTCCATTGAAGAAAACATGCATGATCCTTCCGTTCACTGATCGATCCATCAAGCTACCCCGAGGTCTATTGGAAGACATTATCATAAGGTGTAGGACATGCAGTTTCATGTTGATTTTGTAGTACTTGATATGGAATCTCATGCACCATTACTTCTGACCCAAATTATTCTTGGCCAACCATTCTTGAGCATTGCAGAGGCCATGGCTGATTATGGGTCTAGGAAGATCACGTCTAGCTCGAGCAGCAACAGAGTTACCATAGACATGGTCAGTGAGGCAAAAGTCGTATTTGATGAAAGTCATGTAGCACTTCCTGAAGCATACTGTGACTTTATCACATAAATCAGAGATACAAAACTCTCTTTTAATGACAAATGCACCCTAGAAATCCTCTCTCATGAGGAGGATCGGGATAGCACAGTCAACACAAGCTCCAATATCACTTGAGAGATAGAATCCAATTTGTTGATGTATCTCTTTGATTCAGAAGATTCATGTCAGTACAAACATGATGAATTCATTGCATATCTGTTTGGCACATTGTCAGTTGAACAACAAGACACTGAGGTGAGCAACCCCACTAAGGTCATGGCAGATTATTTGCCTACTAGCACAGTTTCTGAAGTGATCGAGAAGTAGGCATGATCAGAATCAGAGTTAAAGCCACTTCTGGTAGGCCGCACGTATGTCTTTGTTGCGGGAGTACAGGATATGTATCCGATCATTATCAACAGTAGGTTGACCCCGGATCAAGAATCTCAACTTCTCGAGGTTCTAGAGAAAAAACATAAGGCGCTTGGTTGGCAAATTTCAGACCTTCATATGATAAATCCCTCCATGTGTTCACATCATAACTATTTTGAAGAAGATGCCAAGCCGTCTCGAGAGTTTCAAAGAAGACTGAACCTAAATTTGTGGGATGCAGTTATGGAATAAATTACGAAACGGTGTGATACTTGCTTCATCTATCCCTTCTCCGGTTCAAAATGAGAGGGCCCTCTGCATGTAGTTCCAAACAAATATGGGCTCAACGTGGTTACATATGACAATGGAAAGGAGATTTCTACTCGAGTGCTGACATCCTTGTACTTATGTGTTGATTATTGCTGCCTTAATGCAGCAGCAAAGAAGGACCACTTCCCACTGCCATTCATCAATCATGTTCTGGAGAGATTAGCTGACAAGGAGTTCTTCTACTTTTTGGATGGGTACTCTGGGTACAACCAAGTTGCAATCACCCTAAAGGACCAAGAGAAGACTACATTGACTTGCACGTTCGACACCTACTCTTTCTTGAGAATGCCCTGTGGTTTGTGCAATGCCCCTGCCACATTCTAAAGATTCGTGCTTGAAATCTTCGCCGAGATGGTTGGCAGTTTTCTCGAGGTGTTTATGGATGACTTCTCCATCTACGGTGACATATCTGATGCCTGTCTTGATTTCTTGGGAGAAAGTACTTCAAAAAAGCCGTGAAGTAAATCTCGTGCTATCTTGGGAAAAGAGCCATGTCATGGTCACAAAAGGGATTTTGTTGGGTCACTTTGTTTCCAAACGTAGCATGGAAGTCAACCTGTTAAAGGTATATGTGATTGACAATCTAGAACCACCTCAGATTTTAAGAGATGGGGGGTCATTCTTGAGGCATGTGTGTTTCTACAAGATATTCATCAAAGATTTCAGCTGCATCGCCCTACCTCTCACTGAGTTACACTACAAGGAAACCGAGTTTCGTGTTGATTAGTAGGTTCTCTATTCATTCAATCAATTGAAGGAGCTAATCATAGCTCTGGTCCTAAAGCCTCTTGATTGGTCTCTCAACTTTGAGATCTTGACAGATGCGTCAGACTTCGCAGTTGGGATTGTTCTAGGACAAAGGAAAGACATAGCATCCTACGCCAGCAAAACGCTTGATGAAGCTCAGAGAAACTACACTATCACAGAGAAAGAATTGATGGTTGTGGTATTCTCCCTTGAAAAGTTCAGATCCTATATGCTTGGATCTAAAGTCACCATATATATTGACCACTCTGCTATCCGGTACTTACAACAGAAGAAGGATGCAAATTCTAGACTGATCAGATGGATCCTTCTCCTCTAGGAGTTCAACTTGGAAATCAAAGACAAGCTTGGAGTTTAGAATATGGCAGCATATCACCTCTCCAGAATTGAACAACAGGAGCCTCCACTGATCAGTGCACCAATCACTTACATCTTTCATGACGAGTTAATTCTGGCCATACATTCCCTCCCTTGGCATGTCAATATTGTGAACTACCTCATTTCCATTGTAGTTTCACAATACTGAATAAAGATCATGAAGGATAATTTCTTATCCCAAATCCATTTCTACCAATGGAAAGACCGACTTCTATTCAGTGAAGGAGCATATTGCATTTGGCGACGGTGTATCCCTCAGAAGGAGTATCATAGTGTCCTCGAGCATTGTCACTCACTCGAATTTGGTGAACACCAATTTGGAGACAGAACGACAAGAAAAGTAATAGAGTGTGGCCTTTCCTCTGGTGGCCTACACTATTTAAGGATGTCGCAACATACGTCAAGTGTTGAACTGACTATCAGAGATTGTGAGGCACCCTTACAACTAAAGATTCCATGCCCCTAAAGTTCATTCAGATTTTAGATGTATTCGATGCTTGGGGCATCAATTTCAAGGGACCATATCTCAACAGTCAGGGATATGAGCACATCCTTCTTGTCATTGTCTACGAGAGTCATTAGGTTGAAGTTATTCCCACCTGAGTCGTTGACAGCCGCACAATGTGCTGGTTTCTGAGAGAGAACATCATCTTGTCTGTTTGGGATTCCGAAGATACTCATATCAAATGGGAATAGGCACTTCACTCACAGTGAGGTTAGAAAATTAATGAAGGAGTACGACATCGAGCACCGAGTCGCATCTCCTTATCATCCCCATCCCAATGGCATGGTAGAATTATTAAACAGTGAAATCAAGGCGATCCTACGAAAGCTTGTGAAGCCAAACAAAAAGAATTGGTCTCAACTCTTGGATTTCGTCCTGTGGGCGTACAGAACTACTTACCGGGCTCCCTTGGGCTTGTTGCCCTACTATCATGTGTATAGGAAGCTAGGCTACCAACCCGTAGAACTGATCTACAAATCATTATGGGCAATCAATACCTAAAACATGGAATCATGAAAAGTTGTTCAGAAAAGAAAAGAGGATCTAAACAAGCGCCTATAATTCTGATACTATGAATATAATAACACATTGATGTACATGGAGAAGGTTAAACGCCGGCATGACCAACACATTAGACGAAAGACCTTCGAGACTGGACAGAAAGTGTGGCTATTTGATGCAAAGTTGACAATATTCTTGGACAAATTGAAGAGTAAATGGATAGGGTCATTCAGAGTAAAAGAAGTGAATCCCGAAGAAAGCAAAGTGATATCAGATTTATCAGCTGACGCACAAACATTCATCGTCAACGGCTAGTTAGTGAAGCATTACCTTGAGCATGACACTTTCTTGTTTGTTGTTGATTCAACTCATGTAATACGCAATGAAGAAGCCTCCACAACCTCGGCAACATCGAAAGATTCAGATGATGTTACTCAAAAACTTTTCCTTTAGTTTTCTTCTTTTTTTCTTTTCTTCTTTTTAATTGTATCTTTTATTTCTACTTTGTTTTACATTCATTGCCTCTATACATAGGATATGCATCATCTATGTATAGGGGGTGAGCGTCTTTTTTGTTCATTATTTGATTCCCTCACCAGTCTTCTCTCATGTTGATACATTCTGTCTATACTTAGGGATATCTGACCCTAAGTATGGGGGAGATAGGAGGAATCATTGATTTGTTCATTCCCACCCTCAACCCTCTTTGCCCTGTGTACAATCTGCTATACTTAGGATTATTTGATCCGAAGTATGGGGGGTGGTTGACTTTGCATTCTTTCTTTCAATATTCTTTAGTCGTTGTAGTATAGGTTTTTTCATACTTCGTACGAGTTATGATTTTTCTTTTTTCTACGATCTATGAGGACATAGCTTAAGCTTTAGCCATAACTCATACTTTTTGTATTTTAATAAGTATGGCTAATAAACAATAAGTATAATGAACATAATCGTATACAAAATACATTAAAATTCTTTCTATATATCGATTAATATATCGTAGAAAATATTTTGCAAAATGTTTGAAAAATAGTTTGGAAAATTCGTTGAAAGATCTTTTGAAAACTTTTTGGAAAATGTTTTGTAAAATGTTTTCAGTCTTTGTAAAAATATTTTCTTTGTAAAAGTTTCTTTTCTTTGGTTGAAATAGAATATTTTGAAAATCTATTTACAAATGTTTGAAAAATGGTTGCTAAAATATTTTGAAAAATCTTATATATTGTTTGAAAAATCTTTGCAAAATGGTTTTCAAATTTTGTAATTGTTTCTGAAAATTATTTGTAAAATTAGTTTGCAAAATATAGTTTTCAAAATGTTTGAAAAAATCTTTTCAATTTATTTTTAGAACATGTACATAATTTGAACAAATAAAGATTCTTTACAAACCTTGTTTATGCAGTCCTGTAAATTCCTACAACCCAACTCCTGTAAATAAAAAAGATGCACGCTCATGTAAATATCTGCACATACTCCTTTTTTTGTTCCAAAAACCATTGTTTTTGAAAAAAACCCTAAAAATTCGTATAGAAAAAAATGCATAAAATTTTGAAAAAACTTTTTCAATAATCCATAAAAGTTAAAAAGTAGAAAATTATGTCACAAAAATATTTTTCTTTCTTGTACATAGCATTCACATTTTTTAGAATAGCGTAGACAATTGAACGAGTCCAAATAAAATTTGAAGAATGGAGCTTGGTATAGACCTTAATAAACTTAATTTCTGAGGAACCCATTAAGGTCTAGAAGTGGAGATGTTTCAGGTTACCTTGACTTAATTCTATATACTCCATAAGACTATGTTCATGAGTCAGTTCAGTGTGCTTAAATAAAACCATTCATATCATTTGTATGACTCTTGAGACAGTGACTTGACTGGAAAACTCACACCTAACACTTGGCTCAACTCAGATTGACTGTTGAAAAATCATGGGGTCTAAGTCGGGATGATGCAAGGTCGCTTCGTCAAGGGTGGCTCAAGAACCATTCTTGGGGATTGCCGACACCGGTACTCTAACCCACTTCTTTTGGTAGCAATGATATCTAAATACTGGAGACAGAAAGAGATAATGCTTCTGATGAGGAATGGTCTACCGACGCAACTTTTCCAAAACCCCTAAAAAGTGGGTGGAACAAAAGATGCTATATACACAGGGGCACAATCAAGAATGGAGAAGCTGTACAAAGTCAAAGAAAATATCCACAGAAGCCTATACCGAAAATTCCGTAAATTTTGAGCTTTAGAAAAATCCTACTTCTTGGTGAAGAATTGGTTACACTAACCGACTTCACGTGGGAAATGAAGATTACACGGGTCCATTCCAACTTCTTTTCCCATTCTTATAACTTCTCCCCAATTTGTTTGTAAAGACCAGAAGTACCTGACTTTAGAAGGGAATATATGTCTCTACGATGGCGAGTTACAACAAGAGCAACCACCTTGATGGTTCAACGGTTTTGTCTGGGAAGAGTTAAACAAATTCACACACATGGCTCTATCATTTCAAGGTAGCTGGAGTATACGACTAAGAGGATGGTTCTGACTTGGATATGAATTGGATTAGATGATAGGAATATGGAACCTAAGGTTATTGTGTATCACTCATGACTTCCATGTAGTTTCAAATACACCATTAATCTAAAGCCTTCTCTGAGCTCCAAACTTTAACTTTATTAAGACTAGTTTAAAAGTCGACAATTATTCCATGTTACTTCTTTTCTCTTCTTTATTTTTATTTTTTGTACCCATTGCATAAGTTTTTTCTTGGGACTAGCAAAGGCAAGTAGAGGGGGGTGATGAATCTCCATTTCATCACCTTTATTCTTTCATTTTGGCATTTAAACCCTAGCTAAAAGCATGTAAATATCATTGCATTATAAAAATAAACATTCATTATTTATTGTATAAATTACATTATTTAAATCCAAAATAAAATAATAAAGAAAAGCAAAAGAAAAAATTATAAAATGCCAAAGGTATTTTATGACCCTAAACCCCGAGACTAAATCAAGAATTAATGTGGTTGATAAGGAATAAAGTAGCAGGATAAGGGCCAAAAAGAAAATAAAAAACTCATTTTGTTATTCATCAATAATTCGTTTTAGGACCCATTTTATTCTTTATTATTTATTCATCCAATCAATAAACTTTGTACATGAAAGTTGTAGATTGAGTTTACAAAAAAATAATATATAGTGTACATTTTATTCTCAGAATAAAAGCACAAAACCCAAAATGCCTCAAAATCACCTTTAATTATATATAACTTTTAATTAGCAATTTAATGAAGGTGGTTTCATTTAATTTAGAGTTAAGGTGGAAAAGTTAGATTTTGGACCCCTATTGTATAGTATAATTGAATAACATTTTTTTTAATTATTCTTTATTATTTTTATATTTTTATATTTTTATATTTTTATATTTTTATATTTTTATAAATATTTTTTATAATATACATGCATATATAGGATAAAATAAAATCTTAAAGAAAACACAAAAATAAAATAGTCTATGTAAATACATAGACGAATTACTTATACATATACTTATATAATATATACACCTATTTATTTAAGTATATAGATAACATCAGGAAAATAAAATGAAAATATATTTGTGTATATAAAAATAAGTTATGAAAAATAAAATATGAAAATAAAATAATAAAATCAGAAATACAAAATAAAATATACAAAACATAGGTCAATGTACATATAAATATACTAGCAAAAAGTAAATTATAATAAACTGACTCATAAAAATAAATAAAAACCATACTAAAATACTACATACAGTAATAAACATTTTCTATTTTATAAGAAAAAAGATAATAAAATCATTTACTATTTTTAATTATATATTTTCGAATAAAGCAAGCTCTTTTGTCATGTAGTGTCCAATGTGGACCAATCATGAGGCGAGGATTGTTGACCTCAGTCAACTGTCCTTCCCCCACCTCTAACATCTGTCAAAGCCTTAACACCCCTACTTCCTCAAATTTTCTAGGCAACCCTATGCCTCCATTCACCTCGAGTCCTTCATAGATCTTGTTCACATCATGATCGCCATCTTCACCTATTCATTAGATTCGCTTGATCCGCATTTAGCCATGACTAATTCTAGATCAAAGATCGACTGAACCTCTATCTATAAATAAAGGACCCATTCATTTTCATCTTTTGATCCCACTCCGAGTTTTGTAGTGTGTCCAACCGTGTATGTGTGAGAGTCCACCAGTGACAGAGGCACTTTCCCTGGAGCTAGGAGCATCGCAGGAGGAGAGAGGGTCCACGACGGTACTCCGACAGTGTCCTGCTCCCTGGTACACCATCAGGTTAGAGCTATGCATTTTACATTCCTCAAATAGGTTTCCATTGCGCCATTTCATTCCCACATCTAATTTAGTTTTTAGTTCATAGGAGTAGCTATAGTTCTATTAGTGAGTTCGCGGGAGCTAATAGGGTTCTTGACATTTCACCATGATTCAACCTGCTTCCCAATGCACCAACCACCACATTCATTATCCCTAACACTGCTCCATCAATTCATCTCATTTCCCCTTGAATTGAGCCATGATTCAAGGAGATTGAAGCTCCATCCTTCATCCTGATCATAACTGCACCATTGCACTGTTCACGAGGTTTCAGACCACCTTTTTTGGGTCGAGAGGAACCTTTCAAGCCACTGAATCTTTCGTGTAGGTCCAGCCTCCCAAAGAACCACATGGATCCTCGATTCGAAGCAATTTGCACCTCCCATATCGCCTGAAGCTCTCGCTGCTCTCCAACAATGAGATCTGGATCTTCATGAAGCCCCTGCATATACAAAAGGATCCAAGGAACCTACAGAGCCTTTTGGAGTGAAGATTAGTGCCTAGAGTCATGTGAAATCGAAGATCGAAGCTAAGTCGCTCGACTGTTCTTCGTGTTCTTGTTGATGCTCCAGATGTTGTCTGATTAGGAGGCCTCTCCAGTTCTAATCTCAACCCTTAGATCAAGACGAAGCAATGTGCCACCTCAGTCATCCAATGTGCTTTATTGAAGATCTCCAACTGTCGGATGGGATGCAATAAAGTGTAATTTGCACTCACCCCCTCCTCCTTTTACTTATTTTGTTTTAGTACTTAAATATTTGTTTGGAGTGTAAGTAAATGTGTAAAAAATCCACATAGCCCCCCCATACTTTAATGTATTTACCCCGCATCTCCAGGATGTCCCAGCTCACATGGATTGCGCATGAGTTGGGCATTTTGCAGGCATACCCCTCCACTTTTGTATATTTATTTTTAATACAAAAAAATTTTATATTCAGAGTTAATTTTTTTTGTAAAATTGTATATGGGACATGGAACTTTTGTATATTTGCATAAACGCCCTTCCAAGGCATTTTTAATTTAAGAAATTTGCATAAAAATACATGTATGCCCCTAGGCTTTGTAAAAGGGTTTGGAAATGAATAAAATGTTTATGTTAATTACAAACCGGTCCCTACCAGCACACTAAGGGTTCGTTTGGTTGCAGGGTTGGACAGGGTTAGGTACTATTCACAAGGCTGGGTGAATAGTAAACTGTGAGGAGGGGGTACCCCTGTGAATAGTATCCAACCCAACCCAACCCTGCCCAACCCTGCAACCAAACGAACCCTAAATGTTGTTATTTATTTATTTTTTTAAAATGCCTACTGATTGTATTTAATTTTGGGAATGTAAATGATTGGGATGGCATAATTTCATGCTTTGATATTTTTATTTGCATTTTTAGACATTTATCAATTTATTTAACTTCAATTAGTGTGCATTAATTCCCTGGTTAGATATAAAATTGCCAAAAAATATTAAAATATCTCTATTACAAAAAATTGTTGTTTATATGACCTATATTAACTCCAAACCAAAAATCCGAAAAAATTTAAAAATAAAATGATAAAAATTTAAAAAGGTTTAAAAACCAGCAAAACAATAGATAAAATCCCCAAAATTTCCAAAAATATTTATTTTTGTCCCTAAATTTTCTCAATATTATTATTTCTGTATTAAATCTGATCTGAAAAATTTTTGACACTATATACTATCTATGTAGATATCTAGGTATATATACATATATATATATATATATATTACCTAGATACTAATATTGTGTATTAATATATCTATGTAAATATATTTTTATTTTTTGTTGAAAAAAATCAAAAAGAAATTAAAATTGGCAAAATTAATATATATATATATAGGAAAAGGGAGTATGCACCGGCGGGTGCAACTAACTAGTTACACCCGGCCATTTTTCTTGTTGATTTTTTATTTTTTGAAAAAAACTTATGGAGATTTACTTAGTTTATTGACAAGAATATATGTTTCAAATTTCATGCAAAACAAACACTCCTAGCATGCCCATCTAGATATGGTCAATTTCAATAATTCTGAAACCGTTAAAATGTCATAGCCTTGATGGAGATGATAGAAATGTCGAATTTAGTTGAAATTGGTATGATATCATGGTGATATATGGTGATTTAAATCCCCCTATGTTTCATTTCAAAAACACAAAAAACCAATGAAAAAAATGGCCGGGTGCAGCTTCCCCAACCCATATATATATATATATGTGTGTGTGTGTGTGTGTGTGTATGTGTGTGTGTGTGTGTGTGTGTAGACATATTCCTTATATGTATACCCCTACCTATATGTATATATATGCATATGAATATAATCTATATTATTATTATTATTAATTTACTTATATTTACTATTAATATTATTATAAAAAATAGAAATAATAATAAATACAAAATTTAAAAACCCACATAAAAAGACTTAATGACAAGTATTCTATGTTTATTTTATTATATGCTTATATTTTTAATATGTTTAACATAATATTTACTAGTATTTAAAAATACAAAAAGAATAAAGAATAAATAAAATAGGTAAAATGTATAGGCATATAGTACAATGGGGAACAAAAGCCATCTTTTTTATCTTAACACCATCTTTGTTGGAACCACCTTCATTAAATAGATAATATAATTTAGATTACAACAATGGTGAGTTTGGTAAATTTCATGTTCATATGGAGAAGATATGGGTATGGTCTCTCGGTCTCTCCTCAGTTCCCATAACATCTCTTGGAAGGCGGACTGGGCTTTGGCTTTTGTAGTCAGCTGTGTTTTGATCTCCTGTGTGGAGGCGAGCATCTAAGCATTGAATTTATTTTTCTCAACTCGTGATGCCTTCTCTTTTAGAGCTACTCTGGATCAGATGTTGAGGAATCTTGATCTAGTCTCTTGATCTGCATGATGAAATGAATCCCGATCAGACATGAATCTTGCACCAGTTGTTGAGAGATGTTCATAATTAGAGTCAATATTGAATTTTCTTAAATCATATAATGTGTACGGAGACAAGCCGTTCTCTATCTACAAAGGAGGAAAGCTGGGGCTTCGTCATCTATGTCCCAATCATACTGTACATTATTTTTATATGAAATTATTTTCTTTATTTAGATTTTTATGTACATGTTTTATGTTCAAAATATCTCTATTTTAAGTATGTGAGAGTGTGTATAAATTAGTGTAAATTCGGATATATATGTAGTGTATTGGGTACCTAGGGTTTCCAAGTGTTTGTGTTATTTTATCTGTATTTATTGGCCCTTATCACCTCCTACTTTATTCCAAGTCGACCAAATAAATATTGACATAATATCGGGGTTTAGGGTTAGTCAGTATTTACAACAATACTTCCTTAATTTTTCTTTTATTTTCTTTATTCACTTATTTTGTGTTTAAATATAGGTATTTATGCACTACTCGTAGACAACAATAAGTGAGTTAATTTTTACAAGCTAGATACATTTACATGTGTTTGGATAGGGTTTTAAAGACACAATAAAGGAATAAAGGTGCATGAAAGGGTATTTATCAGATCTCCTCTCATCAGATGCGAGATGCTCAACTAAGATTTTGAAAGAACACTTCCTAATAGTGGATCATATATTAGTTTGATGCCTACATTAGTGCTGAATTTGGGTTGGGACTGCTGAAATCACCAAAAATGATCTTAAAATTTGTAGACACAACAATGAAGTGGCCAAGGGGCATTTTTGGAGGATGTCGATCTGACAATTCAAGGGATGAAGTTCCATGTTGACTTCATTGTTCTAGATATGGACACCTCAACACTTTACTTCATATTCCAATAATATTAGCATGGCCCCTTCAAACTACTAATGCAATGGTCGACTACGACATTGGAAAAAACATGTTTCTCTCAAGCTACGATAAAGTCATGATTGAAACGATCCAAGTACTGAAGCTTGTAGAATCCATGTCAGATGAGAGTAAGCAGATTCAAAAAGAGACAGAAGACTGTTATTTTCTAAATGAAATTATAGATACATCATAATTCTTAAATGATAATGAAACCCATGAATTCCTCTCCATGGAGGAATGCTTGGAAATCACAATCGAATTTCCCATAGTCCTTGAGGATGAGGTCCTTGTTGGTGAGATTACTGAGCTGATTGAAATTAATCCATCCCTGTTAGAGAAAGATGAATACCTTGCTGATCTTTCTGGTGTCTTGTATTATGCGCCATAAACAATCAAGGTGGACAACATACAGACTATAGAGCTAAGATTGACAGTAATTGTTGAAGTCACCACAGAGATGATTCAAACCCCTCTAGATTAAACCATTACCCTCATTGATGAAGTACACCTTTGTTGTGGTTGAGCAGAACATGTTCCCAGTCATCATCAATTCTCAACTGACCGAGGATCAAGAATCTCGCTTTCTTGAGGTTCTAGTAAGAAACCACAATGCAATTGGTTGGAAGAGTACATATCTCCATAAGATAAATCCTTCATTGTGCTCGCACCACATTTACTTAGAAGAAGATATCAGGAAACCCAAACCTTCGGGAGGTCACGATGAAAGAAATCACGAAGTAGTGCGATGCAGGTTTTATTTATCCCATCTCATACTTAAAATGTGTAAGTCTATTGCATGTGGTCCCTAAGAAATCTGGAATCACTATCATAATGAATAATAAAGGAGAGGAGATTCTGACCATAGTACCTATATCTTGGCGCATCTATATAGATTACTGACGCCTGAACCTAGCCACCAAGAAAGGTCACTTACCTTTGCCCTTCATTTATCAGACAGTCGAAAGATTTGCTACAAAGGAATACTTCTATTTCTTCGATGGGTATTATGTATACATTCAGGTTGCAATAGCCTCTAACGATAAGACAAGACCGCCTTCACCTATCCATTCGGGGTGTACGCTTTCAGATGAATGTCATCCAAATTGTGTAACACCCTTGCTATACTTCAGAGATGTATGTTGGTCGTATTTACTAACATGGTGGGCAATTTTCTTGAGGTATTCATGTTGATTTTTTGGTTTATGGAGATAATTATTATCAATGTCAGACTTATCTAGATTGAGTACTTCATAGGTGTTGCGAAGTCAATTTAGTGCTCTCTTGGGAGAAGAGTCACTAGATGGCGAATGAGGAAATTGTGTTGGGTCACATCGTCTCCAAGAGAGGCATGGAGGTCGACCCAACCAAGATGGAAGTGATACTAAAACTTGAGCCACCTGCTGCATTGAAGCAAGTCAGGAAATGATGAGAGAGAGTTTGACAGAGGTTCTTAATGTCTGATCTTAGAGGTCCTGCAGTGTTGGACACGTCGAATCCAGCAATCATTGTAGTAGTCGCTCTCGCGGTACTCAGAATGTATCTCAGTCAATCATCAACAATCAACCCACGATATATAGTTAAACAATTAATAATGTTGGGTGAAATTTATTATACCCTACATAAGATGTATAGTGATAAAGTAGTAGTGGTTGAACCACTAGAAGCAAACAGGGATAGGTATAATTATTAATAATAAAAATCAACAATAATTATTTTTGTACTTTTTAGATTTTTCTGATTTTCTGTGGGTTTCAGTTATATTTAATTTTTATGTTTTTGATTTTTGGATTTTTATTTTTTTTAATTTTGTAAATTTTTAGTTTCTTGTTGTTTTTAAAGTTACAATATATATCTATATATCTCTATTTATAATAATACCAAATATATATATTATAAATAACATATATGATATATAATAAATAAATATATGAAATATATAAAGGAACATACTTTTATTTTTTTAGAGGTTTTCAATATATATTAGGTATTTATAAGTAATAATAATAAAGTATATAAGTAATATGAGGTATAAATACTCTATATAAGGTTTTGTAATTCTAAATATTGATATATATATATATATAATCAAAATTCAAAAAATAACTTTTTCCTATTTTTAAAATTTTTCTTTTTTTGTGGTTTTTTTTATATTTTTTGCTAATTGTTTTAGGTTTTAAAATATTGAATATATCAAAGTAGTGAGCGATATGAATATGTCGAATTGTTTTTGGTGTTAAAAATATATAATAGGCCCAAAAATTCCCAAAGTTATTTTAATATATACTATATAATATAAATAAAAATACAGAACATAAAACTATTTTTTAAATTTTAAAGTTATTTTTATTGATTTTTATAAGTTTTTAAGTTTTTGTGATATTTAGTGTTTTCCTTTTATATTTTTTTGTGATTTTTGATGTGGAGGTATAATATATGATAATATATATACTCTAGTTTTGTAATTTTAAAATAAGGGTGTATATTTTTTGGTTTTTTTCTCTAGAAACAAGGAATAAAATGCTCCTAGATGATTTTTAATAAATTTGAAAATATAATAAAATGCTAAATAAAAAAATGGTTGTGTATTAGCATGATTTAAAGCATCTACAATATTTTTCCCAACATTAATGAAACACATGTGCTATTTAATAAAAAAACATAAAAATAGATAGGCTAACACGAGCTTTATTGTAATAGAAAAAGTGCAAGGGTACATTGCAAATAACCTCAAGAATTAACACATATTACAGTTTTAAAGACTAAAAACAAAAACCAAATTTGGTAGGGCTTTAAAGCAAAAACACCATGCGCCTCATGATTGATGTGGTGACTTGGAAAATGTCCTAAATGTAATATGCATGAAGTGCTTGGGCCCTTTTGCAAAATATACAGAAATATTTAAACTAAAGTTAATATAATGGACCAAATGACAAATATGAAACATGGCAGGGCTACTTAAATATTTACTCGAAAGGGTGCTATCAAACAACACAAGACACGTCATGTGGCTCGACCTATGGTGACTGAGGGTGACTCTTCGCCTCTTGTATAGATGACCCATATTAGATATGTGCCACGTATCTTGATCAGACGATTCAGGGGGTGTCTGAAAGAACACCCCAAGAACATCTCCTGGGCAACTTTTGATCGGCCTTCTCTCCTCGCTCCAACCTTTGTTCTTTTTCGTAATGTTCTCTTTAGCTTCCTAGAGCTGCGCCACATCTACAAGTGGTGTTAGGTGGGTTTGGGCCCCATCGATAGGCGACTCGATCTCAAGGTCCATTGGATCTACTGTTGGGCTTCGACGACTTGCTCCAGGTGAAGATTATGAGAAAAAATCTTAAGCTCATCACGGAAGCACGAAGATCACATCATATGCGATCGGGAGCGAATACTCATACTAGTCGCTCGGGGCAGCAGAATTTCAAAAAAATTATGTGATGAAATCACAAGATCTAAGAATACTTCTTGAATCGTTTCATTGAGATCACAAATGGGAATCAGGGTTACCTCTTGAAGCATGCTTGTGATCGTATATCTACACGAAGAGATCTCATTTGTCAAGTTCGATCTAATGTAGATCGCACTTGCAGGTGCGAGGATGAATCACGTGCTTCCCACAATACACGTTGATGATCGAAGCAATGAATCTCCTGATTTCATCTCAAAAAATTTGACATCATCTCCAAGATCGAAAGGCACCAAAGAAGATGAATATCCACGAGCAGTCGAGGTGGCAACACAACGACGTAGCGACAATGATGACTTTTTCTCCAACACAATGTGGATAGCCACAAATGAGAGAGAAAGAGAAAGAGGTCATGTAGAGAAAGAGTTCCTCAAGGAAATGTGTGTAAGAACAAAAGGCTAGGGCTACCCCTCCTTTTATAGTAATTGGATTTTTATGGATCTCAATCCATGTGCTCATACAAATCCAATGGTTGACATTGATTTGTGTTTTCAATCAATGGCCATGATTTTGTTCTATAAATATACAACAAATAATTAATTTAAAAGAAACTAAATATAATGAAATATATTTAATAAATTTAAAATCAATTAAATAAATTCATATGTAATATTAGGGAAAGGAGTGTATCCTCTTTCCATACATAGAGTGGGCATCCTCCATTGAGAGATTCTCTTAGTGGTCATCCATGCCATGTATGGTATGGTGGCTATCTCCTTCCAATTTGGTGAGATCTTTTATCTCACCAAATACTCCAGATATGCAACAACTATTATTTCATATTTATTTACCAAAATAATTCCAACTTTTTGTGATAATTTCAATCATGCCAATGATAACTTGTGAATCATATTCACACTTACAAAATAAAATGTATATTGCATTTACAACTAATTATTCAATGTGAATACAATTATCATCAACTATTATCTCGTAAATACATATTACAATTAACTCTCTCTAATACATTATAAATCATATTTATAATATCCAAGAGAAACATCAATTGTGTTATCCACATTATTCACATCCTTGATAAATATATCACATTTAATCATCTTGGATGTACATTCTCATGAGTCCAAATAATATGAATCAAACTCATATTATTCTTAATAATTAAATCACATTTATTATCCATTTTTCTCAATGCCTATTATAGTATAAACAATAGAATTATTCTCGAACTCTTTCAAGAATAATTTGCTTTCTCCGCAGATACATGGAGATAAGGACATGGCAATTTTACGGTCCATGTATAGTTACTTCGATATTGAGATCATATCTCAAATCCAGGTCTCAAGGACCTCTCAAAGATATAATCTTCTCATTGCATATAAATCACATTTAGATCAATGACCAAGATCATATTTCTATACCGATAGTTGTCACTAAAATCCTAACATGTTTCATCACTTTCTTGGTATAGAACCGTCATGGTTATACAATCGTTTATGACCACATCACTCTTAAGTATTCCTAATACCTTGTTGACAGAATTTGTTTAGGTCGGTTTTAATTTAGATGGATAAAAATGTCTAGTCTCATTGACCCAAAGAATCACACAATAAAAAATTTATTTTTCTCATGCTGAATTAACTACAAAAGAATTGTGTAATAAGAGAATTTTTTTGCTATTTAATTAATCTATATAGCAACATGATCGAACTCAGGGAGGCTACAATTCTCGAGACTCATTCATATAATTGAAAAATCAATTAAAGGGAAAAGGGAATCTTAAATTCTAACTATCTTGATATTTATGGAGTTTTTATTATTTTGATTTTTTAATTTTCTATATTTTTTATTTTCTGATTTTCAATTTTTTATGTTTTTAATTTTGTAAATATAATTTTCAAAACAACTTTATATACAAAAGAGATTCAATTTTTTTAGATTTTTAAGTATGAAAAAAATTGATAAAAAATGCCTAAATGAAATATTTTTTTATTTTGATATTTTTACAGTTTTGCGATTTTTCAAAGGTTATTTATTTTTTTAGGATTTTCAAAACAAAAAAACATGGGAAAATGCAAACAGTTAGCAAATTGGAATATATTGCAATTTAAAAATATAAAATGAAATCAAAAATTGCACCAATTTTTTTTCTAAAAACTAGAATGAATTATCTTCAAACATGAAGTGAAATCACATCTTTTGTATTTTTCTTAAATATAATATGCTTTTTTTTTAAATTTTGTATATTTTACATTTTCTTGGGTTTAAAAAATAATTAATGCATGAAATTGGATCGAAAATAAAATGCATAGCAAGAAAACAAAACCATTTTTTTGGAATTTTTTATGCAATGTTTGAATTTTTATGATTTATCAAAGTTCAAACAGGGAAAAATGATGTTTTTCATTCTTAGTAATAGCAAATAAAAATAAAATGCCATGAAATATTTATACCATGAAGAGGAACACAACAAGAATATAAGACGAATTTTTCAGATTTTATTGAGTTATAAATATACTTTTTTCAACAAGAAGAACATGCAAAATAATTGTCTAGATAATAGGGACTGGACTGCAATTAATCAAAGTTCTTGAATGAAAAAATAACAAGAAATAACGAAGGGGAAAAATTGCAATTCACCCAATGATAGGGCGTGCATCGCACGTGATAGAGGTGGAAGGGGCTATTTTGTAGTTTTGGAAATGTCAGAGGGCCTATGCACAATTTTCCAAAATAAATGCATGCAAAGCGCGTGCTGCTCCCTAGCAAGGACTTTATTGCTGATTTGGAGAGATTCAGGGGAGAAGTTGCAATTTCGCCAAAAAAATTAGGGTTCACATGTTTGGAGAGTTCTTGTACTTTCCTCTTTCATTTCTTGCAAAAGAGGCAAGGAGGGCTATGCTGCCCCTCTTCTTCACATGCAAGTAATGGGCGGTAGTGAAGGTCTTCAGTTGGTAGGAGTTTGCGGTGATCAATGGAGGGTGGCACGCCTCACGCGGAGGATGGCGACGGAGGTAGATGGATGGCTGGGGTTGCGCGAGGGGGTCGGATGTGGAGATCTGGCGACGGGCAGCGCTGTTCCTGTTCGCTAGCTGTTTGGTTGAACAGTGAAAGGCTTCACGTGGAGGGGCTGGACCAAGGTGGTCTAGGAGTGTGGCGACTTAACCGTGAGGTAGAGGAGATGGCTGATGTGGCGAGCTCCCGGCGGGCAAGAGAAGAGGGCGGGGTCGCCTGCAGGTGGTGGACGTGTGCGGCTGGCGAGACTGGTTGGCAGCTATGGCATGTGAAGGTGGTTGATAGCGGCTAGTGAAAGTGCATCGAGCACGAGCTCACAGCTCTCCTGCGGAGGGTGGTCGATGGTGCTCCAGGAGGTGAAAACTGTGGTGGATGGCGGTGCGGCTGACGAAGATCTGAGGTCCTGCAAAGGCTCTGAGTCGCAGGCGACGTTGGTGATTGAGATGAGCTGAAGGAGGAGGGGTGACACACACCCTTGAGGTGGTCGACGAGGTGCGATGGTGCGCGACTCCATATGGAGGTGAAGGGAGCGTATGACGGCTGTGGATTCCATGCGGAGGGGTTGTGTATGTGGAAAACAGAGGCTGCCTTGGTCGTACTACTGTGGAGATGGAGCGGCCAGCGCTGCCTGCGGGAGGAGAGGGCGGCGCCTGCGGCTCTATTTATTTTTTTATATTTTTTCTTTATATAGTAGCTGAATATTTTTTATTTTTTTTAAATTTTTTTAAAAAGCTTGAAGCTGCAATAAAATAGGATAATTTTTACTCGAGCATGACGGCTCGTTCAAGAAAAAATAATGAAAAAAATGTAAATGGTGTCGGATCTGGCAAAGTGAGAGATCGAATACGTGTCTCTGATCACCGGGCGTGACCGGAGTTGAGAGATCGTGTGAAGTAGAATGTGAAATGGAGAGATCGATAATATGAGATGGTTAAATCGAAATCGAGGGCGGATCGAATCTTGATGGTTGATTGACTAAAAATGATTAACTAATATCTAGCAATAAAAAAATGATAATGAAATTAAAAATGTGAAGAATTAGGGTATGATTAACCTAGGTTAAGAACAAGAAAAATTGGATCTCACTGTGGGAGTAGAAAATTGTCGTAATGGCCTTGACGAATGCCTACTCACTATCACCAGAAGGCTTAGAGGCTATGCATACAATAAGAAACTCTTGGAGATTAGGCTCCTATCACAAAGATTGATCAAATTGAAACGAGTGAGGAGGAACCAAATTAATAGGGGAAAATTGAATTTGAATTTCAATATTTTGAATGGAGATAAAGATAATGAAAATTTGTAATGAGAAAAGATAAGAAAGAAATTAAGTGTTAAAATTATTTACATTATTTATTTATTTATTTATTTATTTTCGTCACTTTATTAAATTAAATAATAAAGGTAAAATATTTATTTTTTGTGAGGGAAATTTAAGGGAATTATTTATATACATATATTATATACATATGGTACATTATATACATAGTTAAATAAGGACATTAGTTTATTTTTTTGTTTTAATTTTTTTATTTTTATTTTAAATAATTATTATTAAAAAATATTTACAATACTTTACAAATATAATATGTATAAAAATAAATATATACGATAAATAAATGATAAACTTGCACAAACCACCCCGAAAATTTGTCTTTCAAATCGTAACTCCAAAAATTATGAAAATATAATGATTTTAAAGATAATTTAAGTTAGAATACAATGGAAGTGAGTTTGATTCAATTTGAGTTCATATGAGCCAGAATTGATCTTTCAATTATCGCTTTATGGCTTTTTCTGGATGTGATTACTTTTATTCCGTACATGATTTTATTTTGAAGTTATTTTATTCTTTAGAAAATATTTTTATTTACAATTTTTGTTTTGAAAAATATTTAAATTGAGATAAATTTGTATACAAATAAATTATGTAAGTTTTATACAAATATACACAAAAAGTATTTATAAAGCAATTTTTTGGATTTTCTGATTAAGGACCCTATATCCCCCTATTTTATTCCTAGTCGATCAGGTCAAGTCTTATACTTCTCTCGGGGTTCAGATCAACCGGTATCTATTACATATATAAAGTCTTTTTTTTATTTATTTTTCCTTTATTTATTTATTTATTTTAGGTTAAAATAACAATATATTTACAATATTTACGTACAGATGCAAGTTAGTAAGAATAAGGATTTAGTATTACGCATCTTTGTTTTATAAGTGATTTTAAGCTAAAAGAAATGAATAAAGATAATGAAATATAGATTCATCATCCCCCTATGCTTTACCTTTGCTAGTCCCTTAGCAAACATTTATTTGAAAGAATAAGTGACTAAAATAAATGAAAGGAAACATAAAGAAATTAGGATATTGAGTATTAAACTTATCTTTAGAAAATTATAGTATGGAGCTCTATCAGACCTTTAGATTATTAGTGTGGCAAAACCTTAATGGGAAATGGATTTAAAACCTAACAACCTCTATATTCCACAAGACTAGTATTCAGGTTTCCTCAACAGTCAGGTCAGAACAAGTTTACATACACAAATTCCTATGACTATGAATCTTTACTTGTATGGTGTAAGTGAAATATAGCTCCCCATCTCAAATGTAGCAAAGAAACAGCCTCTCTCAACAAGGTAACTCTAGTCCTCCAATCTAGCAACTCTTTCCTCGAGGAGCAGGGATATTCCCTTCTAAGTTCAAGTACAACAAGCTCAGGAAGAGGAGATGGAGAAAAGAATGGACGGTAACTAGTGTAGTGACCTATCCTTGGATGCATGACCAGCTATAGCCAAGTTATCCAGCTGCAAGCATACAAAAATTTGACTTTGAAGCTCTTATTATTATTATTATTATTTATACTTGTATATACACTCCGACAGGCATTTTACTTTTCAATCAAGCATATCCACTTATGGAAATTTTACATTTTTCTCTCTTTTTATGAAAATATATACAAGGTGTAGCATTTACATAATGAGTTTTTCCTCTTGAGCTAGTATAATATCCCTCTTTTGAAGCATTATTGCAATCCCACAACATCCTGTCTTTAGACCTCAATACTACTAGATCAGGTTGAGATGCACTACCCTACATAGAGGAAGATGAGAGGTTCCTCCTAGATGTACTACCCTCATATGCTACTCCAAGCCAAGAGATTCTGCCTCCACACTACCTCCTCCATAAAGAGCTACGTGTAGAGTGCTTGTCCAAGATAAGCCACGATCTGAAAGAATCATGTGTGTGTTGTTAAATATTCTACCTAGACTAATCAAGATGACCTATGAACATAGTCTTATGGACTCAAAGAATTATGTCGCCAGGACCAGAAAAGATTATCTTCAGCTCATATAAGGTTCCTCTGAAAGTAAGTGGATTAAGGTCTAACAAAGCTCCATTCTTTTATTTTATTCCAACCTTAGTTTAAATATCAATGTTATCCAGAAAAATGCACATGCAAATGCAAGAAAATATGTACATGCAAAAAGAAAGCAAATTTTTTTGAAACATTTTTCTAATTTTGAACATTTTATGGATTTTTGAAAAAAAATGCACATGTGAAAAGAGATTTCTTTGAAATTTTAATTATGAAAATTTTTATAGACATTTGGTTTTGTAGTTTTTAGGGATTTCTTAAGGGGAAAAGTTAGTAAAATATATACAAGTATATACATGGATAATTTTTTTGGTTTTTTTTGTTTTTTTTTGTTAAAAAAGTTAGTAAAATATATACAAGTATATACAAGTTTTTTTTTGTTTTTTTGTTGTTTATTTATTTTTTTTATTGTTTTGTTGTTTTGTTTGTTTGTTTGTTTGTTGTTTTTTGTTTTTTAATAATAGGTGATCAAAGTCTATATACACACGTGGATTTTACAATTTTATATGCATATCCCAAAAATAATCATATTTAGAAGTTTGAGTTATGTCTAAAGTATATATACAATATATACGACATCCCCCTATACTTAGCTCGAACTATGTCATCGTAGTGATCAGATAGCGACAAAGGAAGACATAACTCATGATAAGTATAGAAAAGTGAAAAGTCTCCTATGCTACAATGACTCAAAGAAAAGATGAAAAGAATAGAAGTTGAGGATCCCCACTATACTTAGAATCAAGTAATCCTATGTATATAATACTTTACAAAAGGGAAAAACCGATGAAGATAATGTACAGACTCAACAGCTCGACTTGCCCCCCATACGTAGGGTAGAATAGTCCTAAGCATAGAATATGAACAATTTGGGGAACAATCGAGAGATCAGAAGAATAAAAACACAAAAGAGACGATATGAACAACATCACTACCCCTATAATTAGGGTATAACATCCGTAAGTATAATCAACAACGGAAGTGATGAACATGACAAATATGAACAACACAAATCATTTACCCCCCTATACTTATGATATAGCACATCCTAAGTATAGCATATACACACACACGAAAAGGGGTGAATGATAAAATGGGAGAAGAACAAATCAAACAAAAGGATATACAAGAGGTTGTCAGCTCATGTATCAGACGCAGAAGATGGAATCAAAGGATCATCGTCTGATACCACAGATATAGAATCAACGACAAACATGAATGTATCATGATCTAGATATGGCTTCAACAATTATCCATTCACAACAAATGGTTGTTCGTCAGATGACAACCTAGATATGACAATACTCCCATTGTCACGCATAGCTCTCACAATGAACGGTCCTGACCATTTGCTTTTAAATTTTTCTAGAAACAACTTCAGCTTAGCATCAAATAACCACACTTTCTGATCAGGAGAGAAATTATTCCTTCAAATGTGTTTATCATGCCAACGTTCGACTTTCTACTTATACATGAGTGAGCTATCATATGCAGAATCTCGGAATTCCCACTTCCTGTTCTTTCCTACCTTCTCATAATCAAGATTGCATACAGAGTGCCCATAAAGATTTGTAATTTAATTCCAATAGAAGGTGGCAAGGCTTTCCATACACCAATCTATAGTGAGACAATACCCAAAGGAGACTTGTACGCCATCCGATACGCCCATAGAACCGAATCAAGCATCTGGGACCAACTCTTCCTATCTGGATGTACAAGTTTTTGCAATATCGTCTTGATCTTCCTATTTGAAATTTCTGCCACGCCATTAGTCTGAGGGAGGTAAGGAGACACAACTCTGTGTTCAATGGCGTACTCCTTCACAAGTGTCTTTACTTCTTTATTAATGAAATGGCTTTCCCCATCTGAAATCGGTATTTTGGGAATCCCGAACCACGGAATAATGTGGTCCTTCAGAAAGAAACACACTGTAGGACTATCTGTGGCTCGGATGGGGATAGCCTCCACCCATCGACTACCATAATCCAAGCAGGAAGTACTGAAATCCTTGACTAATAGGAAATGGGCCCATGATGTCTATGCCCCAATCATAAAAAAATAACAGAAATATGTATGTATCTTAGGGGCATAGTATCTTTGGAACCAACGGTTCCTCCCATTTTCTGACAGTCAGTACACCCTCGAACATATTATGTAGCATACTTAAACAATGTGGGCCACCATAGGCCACTCTGTAAAACCTTTGTCATCATGTGTTTCCCCGAATGATGCCCACCAGATTCTAGTTTGTGATAGTGCTAAAGTACACTGGTGTGATTCTCCTGAGGAATGCACCTTCTCCAAATACAATCTGCACCCTCACAAAATAGATACGTATCCTCCCATTGGTAATAATGAACCTCTAACAGAAATCTATCTACCGTGTACTTCAACCAATCTTGTGGAACTTTCTTGGAGACAAGATAGTTCACAATATCAGCATACCATGGGAGTGAATCCAAAGATAAATTGGTCTCATCTGGAAAGGTTTCGAAAATAGGGATCATGTTTTGCTCATAGGTCTATGCATCCGTGATATGGGAAAGGCGATATACCACAACATTTTTCACTCCAGGTTTATTTCGAATCCCTAAATAAAATTCCTGGAGAAGAAGGATCCATTTGACAAGGCGTGGTTTGGCATCCTTCTTTGTCTGCAAATATCGTATGATAGTGTGATCTGTGTATATAATAACGAGGGAATCTAGGAGGTAAGATCTGAACTTCTCTAGCCCAAACACAACTGCTAACATCTCCTTCTCAGTAACTGTATAATTTCATTGTGCTTCATCCATAGTCTTGCTAGCATAGTGTATAGCAAATGGTATCTCATCCATTCTCTGTCCTAAAACAGCTCCAACTGCAAAAACTGAGGTGTCGTTCATGATCTCGAAAGGAAGAGACCAATTAGGTGGTTGTAAGACAGGAGCACTGGTAACCATATCTTTCATCTGGTGGAATGCAAGGAGGACTTTCTCGTCGACAACAAACCCACTCTCCGTACACAAAAGCTCAGTCAAAGGTCTGGCGATCTTACTGAAGTCCTTTGTGAATTGCCTATAGAATCCTACGTATCCTAGAAATGACCTCGACTGCTTCAAATTCTATAGTGGCTCTAACTTGAAAATCACATCAATCTTAGCCAGGTCAACCTCCATACCATGTTTGGAGATGGCGTGGCCCAATACAATCCCATTAGTCACCATAAAGTAACTCTTCTCCCACGAGAGCACTAGGTTTACCTCACACCAACGTTAAAGAATGCGGTCTAAATGAGCAAGACATGTATCAAAACTATCCTCATAGACCGAGAAATCATCCATGAAAACTTCAAGGAAACTACGCGCCATGTTGATAAAAACAACCAACATACACCTTTGGAATGTAACAGGGGCAATACACAATCCAAAGGGCATCCATCTAAAGGTGTAGGTGCCAAACAAACAATTGAATGCAGTTTTCTCTTGATCCTCAGGAACGATAGCAACTTGGTGGTATCCCGAGTACCAATCCAAGAAGCAGAAATACTCTTTCCCTGCCAAGCTCTCAATAATCAGATCAATAAATGGTAGCAGAAAGTGATCCTTCTTGGTAGTTGAGTTCAGGCATTTGTAATCTACACAGACACGTCATGAAGTAGGTACCTGGGTTGGAATCTCCTCACCACGGTCATTCTTTACAATCGTAATCCCAGATTTCTTCGGGTCCACATGTAAAGGGCTGACCCACTTGGAATACAAAATGTGATATATAAAGCCAGCATCACACCATATTCTGATCTCCTTCATGACAACCTCCCTTAGATTTGGATTTAGACGGCGTTGATATTCACAGGAGGGTTTGCAGTCATCCTCTAGGTAGATATGATGAGAGGATAAAGGTGGGCTAATCCCACGGAGATCCGAGGTATTCCATCCTATGGCCTTGTGGTTTCTCTCAAGAACCTCTAGCAAGAGAGATTCTTGTTCAGTGGTCAAGTGTGAGATGAGGATAATCGGAAACATTTGGAGGGGACCCGCAAGGAAGGCATATTGTAACGTTGATGGTAAAACCTTGAGCTCAGGTGGGGTCTGAATCGGATCTACAATAACCTCTGCTACTGTACTGGTAGACGGTATGTGATATGTACTTTGTGGACTGTCCACATTGGCTACTAACGACTCAGCAAGTAAAATCTCTGATGGATCTACAATGAATGATTTGTGCTCAGAAAGGAGGGGCTCATCAAGGTATTCAGCATTTTTATCAATTATTGGTAAATTTATCTCAACAATAATCTCAGAAAGATGTTTGTAATCTGTGCATGACTCAGTAAATTCAATGAATGGCTCAGATATCTATACCTCAGAACTCTCAGAATGAGGCATATCAAAGGTAATCTCAAAAAGTGTCAAAGGAATATCATAAGGTGCATCTAAAAACTCAGATTGATCCTCAGAATTCAGCTCAAACTGCCAATCATCAACTAGCTCAATTGGACCACAAAGGGAATTCATGTCGATTGTTCTTTCCATAGATTTCTTTTGGGAAAAGAACTCATGGGTATATATGAAATCAATGAAAAGATCTGTCTCTTGGAATTTAGCAAGGAAATCACAGTCATCTGGATCTGATGTAACTTTCTCTGTCTAATCTGTTGCTGGTGGTGGTGATTGTCTAGGATCAGAGATCATCTCAATTTTTACATTGTCATTGTAAGAGTGAAAGATGATATCTCCAGTACCATAATCAATTGGTGCTTCGACCGTTCGGAGGAACGGTCGACCTAGTATGATCGTGATATGGAGTAACGATGTAGGTATGTCCATATCAATGACAACAAAATCAATAGGGAATTCCATTCCCTGCACCATTACAAAAATGTCCTCTAAAATGCCACTTGGCCTCTTAATCGATCTATCAACAAACTGAAGGATCATCTTGGTTGTTTTAAGAGGCCCTAACTGAAATTCAGTTAACAAAGAGGATGGTATGAGATTAATGGAGGAACCTCTATCAATAAGAGCACGATCAAATTCCTGAACAAAGATATGGCAACGGATGTGAGGTGTTCCCTTGTCTCTCTTTATATGCGGGAGGTTACTGATGGCATGAACTGTGGCCATGGTCAAAATATGTTTCTCGGTTTCCGTTCGTCTGTTCTGCTTTGGTTGACGCAATAGTGTACATGCCTCTTTCATTCCCTCTTCCACTGCAGGCATGTATTCCATGGCCTTAGGGAGCATCATCTTTAAAAATATGTTCTATAAGATGTCAACCACTCTAGGATCAGATAAGGTTATTTTTAAGTTTGGATTTTTTTTATATTTAAGAGCAGAAGAAAATGACACAGAATCAGAATAAACATTCAAACATTCATTTTCATTATTCAAAGTAGAATCCTCATGTATAAAAGGACAACCAGAATCAGTTTGTACAGTGATTCCCAAATTAGGTGAAGGAAAAATAGAATGGATGCAGGTGCTGGTGAAGAGGAAGAATCTACAACTGGTAAATTCTCCCTTGCTGATGTTGATCTACATCTGCCTGGTGAAGGTGGTGGTGAAGGCAGTGAAACTCCAGACTTGGGTGCTGCTACACTAGGCCTCTCAATTTTTGGTAAAGAAGATGATGTGGATGATGATGCTCTCTGATTGGTTCGATCTCCAACTCCAACTAGTGCCTAGGTGGCTGCAATCGCCTATCGCTCCTTAGATGAATGGTGTCAGATAAACATGTAAAATCAATGGACATACTTGTCTTATGTATGGGTGGGCTATTGGCTACCTACTCCTTATGTCTGAAGTTATTGGGGTTGGCTTCGACCTGTGCTGGAATCAGTGTCTTGGTGGTGGTCAGGTCGTCGATCCGCCGAGTCAGTTCATTCATGTTCTTCATGAGCAATGCAAGTTGGTCCGGTGTTAGGTTGACTAAAGGGCCTTCAGGGTGCTCATTGACTGGTTGTCACTGAGATTGATAATGTGGATCTTCTTGGTAATGATATGGATTCTGATAATGAGGAGGAGTCATATTAATAGGGAAAAGAATTGAATTTGAATTTCAAAATTTTGAATGGAGATAAAGATAAGGAAAATTTGAAATGAGATAAAGATAAGAAAGGAAGTTAGTGTTAAAATTACTTACATTATTTATTTATTTATTTTGGTAACTTTATTAAATTAAAAAATAAATTTTAATTATTTATTTTTTTAGGGTAATTTAAGGTAATTAACTATATACATATATTATATACATATGGTACATTATATACATAGTTAAATAAGGAAATTAGTTAGTTTTTTTATTTTAGTTTTTTTATTTTATTTGAAATAATAATTATGAAAATGATTTACAGTTGTTTATAATTACAATATGTATAGAAATAAATATATATGATAAATAAATGGCAAAGTTGCATAATCACCCTGAAAAATCATCTTCTAAACATTAACTACAAAAATTTATGAAACCGCAACCATTTTAAAGATAATTTAATTCAGAATACAATGGAAGTGAGTTTGATTCATTTTGAATTCATTTGGAGCTGGAATTGATCTTTCAATTATCGCTTTATGGCTTTTTCTGGATGTGGTTACTTTTATTCTGTACATGATTTTATTTTACAATTATTTTTAATTTTTAGAGAACATATTTATTTATAACTTTTATTTTGAAAATTTTTTAAATTGAGGTCAATTTATGTACAGATAAAATAATGTAAGTTTTATACAAATATACGTAGAAATGTATATACAATGCATTTTTTGATTTTTTATTAAGGACCATATCTCCCCTACTTTATTCATGGTCGATCAAGTCATGTCTTGACCTTCTCTCGAGGTTCGGGTCAGCCTGTATCTATTACATATATATAATCTTTTTTTATTTTCTTTTTTCCCTTTATTTCTTTCTTTATTATTTTAGGTTAAAATAACAACATACGTACATTATTTACACACAGATGCAAGTTAGTAAGAATAAGGATTTAGTATTATATACGGGTTTTTTATAAGTGATTTTAAGATAAATAAATGATTAAAGATAATGAAAATTTACCATACTTCTACATCCTTCATACTAGAAGACCTAAAATAAACCTAAGATCTTATTTAGACTGTCTTCTGCAGGGTTTTATAATTTAATTTCTTATCTGATCATTGGGAGTTGGTATCGATCATAACTTTCTAAAAGCATATATCACTCGTAGGTATTGATCATATACTTTCCAAAAGCATATATGAAACCTACAAATTCAGTCAAGCTTCCAAAGTGAGGTAACCATGCACGGAATTTTATCCTAATATCTCATGAGTGAGCCCATGTATTCTAGTTCAGTAATGAACTTGTATGATCCCTTTGAGAGATTGTATTACTCGTATGCCCTTGTATGCACACCTGCTCGTCGATGTATAGATCTTTGTTAGGTCATTAACATATCGATGTGCTAAATGTAAATACTCAAACATATAGTAACATATATGTCTCCGGTCAGAGGATCCATCCTATATCATGATAGTGTACGACATAGGCATTTGTTATCTTGATCTTATAAAGTCAACTCTTTGACCTAACTCATCTAACACCTCTGAATCTTTATTCCTATGTAGAGGGCATTTATCAAGAGGTCAGTTAGACATCAACCTATAGAGAAGAATTTCCACCTGCCTCTCAGGTTGGAGATTCCTCTCTCATTGATCACTTGATGATGCTTGATGGGTCCTCAATCTAACTCTTTAGATATCATCCAAGCACCAGCCTCTACGATTCAACATTTGAATCGACAGTTGTATGATCATTAAGATGGCCATGGTACATAACCCTAATTGTAATAATGCACCCATTATGAAAATTAGTTATTCTTCATTTTAGATCAGGGAATGATTTGCAATAACATTTATTGCATAATGGCTCGTCGTAGGCTCACATGTCCAACGTGAGGTGTTTGTCCGAGCGCTTCTCCTGCACAAAATGGGTACTGGACTCCAGGAGAAAGTCCTCAATCCACAATGAAGAAGTGTGCATACATAGATGAAGGGGGAACAGTGCTTCGGTGATGGGGTGATGGGAGGAGCTCGAGAGATCAGATCCTTATAGAATCCGAGGTGGAAATGTGGGTGAAAGATGAAGAATATGTGGGGAATGGAAATGGCAATGGAAATGGGTCAAATCGTAGTAGGGTTTATAGTGGATTTGAGCTGGAATTTAAAGTTGCGGCTCACAAAGATCTTAATATTAAACTACCCTGATGATTGATTAGCTATACTTAAATCTAAACTAGAATGCTGGAAGTAAATGCGATAAGATAAGCAAAAAAGATCATCTCAAACCATTGGACATGGAGTAGAGGAAAGTTTCAACAGAGATGAGCTTCAGCCAAACACGGATCAATAATCCCACCTCCTTTCTCCACGCCAATACCTCTACGGACCTCTTGTTGTCACCAAGGGTTCAAATGGCTCAAGGATATGGGGTTGCAATAGGCAAAAAAGGATCAAAATTAGAAAGAAAAGTGAGGGGGGGTTATTTATCGACGAATGGAGGAGGTGACTTGCGATGAGGATATTGGTCGGCTCGATGAATATAGATAAAATCTTAGTCTTGGGCAAGATTCACGGGACTCCCATCAACAATCTTAGTTCAGATCAAGGAGCCTGGTAATGAGTTGATCAATAGGAAAAAATGTAGGAAATTGGGGTGTTTCTGATAAAAATCATTGCACCTGGGGGAAAGGGAGGAGAGAGGGGTGTTGACCTGAGGTCAACAGTCCCTCTCTTGTGAGTGGTCCATGTAGGACCAATACAGAACAACGAACGTATTGGGAATTTAGTAAATTCAATAAAAATAATAAATGGTTTTATTTTGAAAATAAACCATGAAAATTGTTAATTACCATATGTACTAATATTTGGTCATTTTTTATTTATTTTTACAACTTACTTTATTAGATGTTTGTTTTCACAAGTAAACTTATAGGTATACTTACATATGTTTTGAATATTTTATTTTAATTTCTATTTTAAATTTTATTATTACATTCACATATTTCATATATTTAAACCATAATTAAATACATATTTACATATTTTTAATCTATTTTTCTGATTTTATTTTTTACTTAAATAAATAAAGGAGTTGATATTATAGATATAATAACCCTATATACTATAATACTTTTTCTAATGCTTCTTTCTTGCTTTTATTTATTTTTATTATTTAAATGTATTTCAAGTAATTTTACAAGTATATAAAAATATAAGTAGGCTAAAAATATAAAGAATGAATATATTGAATATAATATACATGTTTAGAGTACTATAGGGACCCAAAAGCCAACATTTGCCCCTTAACTCCATTTTAATGAAACATCTTTATTAATTGATAAATAAATTTTATGAACAATAACCATGAGTTTGGTCAAATTTGAGTTTGTATGGAGGAGATACGTGTCTGGGAAGTTTCGTTTGTGACCCTTTGTTCTATGTGTCACAAACACACTGTGCATTATTTCCGTGTGAAATAAATTTTGTATTTTTTTTTGTATTTTATGTACAAGTTTAATGTCGAGGGTTTTATTATTTGAAGTATAAAGATTGGAAAATAAAATAGGGCCCCAAAAGGCTATTTATTGTCAAATTAAATTGTGGTTTTTAGTGGGTATTTTCTATACAATTGAGTGCCCTATCTCCTCTTACTTTATTCCTTGTCGACCAAGTTAATATTGACATGGTCTCTAGGTCTAGGGTCATTCAGTGTCTTTGACACTTCATTTCTTTTTCTTTTCTTTCATTTATTCTTTTATTATGGAATTAAATACATATATTTATATAGTATTTAAGTGTCAATTATTGGATGTTACTTTATACGAATTAATGCTATATACATGCATTTAGCTAGGGATATAAGGCCAAAATGAAAGAATAAAGGTGAAGAAATGGAGATTCATAAACCCCATATACTTGTCTTTGCTGGTCCCTATCAAACACTTATAACAATAAATGCATAAATCGAAAATAAAGAAAAGAAGAAGAAAGAACTTGGAATAATTTTTTACTTTAAAACTTCTCTCGATAAAGTCAAAGTTTGGAGCTCAGTTAAGATCTTTGGATTTTTGGTCTGTTCAGAACCATATCCATTTTAGAAATAGTGACTCAACAACCCTTAGGTTCCATGATCCTCTATCCGTTCAATCCACAGCCTAGTTAGAACCATCCTTTCAGTCACATACTCTCGCAATCTTGTAATCATGTGTGTGAATTGTGTTTGCTCTTCCCAAACAAGTCACTGAACTATCAAGTGGTCTCATCCTCTGGCAACTCATTCTCGGGGAGATTGATATTTCCTTCTAAGTTCAGGTGTGTGCTAGTTCATAATTGAAGAGGGGATCTAGAGGAATGAGAAACAAAGTGGAAATGGACCAATGTAGTCATATTTCCTTGTGAAGCTCGACCAGTGTAACTAAGTCTTCACCAAGAAGCAGGCCCTTTCTGGAAGCTCAATATTTTTAGAATTTTTTGTGTAGGTACATTCTTATTTTGCACTAACAAATATAGAATCTTTTGTTCTGACCATGTTTGGGGTCTTGGAAAAGTTGTGCTAGAAGACAATTCGTTATCTGAATCTTTACTTCAATCCAATCTCCAATCATAATATACCCACGCTACCATAGGAATCAGGTTGATGTACTTGTCTCAGTAGTCCCCAAGAATGGTTCGTGAGCCACCCTTGATAAAGAGGCCAAGTAACGTCTCGACATAGACTCCAAAATCTTTCAACAAACCATATGGGTTGAGCTAAATGTTAAGTGTGAGGTCCCTAGTCAAGCCATTGTCTCCAGAGTCATACGTATGACATGAACGGTTCTAGTTATACACATTGAATCGACTCATGTACACAATCTCATGGAATCTAAAGAATTAAGTCATAGTGACCCGAAGCATATCAGTTCCAATACTGAACTAGTTCTTCTGATTAAGTGGATTAAGATCTAGACCAAGCTCCAAACCTAAGACTTCATTTAGACTTGTTTAATTGTCATGATCATTCAGAAAAATGCAGATGCTTTGTAATGCAAGAAAATCTTTTTTGTGAAGCTATTTTTGGATTTTGAACCTTTTATGGATTTTTTTTCAAAAAAATACAATTTTTACGCAAATTTTAAAACATTTTGCCAATTTTTATGGGTTTTGAAAATTTTGACATTTTTAGGAATTTTTAATAAAGATTAGTGAATGGTATATGTACAAATATTTACATAGGAGTGCATACTTATTTACAAGAATTGGGTGAGGAATTTACATTAGGAATTCGTACATAAGAAAGCTGGTACTTGCAAGTTCTGTATACAAGGGTTATATACAGAATTTTATTTTGCTATAATTCTATTCAAGGTTCTCAAAATAGTTGAAAATATTTTTTCAAACATTTTGAAAACTTTATTTTTCAAATAATTTGACAAACTTTTTACAAACATTAATAAAATTTGAAAATCATTTGCAATGATATTTCAAAGTTTTATATAGATTTTTCAAGTTATTTTCCAACCATTTTCTAAATCATTTGCAAAGTAATTCTCAAAAAAATTATTCAAATAAATGAATCAAAATTTTGCAATCATTTACAAAAGGTTTATACAAAGGTTCAAAAACATTTTACAAAAAGTTTTCCAAATAATTTTCAAAAAATGTTTCAAGAGATTTTCCTACCACTTTTCAAAGCAATATGCAAATTTCTTTAAACCGATTTATTAAACATATTTACAAAATGTTTTGAAAAATTTTATACATATTTAGATTATATTCTTTATAATTGAGTTATTTTATACCGTTAATCTACTAATGTATTTTAGACATATTATTAAAATGTGAAAGTACGAGTTATGGCTAAAGTATATACAACGTATGTATGGCTCCCCTATACTTAGCTTGAGCTATGTCCTCATAGTGATCAAAGAGAAAAAGGAAAATATAGCTTTTGTTGAGTATAGGAAAGTTTATAATGTAACACTTAAAAAAGAATAAAAAGTCGATTGTCCCCCTATACTTAGGATCAACTAATCCTAAGTATAATATATTGTACACCAAGAGGGGGTTATCATGGACTAGGATGTACAAAAGAGTCAAAGACCCTGCTTGTCCCCTCTATAATTTGGGTGAAATATTCCTAAGCATAGATAAGAAATATCAAGAAGGTGGGAAGCACGTGAGAAAGTACAATAAAGAATTACTCGAATACACTCATCCTCCCTATACTTAGGATTAAGTATGTCCTAAGTATAGACCAAATGAATGGAATGAATGATATATCAGAAGAATGAAAGAGATGAAATAGAAAAGAAAAGAAGACAATAAATAATGTTTTTGAAGCTTAAGTGTTGAGTCTTTCTTGCTCTATAAGCTCATCTTGAAATGCCACCTATATCAGGTCAACCACGGGCATGAATGTATCATGTTCGACGTATGGCATCAATAGCTATTCATTCACGATGAAAGTTTGTGCATCAGCTGACAATCCAAATATAATGATGCCTCCATTGTCACACACAATTTTGACAAAAAAGGGCCCTGACCATTTGCTTTTCAGTTTTACTAGAAACAACTTTTACTTTGCATCGAACAACACCTTTTGATTTGGCTCGAAAGTTGTTCATTTGATATGTTTATCGTGCCATCTCTAGACTTTCACCTTATACATGAGGCTGTTATCTTATGCAAAATCTCTGATTTCCATCAATCGATTCAGGTTAAGTTTCCTTCTCTTGTCAGCTATCTATCTATCCTAGTTGCTTATATTGATTACCCATAGTGATTTTTGAATGAGTTCCACGAGTAAGTGACATGGATTGTCGTACACCAGGCACAATATGGAGACATTCCTAGAGGAGACTTGTACATTGTACGATAAGCCCAAAGAACTGAGTTAAGAAGCTGTGAAAAGTTCCTTCTATCTGGACAAACATGTTTCTGTAAAATAGATTTGATATCTCTGTTAGATCATTTAACCAAGCTGTTAATCTGTGGGTGGTAAGGAGATGTGACATAGTGTTCAATGTCTTAGTTCTTTGTTAGCTTCTTTACTTCTTTGTTGATAAAGTGGCTACGTCTATTTGATATGAGGATTTTTGATATCCCAAATCGTGAAATGGTGTTGTCTTTAAGAAAGGCACATACTGTGTGACTGTCTACGGGACGAGTGGGGATAGCCTCCACCCATGGAATAACATAATTGACAACAAGTAGGATGTACTCATAACCGTTACTATTAGGAAATGTGCCCATAAAGTCGATCGTCCATGCATCAAAGTCAAATGGTATCTGAATGTACTTGAGAGGCATGGTGTCTCTTAAACTGATGGTGTTGCCCCTCTTCTAATAGTCAGTACAACCTTTAACGTATTCTATATCATCGTTGAAAAGAGTAACCACTAGAGGCCACATTGAAGCACTTTCGTTGTCGTACACTTTCCAGAATGGTTTCCTCTGGATTCTAATTTATGACATTGGTTCACAACACTTGTGTACTCCTCCTCAAGAATGCATCTTCGTCATATATAATCAACACCTTCACGAAACAAGTAAGGATCCTCCCATTAGTAAAAATGTATGTTAGACATGAACTTATCCACTTTCAACTTTGGCCAATCATGAGGAACGTCCTTGGAGATATGGTAGTTTACAATATTGGCATGCTACGGGAGAGAGATGGCAACCAAGATAGCTTCATCTGGGATGGTTTCAGTGATTGAAATGCTTTCATGTCCAAGAGTTTTTATCTCAGCCATTCTGGAAAGGTGATATGCCACAACATTTTTGACTCCAGGTTTATCAGGTATCTCTAAATAAAACTCCTGGAGTAGAAGAATCCAACGCAGTAATCGTGACATAGCATGCTTCTTGCTTTGCAAGCACTATATGGCATATTGGTCCATATATACATTAACTTTTGATCCGAGCATGTGACAAATCTCCATTTCATCAACTTTATTCTTTCATTTTGGCATTTTAACACTAGATAAATGCATATAAATAACATTATTTTGCATAAAATAATATATAGGATTTATCATGTAAATATTGTATAAAATATTGTGTTTAAAGGCAAAATAAAGTAATAAAGAAATAAAAAGAAAAATAAATGAAATACCATAGGTAACGAATGACCCTAAACCCTGAGACCTAGGCATCATGATGGTGGGGATGATAAGGAATAAAGTAGGGGAAGATAAGGGTCAAAAATACAATAAAACCTCGATTTGTAAAGACATCAATAAGTCCATTTTGGGATGTATTTTATTCTTTATTATTTATAACTCAAATCAATAAACTTTGTACTTGAAAGTTATAGATAAAAATATATAGAAAATACAAAATTTATTTCACATAAAAAATATACAATGTGTCTTCTACACTCAAAATAAATACCCTCAATCCTAAATTCACATACATGTATCTTCTCCTTATGAACTCAGAATTCACCAAAATCACTTTAATTGCATATAACTTTTAATAAGCTATTTAATGAAGGCAATTTCAGTTAATTTGGAGTTAACAAGCAGAGGTTAGGAATTAAACCTCTATTATACATTATACCATAATAAAAATTTTATGTTTATTTATTCTTTATATTTTTATGGTTTATGTTTTTATAATCATGTAAATATTATTTATAATATATGTTTTTGATTATAATAAAATAAAATCATCAAAAATATAATAAAATAAATAACTTTACAAAGATACATAGATGAATGATACATATACGTACATATATAAAAAACACATATTTACATAAGTAAACCAATTACTTCATAAAAATATAATTAAATCATTTTTTTATGAATTCATATAATTTGTAAATATATAAATTATGTACATAAAAAGAAAAGTCAAAAATAAAAAATAAAAATAAAATACATGTTGTATAGCTAAATATACCTATTTGTATACTACTGACGAGTCCGAAAAATGCCCTAATTAATTATTGTGAACTGTCTTACGTTTAAAAATGTTGTTTCGTTGTAGGCGGCAATCAGAATCGTTAAAGAAATAACCATAATAGTTTATTCAATTTTATTCGAAGTGGTTTTATGTTTATTTTACTTGGGAAAGTCCCAAGGTCGAACTCAAGGAGGCAAAGGAACAACATAGAATAATGTCTATCAAAGATCGTGTACTGTTTTTGAGACGGTATTTTTTTGTATTTTTAATGCAATTTGGGATGCAAAATACAAATGTGGTCAATTTTAGGGTCTAAAATGTAAAGATCAATCAAACGATGTCCAAAAAATATGAAGCTTGGCCAAGATGATAGTTATGATGAAATGAATGTACTATAATTTTTTTGGAATTTTTGGATGCAAGATAATTATTTTATGAATTTATGAATGCAAACAAAGTGAATTTCAATAATTAATTATAATAAATATTAAAACCTAATTATTTTCAAGGGATAAAATTATCCAAGATCTATCACTAGGTGATGGATCTCAGAAAAATCCTAAACCTCAAAAATACATGATTTAATACTAATTAAAAATTAAATATTGAAATATGCAAAATGATTTTTATAAGGAAAATTATGCATGCAGACACAAATCTTCTTGGGCATGATGTAACACTCAACTAAATCTACAATCCGTGATTTTTTTGGAAATTTTCAAAGCTATGGTTAATCAGTTATGAATTTTCAAGCATAAAATGGGAAAAATATGCAATTTTCCAAAAAGTAATTAATTTTTAATTAACCACATATGACAAAAATGTCAAACATGTGCCACAATGTAAAGAGTTAATTATAGAACATCAAGCTAATTTTTTATAAATAAAATGATGCAATAAAGCTGTTCAAAATGAAAGGGGAACACAAGGTTCTGTTTGCAATTACAATAATAAATTAAAAAAAAATACTCAAAGAGAGGACTAAACTGAAATTACTGAGAATTTGGGGGGTTATTCTGCAAACTTCCCAGCTGTCATGTGTGTCGCACATGACACTAGAGTGGCTGTGCGTCACTTGTGATATGGCGATTCTCAAGAGGCTTTTCCACAATTAACCCTTCCGCATGTGCGGATCATGTGGGGGGCTCTTCTTAGAAATTATTGGATCTCCGAGGCTTAGCTGCAATTGTGCCCCCAACGCACGTGCCTCGCACATGTGCAGGGGCCTCGGTCTTCAAGCCTGGCTCTGGCGGTGGAATAGAGGTGAAGGAACGATGGAACCAGGTGGAGCTTTATGGCAGAGCATAGACGTGTGTATGCTAATGGGGAAGAACCTTCGGGAGTGGACTTGATGCGGCGGTGGAGCAGCTATTGGCGTGATGTTGAAGATGCTGGAGTCGATGCCGGTGCATCTCCTGGAGATGGGATGAAGCTCTACGGTTGAAGATGGTGGTCTCTAGTAGTTGAGAGATGACGAAGGTGAATCCAAGGTGGAGTAGTCGGTGGTAGAAGGCATGTAAATGGAGGCATTGAAAGATGAGCTTCTCATAAGGCGGTGGTGGTTGTAAGTTGGCTCAATGACCAGGTGGATGGTGGAGTTGAAGGCATTGGGGAGTTGAGGTTGAGATGCGTCGTTGAAGGAGAAGGTGGACTGTGGTGTCAGAGTTGTAGACGAAGGTGGTGAAAGGTGATGGAATCGAAGAAGCAGGGGAGTCGATTTTGAGATGCATCGTTTGCTCAACAACACGGAGCGGTCGGAGGGAGCAGCTGCAAGGTGGGGGGCACGAGCTTCAATGGCAAATGTTGGCCGGATCTCGTCGTAGGCCGGAGGGGTGACGCTGGAGCTGTCACCTCCGACAGATGTGTCCCAGTGTCTGTTACATATCGGTTGATGAATTTGAAAGAGGGGACACAACGATGGTTAAATAGGCAAGGATGATCGGCCAAATGCAGTAGGAAATCGCGAGTTTGAGGGATATGGATGATCGGAGAGATTGAGGGAGATGAAGTTTTCCGGGGGATTGATTTGGAGAGGTGGTTACGATTTGATTCTGATGAGGATGGCCGGGATACGCAAGGAGGAAGGCGACGCTTGCTTCGTGAGATTTGCAGCAGAGGTCAGGGGCAGGCGGCTGAGAAAATTGGGGAACGAGAAGGTGCAGCGGCCGTCCGATCGGCCGAGATCGGACGGCCAAGATGATGCCATGTGGCAGCGATTGGGATGGCCGAGGCGAGCACGTGTCGGGAACGTGCGCAGGAGACACGTGCTCCGTACGTGCGAGGTTTTTAATTTTTTTTTTATAAAAATAAAAATAAATAAGGCAAAAAATCGGCGAAACGTAGTGGCTCCATGAGTTACCACGTGTCAGCCCCACAAAAATTGAAAAATAAATACATTGATAAATACATGAAAAATAGTAGATGACCTCGGATCGAAAATTTTTCTTCACGAAAGTAGCTCGTCTCGTTGAGATCTACAACTTTCATGAGGACTAAAACCAAAATCCATCATTTGGATAGAGTGATATTTGTGGGGTATTCTATATACATAGAATACCTTGATTTTGGGTTTTCTAAATTTTTTGTTATTTTTAAACCAGATAAAATTCAGAAAAAATGATAAAATCAAATTTAAATATTTATACATTTTTTATTTTTATTACGAAAAAGAAGAATAAAAATAAAACAGGAAATTGACAATTTTTGTACAGATAGTTAGTGAAGACTCGGACTCAGTTAATTTCTTTGATTTCAAGCTCATTTTGTATTTGGATTTTTGCACATTTTAATAAAACATTTATCAAAGAAGACAAATGAAAAGGAAATAAAATAAAATGAGTCAATTATGTACATAAAATAATAGGTCAAAAACCACAAAAATACAAAATGTACAAAAGTGGCCCAAAACCCAACTTTCAAGTATGAGATCTGATTCACTTGAACTTGGTCTTGATTTGAAGGTAGTTGAATGTACATTAGTTCAAAAGTTAGTAGGATCAAAACAGTTACAGGATAAGGAAGATATTGAGGTTTTAGTCCGGAAATCCTAAAACTAGGGTTTGGGTTTTTGGTAACTTATTTGGATTAGTGATTTTTTGTATTTTTCTTTTATTCTTTTTAGTGATATGTACACAATGGAGGTGGTTTTTCATGTCATTTGCAGTTAGCATGAATTAGTTAAAAGTCAGAGAATTTAGGCTATTTTACAGGTCAATTGGGCTGAGATTTTTGGCTTCTTTTTTTGTGCAATAATAAGTGATAAAATGTCATTCTTATCAAAACATGTATGAATGCTAATTATGCAGAAAAAATTCAGAAATGCCAATAATTTTTGGGATTTGAGCTTAATTCCTGATTTTTAGAGTGATGAATCCGAGATTCATCAACCCCCTATACTTAAACCATGCTCGTCCTTGAGCATAAAAGCAATGCAATGAGGTGAAATGAGATTGGGTTCCATACCAAGATCATGAGATGAAGGTGAAAATGGAACTAGACCTAAACATTGGATTATTAGTGTGGTGGAACTTCTGTGAGACTTAGAATTTCAAAATCAACAGTATTCATGTTCTACATCTCATTATCACATTTTCGGCAGAAGTCATCATAGATCGATCCTCCTCCCAAAGCATACCCCATGAACATTGAACAATTGACTCTTGTGTGTGAAAGGTTTTAGCTCTTCCCATCCAGAATGTTGGACTACCATGCAAACCTCCTCTCCAGTAACTCGTCCTCGAGGAGTCAGGTATTTCCTTCTAAGGTCTGTCGTGTTGTGTTCATAATCGAATAGAAGGAGAAATTAGAAGAAGTAGAAAAGAACTGGAGGGTAACCAGTGTAGTCACCACTCCTTGTCAAGCCGGCCAGTTTAGCCTAGTCTCCACAAAATTCTGCAGATTTTCTTGAATCTTGGACCTTTTTGGCCAAATGTTTATTTTGTAGTGGGCTTCTTCGTATTTGGATTTTTGTGGTTCTGCATGGATCTTGTTGTGCCCATATGGATATAGAATCATTTTTCCGTACATGTTTTGGGGTCTTAGAAAAAATTGTGCCCAGTCGTCCATCCCTTTTCCTAAGCTTTATTTCAACCCGTACTCCGGTCTTTAGATTTCCACGCTGCAAAAAAAGAAACTCACACAGTCTTCCAACACCCCGTCCGAGCTGAGCTAAGTGCATTGTGCGAGAGTACAAATTGATTCCCTATTCCAGATTCATATCTAGAATGAAGAGACCATGTTAGACACTAAGAGTCAAACTCTACACATTGTCATGTGGAACTCAAAGAATTAAGTCAAAGACCTGAAGCTTCTAAAATACTATTTCTCGGTGAAGTTCCTTAAAAAATTAGGTGGATTAAGGTCATGTCCAGACCGCTCTCAGTTTATGCTCATAACTCGGTTCAGAACACAAGGGCTTTTCACAAATGCAAATATGTGTAATGCTAGATGAAGTGCATGTGTGTGAAATGCAGACACGTATTTTTTTTATTTTTGATAAAATATTATTTTTTATGCAAGGATTTTTTGTACAAAAATGAATAAGAAGCCATTTGTTTTCAAAAAAAAATGCTTGGACACGGTCAGTGTTAATAACATTTTTTATTTTTTTTGTTTTTTCAAGTTAGTTACCCACCCCATAAATACATATAAACTTATGCGAAAGTACGAGATATGGGTAAAATATATACATAGTATATATACACACCCTCTATACTTAGCAAGTGATGTGTCCTCAGAGCACAAGAAGCATAAAGAAGACATAGCTCGGTCTAAGCGTAAGAGAGTGAAAGAAAAAGAAAAAGAAGATAGATCGGTCTTAGTATAAGTATAGAAGAAGAGCGAAAATGAGGCGGTCAGGATATGTGAATGAGGAATGTATATACAGATGGGCATCAATTCCCCCTATACTTAGGCTTTGGTCACCCTAAGTATAGAAGAAGGGTGGAAATGAGGTGATCGTGAGAAGGAGTTTGATGAGGGGAATGGTATATACAGATGGCATCGATCCCCCCATACTTAGGCCTTGGCCTAAGTAGAGGAAGAATATGTACAAGAAGACTGATGGGATCGGGAGGGAGGGTGGGTAGTCGATGATTAAGGAGGTTTTTGGTCGATCTTTTTGTGAGCTTGTGGTGGGATATCGTAATGATAAGAAGGATATGAAGCATATGATTCTTAACCATTATTAGTGTTATCCTCAGAGAATTCATGCTGCATAGTAGATGATACATATGAGTCAGATGAAAGATAACTATCATCGGAGTTATCCTCAGAGGAATAGTATTTGAAGTGGAGGCATTCCAAATATTCTTGTCTTTTAGTTTCTTTAGTTGTTTTCTCAGTTCCTTCTTGGGATCAAGAGATTTGTCCTCGGATGAATACTCTGAAGCACCAGTCTCAGTCGGCTCATAAGAAATTCATCTAATATATTTAATGAGACCAGGAGAATCAGCTTTGGACGAATAATAGTGCAGAACATGAGTCATCCAACGGGAATCGAAGTTTGGATCCTTCGAAGATATGGTTTTAGGACTGCCGAACAGATGTCACTCATGTAGATTATCTTTTCCATACCTTATGAGGGATCATTAGAAAATTCTTCTTCAGGAAGGACAAAGGAGACTTTCTTTTTAGATGAAGGAGCGGTTATTTTGTTTCGTGAAGGTTCTGGTCCTAGGAGTGAGGTGTTTATACTTGAGTGTCCAGATGAATAACCATTTAAAATTTTCTCCTTGGTCGGTGTTTGTCCCGCATATTTGTTCCTAGTTTTCTTTATGTTTGTACACTCCTTAGTTGGATTGATTTGGTCAAGGTAGTCAGAGAAGGTTGACTCAGGGTGAGCCCATGCATATGTCTCAGGATCATATAAGAAACACTTTTGCAGAGCAGCGGGAAATGGAATAGTAGGGAGAGTCTCTGCATGTTCATTCTCAATTAACTTGATGTTAGAGCATTGCTGTGTCGGGTTGATTTGATCAAGGTAGTCGGAGAAGGTTTTGACCGACTCAGAGTGCGCCCATGCATAAGTCTCAGGATCATATGAATCATATATTCCATTTTCTATGGTGAGAGCAGCTGGGAATGGAACAAGAGGGAGAGTCTCTAAACCACTAGTCTCATCAACAACCACTATCTCAGGTGTAGCAATGGGGTAGGGCTCTTCTACCGCTTGATGGTTACGACTGTCGAGGGATTCATGGGTTGCATCAAAAAATCGTGGTTCCTCAAAGACTTGTTGAGATCGAAGTTCTCCCAATGCTGTAAAATTTATTTCTCGAGTCTCACACTCAATAATTTCCTTATCCAATGCCAAGAATGGCTTTCCGAGAATGATTGGAGACTGGGTGAATTCTCCTTGATGCTCAATATCAATGATCGTGAAGTCTATTTTGAGCGGAGCACCTTGGAATGTAACGATGACTGAAATTGTTCCTCTCAGTCGCTTTATCGATCGATCAGCCAGTTGCACGATCTCTTTTATCTTCCTGATAGGTCCGAGTTTTGAGCTCGTTAAATACAGAGGTCAGGAGGATATTAATTGGTGAGTCCTCATAATTTCAAGCATGGGTAAATATTGTGTCTTTGATTCCACAGTCAAATCTCGGCAACCACTTTACTATGCGGCTTTTAGTTTTTCTCCTCAACACCAAGGAGGTGGCCATTGACAAAATGTGTCTTTCAGTCTTTGTTCTTGTCCTGCCCAACTTTTCATCATTAATTTGTCCATTACAAATCCTTTAAGGTCAAGGAAGTGTTCAATGGTCTATATGAAGGGAAGTACAAAAATCAATCTTTTAGCCAGTGCTTCCCATAAAACAGGATCCGAACTATTCAGATCTTCTTCAGTTTAAATTTTTATGTTTTTTTCTAGATTTTCAATTTTTTTGAGTGTTTTTTAATATTTCAAATTTTTGATATTTTCTGTTGGTGTGTGGATGCGGTGTTTTTCATAGATGATGAGGAGCTTAGATATGCCAATTCAGATTCTAGTGATCCCTAGGGGAACAATATGCAGAGGTGTCATTGTCAGGATCATCCCTAGGGTGATAATAATCTCTAGGTTTCTAAATATCCTCATAATTTTCAACATGAGATCCAATATTTTCCTAATTTATATTTATATCTGAGCTACCAGAGAGTAAAATTAATCGATCAACAAACTTTCTAAATCTATCATCCATTAAATCAAATCTCTTTTTTATCCTCAAAATACCATCCTCCAAAATTGTTTCATGACCAATCATGGGAGCAGTCGGTGTGTGTTCATGTTTTTAAATTTTCGATCCGATCATTTCATCTTTCATTTTCTTGTATGAGATGGGAGAAGAGTCTCTTGGAATATCCAATATATGATCATTATTTTCTGAAAATTTCTCCTCAAAAATGATGGAAAGAGGCTGCTCAGTGGAAGGATTTTGCGGGAGTTTGAAGGTCTCTAACTTAGCATGTCGTGACTCAAGCATGTAGTGCTAGTTTGAGTAGAGTCTACTTCCATGGTCATGTTTGATCGTATTCTCAAATAATGGAGTCATATAGGGTTCATATGTGTCGATATCATCTGTTTCTTCCTCTACATGTGTAGGATGATCGAAGGAGTGGTATTCTGGTTGGTCAATAGGGATTTGATCATCACGGTTAATCCAACTCTGATGATTCTTAGGTGCAAGCCTCTCCATTTGGTGTGATTGGGTCTGGTCTCATGGCCAATCATGGTTCTCAAAAGTTATTTGATCTTGAAATGATTCATTAGTTTCAGCGAGAAATAGGGAATAAGATGGTTCAATCCAGGATGGCAGGTGCTCAGGTGGTTGAGGTGAAAAATATGAGGCTATAGTGACTTTGATCAGATGACTCGATTATAGTGGCTTGGAACTCATCGAGGAGGCTAGATTCATCCGAGAGTGAAAGTCTCCCACAAATGTTGGAGGATTCTGGAAAGAAGAGGGTTTAGTCGATTTAGGTATGAATGAGACAAATTCATCTTCATAATATAGATCATATGGATACTCATACCATTGTCCTGTTCTTGTCAAAGGAGGTTGATGATGCGTCGACATGGTTGATCTCGATGCAAGTGCTCAGGATATTCAAAAGTAATTTGTATCAAGGAGATTTATGGCACAAAAGTACGTCTTTTGATCTTCAAAATCGGTTCACGCACACCAATGCAAACACAAATCAAACCCCAGGTTCACCAACTCACACAATGAAGCCGCAAGAGTTCGAAAATTATCTTTTTAATTTTAGTTGGTGATAACACAATCTTGGGCGAGTTGTTAGGTGCCGAAGATTTTGTTAAAGGATGTCCTGAATTCTTATGACTAGTTGCAACTACTTTCAGCCAATATAGGTGTAAGTACGAACCGCAAAATGACTACCAGTGTTACTTAAGGACAGAGCCTTACGCAGTGTCCTTTAAACCACCCACTCTGTTAAGGAAATCTGGACTGTTTACCAACTACCTATAGATCTTCACTAAGAAGTAGCTAATCATTTTTATAGAATCAATAGTCAATAAAAAATTCGGATTTGGTCTCTAACCTTAAGTGTCATCTCTCGTTCACTCAAACAAATAAATGCATCCAAGGTTGGGGTTGCTCTCACACAAAAATTCTTGATTTTATGGGTTATTTAAAATCGATTATATTCAGCAGTCCCAATTATAATTAGGTGATCACTAAAAATTTAAGGTGCGCACAAATACACGTCCACCGTCCAGTCCCAATTTCCTTTAAATTTATTTGACAAAATAGGATGGAGAAATTCGGAAATAGCCGATGCACACGAAAAACAATGATGTATTCTCAATTAGAAGACTTACAGTGATTACTCGCAATCTCCATATGGGATGCAATATAAGAATTGAAAAAAATTTCTAAATGAATGCAAGCCGATGAAAACCGCATCTAGCAGAGAGTTCTATTAGCTGGGAAGAAATGCATTAAATTTTTGACTAAGTTGAATGATCTAATGTATGTCTTGATTAAAGTGAGGTGTGGTCCTAGGTTCTACGAGCACAATAAAAAATTTAAAAGCTCTAATAGCCATATGTGCTGGTTTAACCTATGCGCCACTCAAGTCGGGCCCCACCCTCATCGGAGAATGAAACATGCCACAACACACCACAGAAAAAGTTTAAGGTTTTTTTACACACGAGAGAGTCCAAACGGACACAGCTATAAATGAGCAAATAATTACATAAATTAAAATTGTTGAAATATTATTTCCTAGACTCTACACTCTCTCAGGAGTCGACTCGGTCTTAATTATTAATGCGGCTTTTCGGAAGTCAGTGAAGATGCATTCGTTTTGTGAGAAACTACTCTACGTACGTCGGGTACCTCGCAAGAAAAATAAGAGAGAGAATGTAAGAGAGTGACTCAAAAATAATCAAAAATAGAATAAGAAAAATAAATAAAGAAAATAAAATAAATGCAGAAAGAAAAAATGGAAAATATACAGTGAATATTTGGGGGGTCAGACTACCCGAATAAATAAAATAAAAAAAAAACAATTTAGACAAAATCTAAGACGTTTGTCTCCCCGACAACGACGCCACCTGATGAGTCCAAAAAATCCCCTAGTTAATTATTGTGAATTATCGTGCGTTTAAAAATGTCATTTCATTGTAGGCGGCAATCAAAATTGGCCAAAAAATAACAATACTAATTTATTTAACTTTATTCGAATTGGTTTTATGCTTATTTACTTAGGCAAGTCACAAGGTCGAACTCAAGGAGGCAAAGGAACAACCTAGAATAATGTCTATAGAATTTCGTATATGATTTTCGAGATTGTATTTTTTGTATTTTTAATGCAACTTGGGATGCAAAATGCAAATGTGTCCAATTTTAGGGACTAAAATGTAAAGATCAATCAAACGATGTCCGAAAAATAGAAACTTGGCCAAGATGATAGTTATGATAAAATGAATGCATTGTATTTTTTGGAATTTTTGGATGCAAGATAAATAATTTATGAATTTATGAATGCAAATAAAGTGAATTTCAATAATTAATTATAATAAATATTAAACCTAATTATTTTCAAGGAAAAAATATCCAAGATCAATCACTATGTGATGGATCTCAAAAAAATCTTAAACCTTAAAAATAAAAGATTTAATACCTACTAAAAATTAAATATTAAAATATGCAAAATGATTTTATATGGAAAATTATGCATGCAAATGCAAATCTTTTTTGGCATGATGTAACATACAACTAAATCTACAATCCGTGATATTTTTTGGAAATTTTCAGAGCTTGATATTTAGTTATGAATTTTCAAGCACTGAATGGGCAAAATATGTAATTTTTAACAAAACAATTATTTATTAATTAACCACATATCACAAAAATGTCAAACATATGCCATAATGTAGAGAATTAATTGAAGAACATCATGCTATTTTTTTAAAAATAAAATGATGCAATAAAGGGGAACACGGGGTTCTGTTTGCAATTAAAATAATAACTTAATATGAAAAAACTCAAAGAGAGGACTAAATTGAAATTACTGAGAATCCAGGGGTGATTCTGCAAACTTCCTCATGGTCACGTGCATCGTACGTGACCCTGGAGTGTATGGGCGTCACTTGTGATTTGGCGATTCTCAAAGGGCTTTTCGACAATTAACCCTTCTGTACATGCAGATCACGTGGGGGGCTCTTCTTAAAAATTAGTGGATCTCTAGGGCTTAGCTCCAATTGCTCCCCCAACGCACGTGCCTCGCACGTGCGCGAGGGCCTCGGGCTTTGAGCCCGGCTCTGGCAGTGGAATAGAGGCAGAGGAACGATGGAACTCGATGGAGCTTTACGGTAGAGAAGAGACGTGGCTATGCCACTGGGGAAGAACCTTCGGGAGTGGGCTTAATGCGACGGTGGAGCAGCTATTGGCGCAACGTTGAAGATGCTGGAGTCGATGCAAGTGTGTCTCCTAGAGATGGGATGAAGCTATGCGGTTGAAGATGGTGGTCTCAAATGGTCAAGAGATGACGAAGGTGAATCCAAGGTGGAGTAGTCGGTGGTAGAAGGCACGTAAATGGAGGCATTGAAAGCCGAGCTTCCCGCGAGGCGATGGTGGTTGTACGCTGGTTCAACGCCCAGGCGAATGGTGGAGTCGAAGGCGTTGGGCAGTCGAGGTTGAGATGCATCGTTGTAGGAGAAGGTGGACTGTAGTGTCGGTGTTGTAGATGAAGGTAGTAAAAGGTGATGGAATCGAAGAAGCAAGGGATTCGAGGTTGAGATGCGTCGTTGGCTCAACGACACGGAGTGGCCGGAGTGAGCAGCTGCAAGGTGTGAGGGCACGAGCTGCAACGGCCAATGTTTGCCGGATCTCGCAATAGGTTGGAGGGGCGACACTAGAGCTGTCACCTCCGGCAGACATGTTCCAGTGTCTGTTGCGTATCGACGGATGAATTCGAGAGATGGGACACTGTGATGGTTAAATAGGTGAGGATGATCGACCAACTGCTTAAGGTTAGTTTGAGGGATTTGGGTGATTGGAGTGATTGAGGGAGATGGAGTTTTACGGGGGATGATTTGGAGAGGTGGCGGCGATTTGATTCTGATGAGGATGGCCGAGATAAGATGGAAGGAAGGCGGAGACCGCTTCGTGAGATACGCGGCGGAAGACAAGTGTGGGCGATGGAGAAAATTAGGGGAAGGAGAAGGTGCAGCGGTCGTCCGTTCGGCCGAGATGCTACCACATGACAATGATTGGGATGGTCGGGGCGAGCACATGTAGGGCACATGCGCAGGAGGAACATGCTCTGTACGTGCGAGGCTTTTTTTTTAATTTTTTTTATAAAAATGAAAATAAATAAGGCAAAAAATGGGTGACACATGGCGGCACCCGTAGCGGCCTCGTGTCAACCCCACAAAAATCGAAAAATAAATACATTGATAAATAAAAAAATATATTAAAGGACCTCGGATCGAAAACTTTCTTCACGAAAGTTGCTCGTCTCGATGAGATATACAACTTTCATGAAGAGATCAAAACCAAAATTGATCATTTGCACAAAGTGATATTTTTGGGGTACTCTATATACGTATAATACCTTGATTTTGGGTTTTCTATTTTTTTGTTATTTTTAAACAAGATAACAATCAGGAAAAAATTGATAAAATCAAAGATAAATATTTATGCATTAATCTATTTTTTATTTTTATTAAGAAAAAGAAGAATTAAAATAAAACATGAAATTGACAATTTTTGTACAGATAGTTAGTGAAGACTCGGACTCGGTTAGTTTATTTGATTTAAAGCTCATTTTGGATTTGGATTTTTATGCATTTTAATAAAACTTTTATCAAAGAATACAAATGAAAAAGAAATAAAATAAAATGAGTCAACTATTTACATAAAATATTTGGTCAAAAACCGCTAAAATACAAAATGTACAAAAGATGCCCAAAACCCAACTTTCACAATGAGCTCCGATTCACATGAACTTGGTCTTGTTTTGAAGGTAATTGAATGTACATTATTTCAAAAGTGAGTTGGATCAAAACAGACATGGGATGAGGAAGATATTGAGGTTTTAGTTCGGAAATCCTAGAACTAGGGTTTGGGTTTTTGGTCCACTTATTTGGGTTAGTGATTTTTTTGTATTTTTCTTTTATTCTTGTTAGTGATATGTGCACGATGGAGGTGGCTTCATGTCATCTGGAGTTAGCATGAATTAGTTAAAAATCAGAGAAGTTAGGATATTTATAGGTCAATTGGGCTGAGATTTGTAGCTTCTTATTTTTTGCAATAATAAGTGATAAAATGCCATTCTTATCAAAACATGCATGAATGGTAATTATGCAAAATAAATGAACAAATGCCAATGATTTTTTGGGATTTGAGCTTAATTCATGATTTTTAGAGTGATGAATCTGAGATTCATCAACTACTAAAAAGTAACTTACAATAAATTAACTTGTAAATATAAATAAAAATCATAATAAAATAGTACATTAAATAAAAAATATTTTTCATGATTTAACCATAAATTAAAAAATCATTTATTAACTTTAAATGAATTTATAAGGTTTTATTTTCCTAGTTGTCTTTTTTCTTTTCTAACGTAGACCAATGAGGAGCGAGGCAGAGTTGACCTTAGTCAACACTCCCCACCCTTCATAGGTCTGCTCTATTAGACTCGCTAGGCACCTATTTCATTCGATTTCACCTCCTTATTATTTCATTTTTTAGGTCGATTCCTTCTAATGCACTTTCACGATGAATCCTTACATCGATCTGAGGATCAATCATTTAAGATGTCACCTCAAACCAAAGTCGTCAACCCACACTGTACAGAAACCCTCATAGGAGCCCAATTCGATTTTTAATCATATTATTGACATCGACCGCTCAAATCCCTAGTGTATCGTGTCAAGGAAGGTGGCAGCCCCTTGGATAATTGATTTACAATGTGTTGTAGGAACAGGAATAGGAATAGTGTCGATCCCCATCACTAGCGAAGCTTTGCCTAGTGGTCCACCGGCTCCTTGCTTCGATAGGTTGAGCCATAGGGTAAGGTAATTAGGTTGCTTTTCCTTTCAGCATTTATTTCTCGTATTCTATTTCGTGTTTTATTTCTTACATTACCTTAAATTTTAGGACCTGTAGTTCGCTAGAGCTCTGCTCCGACCAGTGTTCCACCATCAACCAACCGTTCTCCGACCCTTTTTTCGCACCACCTTCTTGCCCCATCGCTGCTCTACACCCCAAGTGCCTCCATTCATCTTGATCTTTCCCAGATCAAAAAACCATCTGCCTCTCACTAAAGCACCTTCCACACATCTTAGTTAACATCTACACTGCCCAATAATGGGTTGAGACAGTTTGCCCTCGACTCAGCTTTCTTCATGTGTTGGTGTTTGGAGCTAAAAGCCACCAGGAGGTGATTTTGAAGTATGAGGAGGGTCCCAAGTCACCTGTTCTCCTCCAACCGCCAGGTACTCCTCCGGTGGTCCCCAGAGATTTTTGAGGCTTCACGTAGACGAAGATCGGTAAGATAAACGATTTGAGCACCTGAAGTTTGCCGAAGGCGCACGAAGTTTGTGGGAATTGACGATCGAAGCTTTACTGTGGGGTTGTTCGTCCCTGTTCTTCAGGAGGACCAACCACCGTTAGATTGCCTCCTCGCTCAAGTTTTGATGATGGTCGTCCAATCACAAACAACGACAATCAGATGGACTCGTCGATCTGATCTTATCTGTTGATCAATGAAGTAGTATATACCATTAGGGAGGAGGCACGTATATAAGTTACTTGATCAAAACCGTATGCCTGTGGGGTATTTTGCACTAAAACCCCTACACTTTTCTTAATTTATTTTAGTATAAAAATATATTTGTACTTCAAAATTTTATGTAAAAATTGTATTAAGGCCCTCGTAGTTTTGTTATTTACATTTCAGTATCCTACCATGTCACCTCATGAGTTTGTACGCGTGAGGGGGCGGGCATTTTGTAGGGTGGCCCTTGGGTTTTTGTTATTTCAAATTAGACTTGTAATTGTTAATTACAGTATTAAAATTTTTGCTAAATTGTAAAGAAGACCTCTCGCTTTTTATTTATTGTATATATTTGGGCATTTTACATATAAAGCCCTAGGTTTTATTGAAGGGTTCTAGAAATAAAGAATACTCTTGATTATTTACAAATAGGTCCCTGACAAAAAATGAATTTAATTTCTTGTGTTTTGTTTATTAAGAATAATATTTCGTACACAAAAACTATTGGAAAAATATCTCAAATGCCTTAGACTGTTTTAAACGACAATATTTTTTCTGGGACCAATTAAATTTTTTTTCCTATTTTTGAAAATTCAAAAAAACTATGTTTTCATCCTATTTGAATTTAAATATACAAAAAATAATTTTTTTTGAAAAATAAAAAAAATATTTTGTTAATTACTCTATTTTGTAACTACAGACAAAAAATCCCTAAAATAACAAAAGACAGTCCCCTAAAAATTAAAAGCTCTAAAATCCTTATAAAAACATAAAAAAGTTCTACAAAATACAAAAATATTTATTTCTGATTCTAATTTTATTTATTATATATATATTGCATATTAGAAATAGTTTTGGTAATTTTTGGGACTTTTATCTATTTTTAGATCCCAAAACATCTCAGCTTATTAATATAAGTCACTGTTTTGACATTTTCCTTCAATTAAAAGCATAAAAAATAGTGAAAATTGTGAGAAAATAGCAAAAAGAGAAAAAGAAAAAAGAAAAATATTTTATTTCTTCAATTTTGAAGTATTTATAGCTATTTTATAGATATCATAAGGCTACATATATTTATATAGATATAACTATTTATTTATTTATTACTATAAATATTATTATTATTATTAAATATACCAAAATTATACTTCAAAAGTTTTAAAAATAGAAAAGGACTATACCTTTGGGTATTTTAAAGATTTTTACTTTGTTTTATATTTTTATTATTTTTCATTTACAATGTATCTATATGTTATATACTTACTTCATATCTAATTAAAAAGAAAAAAAATAAAAATCAGAAAATATAAAAAGAAAAAAATTATAAAGCTTAAAACACATAAAAAAATAAAGAAACAAAAATTCCAAAAAATATAAAATATTAAACCCGCATAAAAAGATAATAAGTGGACAATTTTGGATCTTAATTTCCCAATTTGTCTTGTATGGTCCATGTTTTTGACACTCTACACTTACTTACACCTATATATATATATTATAGAGTTATAATAAATTCTATCTCCACATTCATTTTGCATTCTTATCTCTATTTGTGGCTTAATTGTTGAATATGTTCAGGTTTTATGAGTGGTCGCCTAAGCGATATTGTTCCTGCCTTGTGTTGAACATTAGACCCTTGCAAAATCCGACTTTGCAATAGGTGTGACCTGAATTTTTCTAATGCAAACACTACGGCTGGCAGCTCTTTCTCGGTGACTGTGTAACTATTCTTTGCATCATCCAATGTTTTTCTAGCATAATGAATCGCAAATGGCAATCAATCCCGTCATTGTCCCAACATAGCCCCAATAGTATAATCACAAGTATTCGTCATGATCTCGAATGGTAGAGACCAATCTGGTGGTTGTAGGACAGTACCTAGGGTGATGGTTCCTTTCAACTGATTAAAGGCTTGGAGCAGTCTATCATCTACAATGAATTCAGTATCCTTGCATAGAATCTCTGTCAGAGGTCGGACAATTTTGTTGAAATCTTGGCTAGGTCGACCTCCATGCCTTACTTTGAGATGATGTGGCCCAATTCGATTCCATTAATCACCATGAAGTCACTCTTCTCTCATGAGAGCACCAAATTGACTTCGCAACAATGTCGAAGGATTCGATCTAGATATGTCAGGCACTGATCAAAGTTGTCTCCGTAGACTGAAAAATAATCTACGAACACCTCGAGGAGATGTCCAAATGTGTTTGCAATTGCAACTAGCATACATCTCTGAAATGTAGAGCTTGCGTTACACAGTCTAACGGCATCAATTAGAATTCCGACATCAAATGGATGGGTGAATGCAGACTTCTCTCGGTCTTCGGCCGCAATTGCAACATGATTATACCTTGAGTAGCTATCAAGGAAACAGAAGCATTCCTTTACAGCCAGCCTTTTGACTATTTGGTCAATAAAAGGAAGTGGAAAATGATCCTTCGTACCTAGGTTCAGGCATCTATAGTCCACATAGACGTGCCACGATGTTGGCACTCGGGTCGGAATATCCTCTCCTTTATCGATCATTACAATAGAGATTCCCAATTTCTTAGGAACCATGTGTAACAAACTCACTCATTTGGAATCTGAGATGGGATATATGAAACCTGCCTCACACCATTTCGTGATCTCTTTCATTATGACCTATCGCTAGTTAGGGTTCAAATGACGGTGAAATTCACGGGAAGGCTTGATGTCTTCTTCCAAGTAGATGTAGTGCAAACATAACGAAGGGCTAATTCCATGGCGAAACTATATTTTCCATCCTTTGGCCATGTGGTTTCTTTCTAGAACCAGAAGAAGACAAGATTCTTTGTTCATGGTCAATTGAGCATATATAATGATCGGTAACATGCTTGGGTTTCCCGCAATGAAAGCAATGATGAGAGAGATCCGCAGAGGGTCACACGCTTTCACAAGGCAAAACCGCAGTCGGTGTATTAACCACTCCATAAACCTCAATTGATCAAAAATCAAGCCACGAATAACTCAAGCAATGAAATTCACGGGAAGGCTTGATGTCTTCTTCTAAGTAGATGTAGTGCAAACATAATGAAGTTTTATCCCATGGAGCTCCTATATTTTCCATCCTTTGGACATATGGTTTATTTCTGGAACCACAAGAAGATAAGATCTTGGTTCGTGGTCAACTAAGCATAGATAATGATCGGTAACATGTTTGTGTTTCCCGCAAGGAAAGCATTGATGAGAGAGACCTGCAGAGGGTCACACAGTTTCATAAGGCGAAACCGCAGTCGGTGTATTAACCACTCCATAAACCTCAATTGACAAAAAAATCAACCCACGAATAACTCAAGTAATGATAACACAAAATGTGAGTTAGAATTTATTACTCTCTACAACTAAATGTATAGCACGTAAGTATGTAGAGGGCGAACCACAGAGATCAAAAATATGTAGCCTACGATTATTTGTGACCAAATAGCATTATGTACATGCATATCACTCATTATATATATAAAGATTTATATTTTTGTAGTATTTTTATTTTATATATTCATTTATATTTATTTTGTTTTAGTCTTATATTTTTATATTTTGTTTTTGGGTTTTTAGATTTTTATATTTCATTTTCTTTTAAATATAGAATATAGCATATATAAGGTTACACATATATAATAGGTAATATAGATATACACATAACTACAAATTGCATAATTAAATATATTTTTGGGTTTTAATTTTTTTTACAATTTTTGTGAATTTTTGGAGAATTGTGCTAATTTTTATATATTTAAGTCTAAAAAACCTTAAAATATGGCTAAAATAATAGGCCAATATTGAAATGGAGAATAAAAATACGGTTTCAGCCCAAAATTTTCCAAATCAATTTTAAAATATATAAATTAATATAGAGAAAATTATAAAATAGAAACTATTTTAAATGTTTTTGAGAAATTTTTAGATTTTTATAAGGTTTTCTTGGGGTTTTTCAATTTTTAAGAGTTTTCTTTTCCTAGTTTTAGTGATTTTTGGTCTAAATGCTAAAAGCACTTAAGTAAACAAAATATATTTTTTGGACATTTATTTCCAAAAGTTTTTCATATTTTTTGTAATTTATAAGCTATGTAGGGGTGAAAGCATGCTCATTTAAGCAATAACAAAAGATCCAAAGATGCAAAATGAAAATATGACATGAAATTACAAGCAATCATGAACCTACATCTATTTGTTTGTGATATTCGAAGCACTGTAGATATTTTTAATAAATCCATCAAGCACACAAAAATACAATTTCTGGTAGGGGCATATATGTAAATAAAATAGAATCAGGGGCCTCTGTCCAAATTTTCCAAAAATATATAACATACACATAATTTTATTGGATAAAAATGAAATACCAAAAATGTCAGGGTTATACTTGCAAAATGGCCACCTCACATGGGATGGCACGTGAGATGACCTAACATGGACCGAAATGCTAATGAAATAACTATAGTGGGTCTGCTTGCAATTTTACCAATTTCTTTTACACTGAACATTTTTTTTACATGACCATTTATTAAAGACAAAACATGGATGAGCTAAGTTTGCAATATACCCAGTCCTTGTGCAGGATCGAACGGTAATGCACCTCCCTCTCGCCACATGTCGGCTAGTGGCCGTGCGATATTGGTTCAACAATGTCCAGCTGTGATCAAATCCTGGATGAGATTCAGTGGTTGTTGCTCCTCCTAGATGGACACTCACGATCAAAACTTGGGTACTAGAGGGATCCTACGGCTACTGCTCTTCCCAAAGAACAATGAAGAACAGTCGATTGGGGTTCCTTCAATCAACTACCTTCTCATGGCTTAGAAGTTTCTTACTCTCCTCTAAGGCTCCGAATGCTCCTTGAAGGTGTCCATAGCGGGCTGGTACTTCAGAAATGGCTGGGAGACAAGGGTTTTTCCTATAAGCTTGTTGAAGTTTGAAGCTCTAGGTATCTCATTCCTCTACAAAATCGACCACCCACAAGGTCCTTTGGCCCACCAGTACTTGCAGGAGTTATGCACGATAAGAAAAGGGGGCTCTGAGGGCTCGCACGAGTGAATTGACGCGAAGTGGAGGATGTCAAAGTGGTCTTCGATGAGGCGACATAGAGAGACCTTAATCTCTAGATTCGTGTAGGATTTGCGTGTGTGGAGCATGGGAAAAAATGATGAAGCGTAGAGGGAAAGATGTGGAAGTGATAAGCATGGTGGATGAATATCATTCACGTGTGGGAGCATTCATCGGAGCTCAGCTCCGACGAACTACGAAGGAGTCTTTGTACACTACTATGATTAATGAAAACATAAACTAATAACATAAAACAAAAACTATGACTACTGACAATTTAAAAAAAAGAAATCAGCTCTTATACAAGATGGTGAAGGCAGGAAGTTGGGTGGCCGGAGTGGTCCGCCGTGGGTTCTCATATGTCTTCCTCTAACAGCTGTGGACCTCAGGGGTTCTCCTCCTATCACGAGGATGCTCTCTAGACAGAAGCTACGGGGTTTTAGGGCTGAAGCGATGACCAAAAAAGAGAAGGAAAGCGAAGGTCCTTATTTATAAACATGAGTAGGCTTATAGATCTAGGATTTTGGAGAAATCGATACTATGTACAAGAAATCTACAGGGTCGGCGTGAATCAGGGAAGATTAGGGAGGAGATCTAATGAAGGGCTCAAGGGCAGAGGAGCAACATGGCAGTTGGGAATAATCGGAGAAGGTAGGCCGCTCGAGGGTCTGACAATGGTGAGAAGAAGGGATAGAGAGTTGACTAGCGCTCAACGAATGAAGCGTCCCCATTGGTCTACACAGGTCACTAAAAGGCATAATAATATAATTATTCACAAATTAATTAATTAAAAATAGTAGATGATTTTTTTATTTTTTAGTATAAAATAAAATACTTTATTATTTTATGTAGTATTTTAATATGTTTTTTATTTATTTATTTGGTGTCATTTATTACAAGTTAATTTTTAATGGTGTGTTTATAGGTATATTCGTATATGTTTTTAGCTATTTTATTTTTATTTATATATTTTATTTTATTATTTTATTCTTATATTTTGTATATTTATAACTTATTTTTAGGTACATAAATATATTTTTATTATATTTTTAGACATAGTATATATATTTAAATAAATAGGGTTACCTATTATGCAGGTATAAATACATGTATTTTATTAATGTATTTTTCCCTTCTATTAATTTTGAAATGCTTTCTTTGGTTTTATTGTATCTTTTTATTTTTAATAGAGTATAGATAATATTTACAAGAGTATAAAAATAAATGAATAAAATAATTAAAGAATAGATTTCCCTTTTATTTATTTACAAGTATTATCATATGTAATTTTTTCTTATATATTTTATATACTTATTTTATTTTTTTTATTGGTGATTTTATTAAAATTTTAATAAGTACATATAATATAAATAAAACTTACAAAATCATAAAAATATAAAATTATAAAAATAAAAAAGAATATATAAAGTGAATAATTTTATTCAGTTATATTGTACAATAAGGGTCCAAATCCTAACTTTCCTACTTAACTCCAAAAAATATGAAACCACCTTCAATAAAAAGCTTATTAAAAGTTATATACAACTAAAGGTGATTTTGATACATTTTGAGTTTTTATTTGGAAGATTTGGGTCTGTAAAGTTGGTATTTTGGAATCTTATTCAGTGGATAAAAAGTACACTAGGTATAATTTTTATATAAACTCAATTTTGTATTTTTCCTATATATTGTCACCTACAACTTTCATGTACAAAGTTTCTTTATTTGAGGTATTGAAAGTAAAAAAAATTGGTCCAAAAAATGAATAAATAATGAATTGATTAATGGGATTTTTATTGTATAATTGGCCTTTATCTCCCCCCTACTTTATTCCTTGTCGACCTAGTCATCAAGATGCCTAGGTCTCGGGGTTCAGGGTCATAAAACACATTTGGAATTTTATTCTTTTTCTTATCTTTTCTTTATTCTATAATTTGACAGTAAAAATAATATTATTTACGCAATGAATGCAATAAATAATGAATGCTATTTTGTACAAATTAATGTTATTTACGTGCATTGGCTAGGGTTTTTAAGGCCAAAATGATATAATAAAGGTGATGAACTGAAGATTCATCACCCCCTATACTTACCTTTGCTAGTCCCTGGAAACCACTTATGCAATAGGTGTAGAAAATGAAAAAGAAAGAACAGAAAAAGAAATAAAGTGGATTGAATTTAATTGTCAAACTTGTCTTCACAAAATCAAAGTTTGGGGCTTAAGTCAGACCTTTGGATATTTAGCGCGGGTAGAACCTTATTGGGAATCAGATTTGAAACACAATAGCCTTTGAGATCCAAAACTCTGCCTAAGTCTCCTCAATAGCAAGGTTAAAATACTTCAACTCACATGCAAACCCTTATGACTATGAATCGGACTCGTATAGTGTTTGTGATAGTGGCTCCCCCAACTGAAATGACAAAGAGACTAACTTCTCCAGCATGACAACCAAATGATTCCCCAAATCTAGAAACTCTTTCCTCGAGGAGTGGGGTATTCCCTTCTAAGTTCAAGCAGCAACCAGCTCAAGAGGAGTGGTTAAAGAGAAGAATGGACGGTAGCCAGTGTAGCTACCTATCCTTGGATGCTTGACTAGTGTAGCCAAGTAATCCAGATGTAGGGTCACATATCATGACTTTGAAGCACAAGCTTGCTTATTGACTATGCTAATATGTACACTCCGACGGGCATTTCATTTTCAATCAGGCATGTCCAATGTTTTGGAGCTTTTGCTTTTTGCATTTTTTAAATACTATATATAGCAGCATTTACATAAGGAGTTTTTCCTATTGAGCCAATAGACTATCCCTCTTTTGAAGCATTATTGCAACCCACACTCTCCTGTCCTTAGATGTTTCTACTACTGGACGGGTTGGGGTGCACTTCCCTCCGTAGACGACGACAAATGTTTCCACTTGTGTGCATCTCATACCAGCAAATCCAATCCCCTCACCTTACCAATTGAGTTGTGCCAAGTGAAAGGTGCAGGTGTCCAAGTTAGATCATTATCAATAAGAGCCGTGCGTTTGCTTCAAAATATTCTACTGAGGCAGCCAAGAATCCATTGAACCAAATCTCACAATTCTCAAAGAATTAAGTCAACTATACCTGAAGTACCTCAATTCTAGCTCCTATAAGGTTCCTGTGATTAGGTAGATCTAAGGTCCAACCAAGCTCCAATCTTAGGATTTTACTTATACTTGTTCAATTATCAAACTCAATCTGAAAAAATGCGAATGCTATGCAAATGTTATGCTATACAAAAAATATTTTTGTGATGCAATTTCCAATTTTGAACTTTTTATGCATTTTTTAAAAGTAGATGTGAATGTTGTTTTTTTGTATTTTTGGTTTTACATATATTTTTGTGCTTTTTTTGAAAACAAAAGATTTTAGCTAAAAATAGGTACAAATATTTACATGGTGATCAATCTTATTATTTACAAAATTTTGATTTTCAAGAATATACAAGGGGTATGTAGTCATTTTTATAGATATATTTATATAGTTAGTAATGAATTTTGGTGTGATATATACATTCCTCGAACTTATTCAAAACTCATTAAACAATTTTGCAAACTACAGTTCAAAATAATTTTTACAAATAATTTTTACAAACATTTACACACATTTTAAAATCATTTTGCAAAGGTTTTTCAAATAGTATATATAGATTTCTCAAAATATTTTTGCAACTATTTTAAGAACCATTTGCAAATAGTTTTTCAAATTTTTTATTTCACAACAAGAAAAGAAGTTTTTAGAAAAAAAAATTTTTACAATGGTTGATAACATTTTACAAAATATTTTCCAAACAGCTTTCAATAGATTTTTCAAAAGGATTTTCAAACTATTTTTCAAACATTTTGCAGACCTATTTTCACCTGATTTATTAATCAGTGTGTACAAAAATTTTGAGGAATAATATGCATCTTTTTATTAAGTGTTTTTAATGAAATTAATGGTATAGTATTTACAAAGTAATTTAACCCTGATTATTATTAAAAATACACAAGTACGAGTTTTGGCTAAACTATATACATAGTATATACGACCCCCTATACTTAGCTTGAGCTATGTCCTCATAGATCAGAGAGAAAAAGAGAAGACAAAAGTCATATTGAGTATAGAAAAGCCTATAGAATAACGCATGAATGAATGAGCGATCGAGAAGTAGACAACCCCCCTATACTTAGGATCAAATAATCCCAAGTATAATAGTCTATTCACAAGGCAGGGAGGGTCAAGGGTGAGAATGAACAGATCGTACTCAGATTGTCTCCCCCTATACTTAGGGTAAGATATCCCTAAGTCTAGACAAAAAGAGACAGTTGAGAGGATTGAAGAATAAAAGAATTCGGGGTGCACACCCCCTATACTTAGGAGAAAGTACTTCCTAAGTGTAGAATACTAACAAAAGGGGTGATACACACTTTTTTTGAATAACGAAAACTGAAAAGAAAAAGAAGAAAATATGAAAGTTCTAAAGGAAGAGTTTTTGAGTGGCATTATCTGGATCTTGTATGCTGCTACTGTTGTAGATGTATCTTCAAAGCACAGCGCTTGGATAGAGTTGACAACAACCAGGAATGTATCATGCTCGAGGTAAGGTTTCAGTAGTTGACCATTTACGACAAATGGTTGTGTGCTAGGAGACAATTATGATATCACAATACTTCCATTGTCACACACTTCTTGTACTTTGAACGACCTTGTCCATTTTCTCTTTAATTTGCCCGGAAAGATCTACAACTTTGCATAACCACACTTTCTGACCAGTGTTGAAGGTCTTTCATCTGATGTGACGGTCATGCTAGCATTTAACCTTCTCCTTCTACATCAATGTCTTATCATATGCATAGTCTCTGAATTCCAGGAGCTTATTCAGATCATCTTTCCTCCTTTGACCACCTTGTTGTGAGTTCAAATTACAAATATTAACTGCCCACAATGATTTATGAAATCAGCTCCACTAGCAGGTGGCATGGCTTTCCATATACAAGACGATAGGGTGACATGCCCAACGGAGACTTGTAAGAAGTTATGTATGCCCAAAGGGCTGAGTCCAAAAGCTGGGACCAATTTTTTCTGTCCGACTTTACAAGCGTGTGAAGTATCATCTTGATTTCTCTATTGGATAGTTTCGCGATGGCATTGGTCTGAGGATGATAAGGAGATGCGACTTGGTGCTCAATGTCGTACTCCTTCATTAATATCTTGACCTCTCTGTTAATGAAGTGACTACCCCCATTTGATATCAGTATCTTCAGAATCCTAAACCGTGAGATGTTGTTTTCTTTAAGAAAACGACACTGTACGGATGTCTACGGCTCGAGCGGGGATATCTTCAACCCAACAACTCACATAATCAATGACAAGAAGGATGTGCTCGTATTCCTGACTGTAAATGAAGGGTCCCATGAATTCAATTTCCCAAGCATCGAATACATCAACGTTCTGAATGATCATCATGGCCATTTAATCATTAGTTGTAAGGGTTCCTTTCAGTCGCTGATAGTCAGTGCAACGTTTAATGAATGTTGCGGCATTCTTAAATAGTGTATGCCACCAGAGGCCACATTGCAGTACTTTCGATGACGTTCTATCTCTAGAGTGGTGTCTGTTCGATTCGTGCGAGTGACAATTCTCGAGGACACTATGTTTCTCCTCCTAGGGAATGCACCTTCGCCAAATACAGTATGCTCCTTCCGTGAATAAGAGAGGATCGTCCCATTGGTAGAAATGGATTGTTGATAAGAATTTGTCCTTCTGAATCCTCGTCCATTCATGTAGAACTATGCCCGAGATGAGGTAGTTGACAATATCAACGTACCAAGGGTGTGAATCCACAGCCATAATCGACTCATCAAGGAAGGTGTCTGTGATTGGTACACTGCTCAGTAGAGTCTCTTACTGCTCAATTTTGGAAAGTTGGTTTGCTACCACATTATGAACTCCAGTCTTGTCCTTGATTTCCAAATCGATCCCCTGTGGAGAGAGATGGATCCATCTGATCATTCTATGCTTGGAATCCTTCTTCTGTTGTTAGTATTAGATAGCAGAGTGGTCAGTGTAGATCGGGACTTTTGATCCAAGCAGATAGGATCGGAACTTCTTAAGGGAAAATACCATAGCCAGCAATTCTTTCTCTATCATAGTGTAGTATCTTTGGGATTCATCTAATGTTTTACTGGCATAATGAATGGCATAGGTGCCTTGTCTTTCCTTTGTCCTAGAACAATCCCAACTACAAAATCTGATGCATCTGTCATGATCTCAAAATGAAGAGACCAATCTTGCGGCAATAGGACTAGAGCTTTAATGATCAGTTCATTTAGCTGATTGAATGAAAGGAGAACTTGTTGATCAACATTGAACTCAGACTCCTTGTAGGGCAATTCTGTAAGAGGTCAGGCGATGCAACATAAATCATGGATGAATCATCTGTAGAATCCCACATGACCCAGAAATGACCTCACATTCTTGACTGTCTGAGGTGGCTCTAGATTAGCAATCCCATCCACCATTGCCAGGTCGACTTCCTTGCCACGTTTGGAAACGACGTGACCCAACACAATCCCTTCCATGACCATGAAGTGTTTCTTTTCCCATGATAATATCAGATTGACTTCACAACATTTTTGAAGTACTTTACCCAAGTTCTCAAGACAAGGATTGAAGCTGTCACCATAAACGGAGAAGTCGTACATAAACATCTCGAGAAAACTTCTTACCATCTCGGCGAACACTACAAGCAAGCATCTCTAGAATGTCGTTGGTGCGTTGCACAGTCCAAATGGCATTCTCCTGAAAGCATAGTGGCAGAAAGGGCAAGTGAATGTCGTTTTATCTTGATCCTCAAGGGTGATTCTCACTTGGTTGTACCCAGAGTACCCATCCAAAAAGCAAAAGAAGTTCTTGCCAGCCACTCTTTCCAGTACTTGATCAACGAATAGCAAGGGGAAGTGGTCCTTCTTAGTTGTTACGTTGAGGCAACAATAGTCAACACTTGCATGCCAGGATGTTGGTATCCGAGTAGATATCTCCTCTCCTCTGTCATTTGTAACCATAGTGAGCCCTAACTTCTTCGGCAATACGTGCATTCGACTCACCCATTTGGAGTCTAAGATGGGATAAATGAAGCCTACGTCACACCATTTCATGATTTCCTTCATGACTACGTCCCTCAAATTTGGGTCCAGTCTTCTTTGAAACTCGCAGAAAGGCTTGGCATCTTATTCCAAGTAGATGTGGTGTGAGCATAGAGCAGGATTTATCCCGTGGAGATCTGAAACATGCTAACCAAGTGCCTTATGGTTCTTCTCTAGAATCCCGACTCTCGAGATTCTGGCTCTATGTTCAGCCTGTTGTTGATGACTGGATACATGTTTTCTGCACCAGCAAGGATAGCATACTAGAGGCCTATCGGAAGGGGCTTCAATTCAAGTTCTAATCTGGACGGCTTCTCGATCACTTCTACAACTGTGTCGATTGGAGAATGATCTGCTGGACTATAGAGGCAGTGTGAACCTTAGTGTCATGTTGATCTTCTAATGATGTGCCGAACAGATCCGTAATGCACTCATTGTGTTCAGGCTGGAGTGAATCATCTGAATCAAAAAGATGCATCAACAAATCTCCCAAATGTCGTCAGAGCTTGCATCGATTGTGCTATCCATGTCCTCCTCAAGAGAGAGGATTTCCTGTATCCATGGGTCATTTAAAGAGAGTGGCGTGTCTCTAATCTCTACAATGAAGTCACATTCTGCTTCAGGTGGTGCTGCATCATTTTTATCAGTTACAACTTTAGGCTCGTTGATCATGTCTATTGTAATTCTGTTATTGTTTGAGCTGAAAGTGATCTTCCCAGAACCATAATCAGCCATGACCTCTGAAGTGCATAGGAATGGTCGGCCTAGGATAATAGGAGTCAGGAGTAAGGGTGTGGGGGAGTCCATATCAAGGACTACAAAATCAACTGGAAATTGCATGTCACGCACCTTTACCACGACATCTTCAAAAAGACCCCACGGTCGCTTAATGGATCGATCAACAAACTGAATGATCATTCGTGTCTGCTTGATAGGACATAGCCTGAATTCTTGCAATAATGAAGAGGGTAGGAGGTTGATGGAAGAACTATTGTCAAGCAATGTTCGCTTGAAGACTTGATCAAAAATCTCACAACTGATTAAAGGTGATCCTTTGTCTGGTTTCTTTTCTGGAAGATTGTTGATGGTTGTGATTGTAGCCATGGGAAAAACATGCTTTTCTACCAGTCAGTGTATGTTGCTACATACTGGAAAACACTTGTTTGTACATCCCTCCTTCAAACCTTTCTTTACAGCGGGCATGTATTCCATGGCTTTCATCAAAGGAATCTCAACAATCATATTATTAATTTTATCAACAAGTTTAGGATCAGATAATGCACTTTTTCTTTTTGCATTTTTTTTAGAATTTTCTATTGCTTCAAGAAAAGGAATATGGACCGTACTGAATTCAAAAATATAGTTTTTATTTACAACAAAATCCTTGTCCACAATATTATGTACATCTGTATCACAAAAAGGAGTAAAAGCTGGAAAAGAAGATGCTGGTGCTGGTGGACAAGCAAAATGTGTGGCCACCGCTCCACTGGCTAGCGTAGAATTGACTACCGCTGGCGGCTCCACCATGGATGGCTTGGCTTTATGTCGACTGAGAACATCTTTTTGATTTTTTTGAATTTTCCGATTTTTTGGTGTTTTTGCTGATGGTGGCGGAGATGAATGGCAGTTGGCATGGCTCCACGTTCTTCTTCTTCCTCACTCGTCCCTGTAGCTGGCACGGCTGAAGCAGACGATGACGATTCAACTATCAAAGCTTTATTCTCCACATGACTTGCTACAGATGGAGGTAGATTCCTAACTCTCGTGAGAGTGACATCATTAGATAAAGCAATATTATACTAATCTGACTCTACGAGTACATAGTGAACATCACATTCTACGTGCTCTTTTCTTTTGAAGCTATTGGGACTTGCTTCGACCTGCGCCTGAATGGAAGTTTTGGTGGCGGTCAGGTTGTCTCTAGATTCTTTGTCATATATGCTAGGTCTTTTGCAAGTTGGGCCAAGCAATCTAGGTTTGGGTTCATAGGACTTGCCTCAGAAGGTTCAACATGCATACCACGTTGTGGCTGATTGTTCTGTGGATGAGGTTGAGACTGCTGATGTGGTTGAGGAGGTGGAGGAAGCTAGTACTGCTGGTAGGAGGGAGGAGTGTAATGTTGAGGTGGTGCAGTTGTGTATTGATGGTACAGTTGTGGATAGCGGTACTGTGGCTGTGAATACTGCTAATTTTCCTTCATTGATGTCGGTACGTGTGGAGGCTGGTGATTTTGAGGTGGAGGTTGAGAGGATTGCTGATAACGACCAACCTGGGGTCGGTGATAAGCCATGATGGCTGGTGGCTAGCCCTGTGGGTGTCCGGTAGGACGGGATAGTTGTACGTCATTAATCCTTACACCATTGACTTCCTAAATCAATGGTGATGATGGAAATACTATATCGGAAGGTGGAAGAAAGTCAGGCTGGTAAACTACCATCTGCTGCTGCGGTAGGCCTAGATCAAGTGCTTGCACGTAGTACACGTGTTGGACTACCGATGGATGCTGACTTAGTTGAGGCTATTGTTGCGATGATGGCTCGTCCTTCTTCTCAACAGGAGTCTCTGTAGATGGTATTGATGACTGGACAGAACTGATGGTGCTCACCAGCAGCTCCAACTGCTTGGTGATCTGGTCCGGCTTGTCTAAGTGTTGCGTCCTCTTTTCAATCACAGAGAGCTTCTCGAGATCCTGTGACCTCTTCTCGATAATATCAACCTTTGAGAGATGGCCCTAAATGATGTTGAGGTTGGAACTATCATCTCTCCTTGTGTCACGAGACACTATCATGTGTACTTGCTTCTAGAGGACTTGTGGTTGCTTTCGATGGGCACGAGATGAAGAGAGGGTGGCCTCTCCTTCGGTTGTTTCTTCAAAAATCTGTCAAACTACATCTTCATCCTTGTTGAAATGAGATCCCCCACAGGTTGCATCGACAATCCTTTGGCTCTCTACGTTCAGTCCCCCGAAAAAGTGTTGGACCAAACTAGTCCTCGGTATCTCATGATGGGGGAACTTCTTCAGCAGGTTTATGAATCGCTCCCAGGCTTCATGGATAGTTTCATGGGAACCCTGAGAGAGGTTACTGATCCTAGCTCACATCTGGTTTAGCCAACCAAGAGGGTAGAATTTGTGTAGAAAGGTGGATTTCAGTTTCTCCCTCGTCGTCACGACCTTTCCCAAATGATTGACCTAGTTTAGGGCTTGTCATGCGAACTGAAGGGGAATGCCCTCATCTTCACTACATCCAAGGGAACATTGGGTTAGCGGGTGGTTCGGTTGATGCGTGAGAATTGTTGTAGGTGAATGAATGGCTCATTGTTGGTGTTTTCATGGAATGATTGTAGAAGAGCAAGGAACTGAGGCTTGAGCTTGAAGTGAACATGTACCGGTGGAATGCGGATCCACTCGGTCATCTAGTTGTCTCCAGGATTATATGTCTCCCTTACGGCCCGTTTGTTATGCTGAAATAGAGGTGGGAATGGAATCTCTATTCCTCTGTTGATTCCATTCCCGTGTTTGTTAGATCATAGTAAGGCATGAATAATGATTACAATGGAAATAGGATTCCCTCATATATATGAATTGCCATTCCTAGGTACCCCTTAGGAATTGAGATTCCATTCCTTACAAATGCTAAAATATATTCCTCTTCAATATTTTTTAATTATTATATTCTTGTTATAAATATATGGTTAGCGACATGGATATGCGTTTTTCTTTTTTAGATATTGTTTTGGATACCGACATGAATATGATTTTTTTTAGACATGGATATATGGACACTAACATGATATAAATATATATATGCAAAAAATTTGGATAAGTTACACATATATGCATATATGGATACTAACATGGATATGGGATTTTATTGTGGATACAGATATAGATATGATTCAATCTTTTGGATAAGAATTCCAGCAGATAAGGATACATATATATATATATATAATATCTATTATATGGATAAAACATATCAGATATGATTTGTTTTGCGGATATGGATAGGAACATGGATGTGTTTTTTCCAGATATGGGTATGTACTGGGATATATAATTTTTTCTAAGGTTTTGGGGATCCTAAACCCAGGTGTAGGTAACTTTCCTACACCCACCCCTTTTTCTGTCAAAATTTTTTATTTTTTTGAAGTGGATCCTTAGGGGATTTGCTTATAATATTTAGTAGAATATGTGTTTCAAATTTTGCAATAAACAGACATTCCTAACATGTCCATAGGATAGGGTCGATTTCAACAAATCTGAGACCGTTAAAAATTGACCATCTTGATGGATAAGTTAGAAGTATCAAAATAGGTTGAAATTTGAATGACACGACGGTGACATATAGTGATATAAATTTCCTAAAGATCCATTTCAAAAAATAAAAAAAAGAGAGAAAACGGGGTGGGTGTAGGAAAGTTATCTACACCTAGGTTTAGGCTCCCTTTTCCCTTTTTCTAAAATGGATATGGATGCAATTTTTAATTGTTTTTTAAGGCATGCATATTCATTATATTATAGCGGATACATATATGAACATGGATACATGTTATAATTTCTTTAGAGATACAAATATGGACGTGGATGAGGATTTTTTAGCGGAAACGAATATGGACATGAAAATGGATTTTTATTTTTTTTTTGTAGCTATAGATATTGATGATACTGATACAAATACCATTTCTATTTTTATAGGATATGGATATGGGTTACATTTTAGTGGATATGTATACGGACATGGATATGTGTTTTTATTTTTTTGCGAATACAGATACCTATAATATTTTCATTTTTAGGATACGGATACATATATGGTAATAAAATATTCTAGCAGATACATATATGGATATATCAAATATATCAATTGCATGGTAATTTCTATGTTAATTTGTCTATTGTTTTCTTATATGAAATATACCAATTATATGAAAAAATAAATTGGATGATACCGGTTATTTTTTCTATTTAATGAAATATATTAGGAATTGTAAAGGAACGTGTCTCATAAGAAATGTTTCAATTCCTAATATGCACCAAACAATGGAATGGAAAAACGCATTCCTTTCCATTCCATTGTCAATTCTACTCTTGTCTTGATTCCATTCCATTGCAATTCCTTTCCTACCAACCAAATAGTCCGTTAAAGTAGGTTTTTGCCTCCCATATTCTGGTTCTTACTCATCTAGTTCATCACGGGGTCTGTCTCCTCTTCCTTTTGTCAGTATGTCTCCTCCTCTCGCTAGTCTATTCCATAGATCGTTCATCATATCTTGAAATGTAGTCTGTACAAGGGGTTGCTCAGTCAGTTGTCGTTGTATGGCTAAGATGAAAGCCAGCTACAGACTGTTCACCTGGTTCTGATCTTGCTACTGACCCTGCTCAGTCTAGGAAGGTGGTTGTTGTCCCTTACCCTATCCTTGGGGAGCCATTTATGGGTTTGAGTCCAAAGAGATAAATTCTTTATTTGGATCCAGGATTGGGGTTGGCTTCTATCTGAAATGTGAAAAAGTCTCAATCAGACCACTTGAAATTGAATCCCTGCTGCTAAGATGAATATAGAGATAGGGTCAATCTAAGAGTGTCGTGAATGAAAAACATGTAGACTGAAATCAACTCCAATTCATAATGAGGAATGTGGGGCAAAAGTGTCCCTAATTTATTGGGTAGTCAAAGAAAAGAAGATCAGGGTCTAAAGATCGGTCTGCAAAGTCCAGACTGGGTTCTTGAGAATCATCTCGAATTATTGACAATGACGAGTCTATGGAATCGATGTAGACATCGGCATAGTCCCAGTTGAACCATCCATGGATGTCCATCATGAAACAAAAAGGAGGTTGGTGATGGAGGAAAGATACAACGGTCAATGAGAAACAAAACGGAGTGTAAAATAGTAGAAAGGCTCGAACTGAGCGGGGTCAAAAGGAAGACACCTATAACAAAATTTGCAGAAACGTATGGACTTCATCTTTGAACCTTAATCTAGATCCCTACAGACACAATCCAAAAGTGGGTTCACCAACTCACACCATGTGAAGCCGTGAAGTATCAACTATTTTTTATTTTTTCAATTTTAGAGTTATTATTTCATGCATATCTTTTAACACGTCCTTAGCACGCTAACCCTATAGGAGACAAAGTATTGCTAGAAAAGTATCCCGTACTTGTCTTCCTCCTTTGTAACCTGTAGTATGCACTTTTTCAGGTCCTTGTAACCCTTCTTGGATCCCTACTCAACCAAAGGAATAGAGAGAGGAAGCTTATTGGAGAAACCACTACATAGGTTCTCGCTCGCAATGGAATTACCCTTAAGCGTGCAAGAACCTACTCAGATGGAAATCGATGAGACAAACACACTCGTGAGAGCATGGCCTAAGCTCAGTACTTCAGACCATGTCGATATTTAACAAAAGATGGGAACACCATCGTTGACAAGGCCCTACTCAATCATGTATGATAGAAGCACCATTACTTCAGAAATCTAGTCGATACACAAGACAATTACACACTAGATTTTGTCTCTAATCCTTAGCGGGTCGTGCCTTGCTCATGGGAGGGGTTTTGCTCCCCTCTTAAGATACTTGAAAATAATGAGGCTTGATGAACCCAAGATAATGAAAGTCCATTACAAATTTTAATTAAGGTCAAAGTTTATTTAGTAGTCTCCTGTTTAATTTTTTCGGGTTTTCACTTTTTTTCGATCCTTTTGCTTACAAGCGCTTAACATTTTTGTATATTTTCATTTGTCCTAGGTGATTGAAATCAGAGGGAGATAGCAGAAAAACCATGCAAGCCGATTCCATGATGGAAATCTCACCATTGAATCTAATAATGCATGCTGAGTTAGAGAACTTACAGTGCTTCCCAGCTCTCTCCATGCGATATGCAAAACATAATTTTTAAATCTAACTACATGGCGGTGTGCAATTGCCAAATCGCCCTAAATAGTAGTTGTTATTAACCGTAAAGAACCAATTGTTAATTATTCAGAAATGAGACCAAAGTCTGATCTTCGATGCCAATCGGTGCCCAGTACAACAGGTCTACAAGCGATGTATACGACCTCTCTCGGCGTGTGGTCTCAAATCCAAATAACTAACAATTATTAATTTGGCTAGATAATGTAAGAGACTATAGGTACATGCATTCTTATTAGGTTTTGGTGGTAATTAGCTAGGTAAGCAACCTAAGTCTAGGTGCTCCATGCACATAAAACAAATAAAAAGAAGGCGGAAAACTCAAAATAGCGGGAAACAAAATAAAAGAAGGCGATAAAACATGAAAAACTACGACGAGGCCCCCAAGTGTATAGACACCTGAGTACTGAACCTCGCTACGGAGAGTAGTATCCAATTCTTAATTATTACAAATTATAATTGTCTTTCGTTCACCAATAAATAAGTAAATAGATCTAAGATATCTCTATGCTAAGTCTCTTCTCCTTGCTTCCCTTGTGGCCTCTCCAACTTGTTAAAGGGTGAAGATCAGTCTCCACCAAGCATGACTGCATCGGCCACCTAAGAAGCCCTCCTCGCGTAGCGGGCCCTCACAATAAAGTCACAAAGAGATTCATATTAGTACAGATAATCAAATAAAATCAAAATGAGCTATATACAAAGAATAATTGATATGATATGGAAAAACAAAATTAATTATTAATTATATCAAAAAATCTATAAATAAGCAATAATGGCTACACATGATAATATGCTCATTGCTCCTCGGCAACGATGCCATTTGATGAGAGAGATCTGTAGAGGGTCGTTGGTTTCACAAGGCGAAATCGCTGTTGGTCTATTGACCACTCCGTAAACCCCAATCGATCAACAATCAATTCACGAATAACTCAAGCAATGAATAGCACAAAATCTGAATAAAAATTTATTATTTTCTACAACTAAATGTATAGCAAGTAAGTATATAGAGGTCTAACCACAGAGAGCAAAAATTGGTAGCCTACGGTTATTTGTGACCAAATAGCATTATGTATAGGCATATTACTCATTATCTATATACATAAATATATATAGATTTATATTTTGTGGGTTTCTAATTTTATATATTCATTTATATTTTTTGTTTTAGTTTTAAATTTTTATATTTTTTTGGGTTTTTAGATTATTATATTTCCTTTCTATTAAATATAGAATACAACATATATAAGGCTATATATAATAGGTAATATGATATGCAAATAACTAAAAATTGAAGAATTAAATATTTTTGGGTTTTAAATATATTTTCTATTTTTATGAATTTTTGGAGAATTTTGCTAATTTTTTACATTTATAAAGTCAAAAATACCCTAAAAACATATCTAAAATACTAGGCTGAGATTGAAAAGGAGAATAAAAATAGAAATTTAAGCCTAAAGTTTTCTAAATCAATTTTAATATATATATATTAACATAGAGAAAAATATAAAATAGAAAAAACTATTTTGGGGTAATTGAGGATTTTTTAGATTTTTGTAAGGTTTTGGGGGGGTTCAATTTTTAAGTTTCCTTTTTTCTATTTTTTAGTGATTTTTGTTCTGAAGGCTAAATCACTTAAATAAATAAAATATATTTTTTGGGAATTTTTCAAAGAAGATTTTAAATTTTTTTGTATTTTATAAGCCTGATTGGGGTGAAAACGTGCTCATTTCATTTTAATAAATAACAAAAAGGTCAAAATTTCTCTATGCGTTCCCATCCTAACGTCTCCATGTGACATTTTTACTCTCCTCCCTAAACAACACTTCTACATATGGCGGTGCAAGATTTGGCTCTAACGATCCCATGCAAACTTCGCCATGCCACTTTGAGTCATCTGATTATCGAGGAAGGCCTCTTGATGGTTCGTGGATGTCACCAAATATCGGAGATGATGCAAGATAATCTAGATGTTGATACCGATGTCTATTCGTCAAAAGAGAAACTCTACATCAGAGTATTCTCCAAATCTCGATCATTGAAGGATGTAGTACCTACTAGTGTTAGGAAAAGAAAACCAAAGCAATGGAAATGCATGTGTGCATTATGTGGGGCGGAATGACATCCTGTCAAAGTGTAGAAGAAGAAGGCTACGTCAGGTCTTGACCACCATGAACGGAGGAGAAGGAGGAAGGTGATTGGAGGGATGGAGAAAGGATAATGTTGAACGATAACTCCTGCGTGCATCTCAAGAACAAGGAAGATCAATCCATGGCAACATTTGACGATATATACATGTACAATTTATTAAAAATCAGAACAAAATAAAGGAACACTAAACCTATACCTGATTACCCAGATTTGGAGTAGGTCACAGGGATGGGTGTAGTGGCTTGGGGGCAATGTTCTCGATGCCTGGTCTTCGCTTCATACCTGGGCAGCAACGTCGAGAAGTTCGAACATTGGCCTATTGGCGATGTAGCTCGGCTATTTTAGCCATGGGATCAACACCGGAGCAATTTCTCCATTATAGCCATTCAAATCTCCATACCTTTGTCATGGAGAGAAGATGATGGCTAGGAGAACACTCACGCAAGGGTGGACAAATGATGCCTACGGTAGTGAGGGGTTATTTGAAGGAAATGAAGATGGAGGTTAGCATCTCTAGCAATGATTTTAACCTCCTGATGATGCAAGGAACTTAGATGGATAAGGAGGTTAGGGTCTGGGCGAAGATAAGGTAAGCTAGAAGAGGGATTTAGTGTGGTTGAATGATGGAGTAGGTTACGGGAGAGTGGTGTACTACGGAGATAATGGGTGGTTACACACGTTGAAAACTTTCAAGAGAGATGGACGGAAGTTGAAGATGAGCTTTGGCCGTTGGATGGAAATCAAAGTGCTCAAATTTGTGCACACAACTACGCTCTAGAGACATATGTTTAATGCTAATCAAACAACCCCAAAAAAGTGGATATGGACTAGTAGCCGCCGACTGATCAAGATGATCAGACGACTGAAATGAGAAGCTGGTGGTAAAACAGGAGAGGGCCATGTAGCGGGCATTTGTGAGGCCACATTGCCCAATCAGAATTAAGAAAAAATAGAAAAAGAAAGATAACTAGAAATAAAATAGTTATGATTTGAATCAAGAAATGATGAACATGTAGGCAGCTGTAGATCTCATGAGATCTACAACCTTAATGTAGAAGTCAAAGAGATCAGAAGTCGTATATACATAGATAAAAATGAAACAAGTAATTAAAATAATAAAAACAATTTCCTTTTCTTTTTTTTGGATTTTGGGAGGATCTAATTCTTTTTCATGAGGAACCGGATGTGTTTAAGGCGATGTATTCCTAAGGAGGTATACAATAGTGTCCTCACTCTGTGCCATTCCTTAGGTGCAGGAAGACATCATTCAGGAAAGAGACATCGTAGAAGGTACTTCAGAGTGAATTTTGGTGGCCGACTCTTACTAGAGATGCTTGCACATTTGTGAAGAGTTTCCCGGATTTTCAGACAGCCGTTGGGACAATTGGTGCTAGAGATGCGATGCGTATGCACCAGTTATCATTTCTGAGATCTTTGATGCATGGGGCATAGATTTTATGGGACGTTTCTCTCCAACAATGGCTTTGAGTACATTCTACTCACTGCAGATTATGTTAGTAGATGGGTGGAGGCTTTACCTGCACGAATCGTTGACCGCAAGGCAGTGTGCAGGTTCCTGAAGGAACAGATTATATCATAGTATGGTATTCCACATATTCTCATTTCAGACGGGGGTAGCCATTTCATTAATAAGGAGGTGAAAAGCTAGTGAAGAACTATGGCATTGATCGCAGAATCTTAGAGCTGAGGAATGAGAGACAAGATAGGATAGAGGAGGAATTGAATGTAGGTGGGAATAGGGGAGGAGGAAATCCATTAATTGAGCCAGGAGCTAAGCCTACACTTTAAGACTCATGTAATCCAGGTGAAGGACAGACCAATACACGGATTCAACTACCTGTGATTCATGAGCACTTCGAGCTTAGGTCCATAATTTTACCTCTACTCCCATATTCCACATACATGTTAATGAAGAAACTTATGTACACCTCCAATAGTTTGACAGCATATGTGGCACCATACACTACTCTAACATCCCATTAGAGATAGTGAAGATGACAACCTTCCCTTTTAGCCTTATGGATAAGCCATTATATTGGACTAATCATTTAGGAATGGTTGTTAAGTCCTGGGAAGAATTGAGATCTACATTCTTGAGCAAGTATTATCCCCTAGGACGATGAATCAAATGTGGTCATTGATTGTCGATTTCTCCCAAATGTCCCATGAGACTATTAAAGAGGCGCGGGAAAGATTTGAGGATTTGATGAAGAAATATCCCCATCACGATATACTAATGACAATCTATGTGTAGAATTTCTTTGGTGGTTTGAACATTAAGAACCAGAGGTTGGTAGGTGTTGCTTCTGGAGGGTCCCCACTTCAATAAGGATAAGGATGTCCATTATCAAATTTTTGAGGATATGGTGGAGAGCTCTGCAGCTCTTTCTTTTTCATGTACTTTTCAGAAGCATCTTGGTCCTTCCTGTAGTACCTCACAAGGCTGTCAATATGACATCTTCACATGTTGTGGATAGGATGGATAGTTTAGATCTGACCATTACAAGAAATCACCATTCCAAAGTGGACATAATAGAGAAACGATCCAAGGAGCTTGAGAAGCTACAAGTGATTGAATAGAGGACAAAGAAACTGGATAAAGTGGATGATATCAAAAAGCATCTGGAGCTTCTTGTCAGTACGATTAGTGCATGTCAAAGTGTGAATGCTGCAACCGATACCTATACTCATGAGTAGACTTCTTCCACATCAACAAAGCAGAGTACCGAAGGACCGTCTATAGTTCAGCATGTGTACAATGTGTAGACCCCGGATCAAGTCTCGTAGCAGTCACAAAAGATTGTACCGTACTAGCGGGAGCCTCTTTACATTCTTGAGTAGTAGTCTCCACCTCCACCTCTCAATCAAGAGGTGAATGACATTTGGTTCGATGGAAAGCGCAACAAGTGTTGACCATCAGGGCAAGGTCAGTTGGATTCACAGCAGAGTCAGAGACCCATCCACCATTATCAGGGAGGGAGATCACATCCCCAACACCAGCAGCTATAACCTCATTACATGTCTTCACCACACTTTCAGAACTAGAGACATGGACAACAACAGGTGAAGTATGTATGTTTTCATTTGCCCTATTATCAGCAGCAGTCTGCATCTTATAGACAATTTTCACATCCTCCCTCCTCCTCATTATCAGAAATCATATTCTAGATATCAGCATCCTCAACATTACCAATCCCAACAACAACCAGTCATTGAGCATTTAGAGGCACAATCGGTGAATCTCGCACTAGATCAGCTTGCATTGCTGATGAAGAATATAAATGACCTGACTCACCATCTTGGCGACCTGACCACCTCCTAGACATTGATTCCAACCCATATCAAAGACAACCCCAACAATTTCTGATGCAAGGAGTAGGTAGCTCATGACCCGCCCAACCCCCGAGACAGGTATGTCCCTTGATTTTACTTATTTATCTAACGCCATTCATCTTAGGAGCAGTAGATGATTACAACTGCCCACATAACAGTTGGGATTGGTTGAGAGAGCTTCACCGACTTCATCATCTTCTTAATCAGTTGAGAAGCGATCCGGTGTAGCAGATCAAGATCTTGGAGTTTAACCATCTTCTTCTTTTCAATCAACATCACCATATTCTACATCATTATGCAGAAAAGACCAAAAAGATAATAAATAATGATGCATTTTCAAGTCAACCATGAAGGAGAACATACCCGTCGTGGAGTCTTCTTCTGCACTATCAGACCAAGTATCCCATCATGTTTTTCCTTTTTGTTTCATCTACTCGTTTATTGGATAACATTGTACAAACTTATTCTAGTTGTCCAATTGTACATGATGACTTTATTTTGAATAAGAGAAATGAGCAGTATGATGTTTCTTCAGATTCTGTTCCATTTCCATCAGCTAAGAATAAAACTCAAAAAAACTAAAAATTAAAAACAGCACTATCTGATCTTAGAGTGGTAGAGATATTTCAGAACATCTTTTTAGAGACACCACTCCTTAAGGCCATGGAGTACATGCCCGCAGTGAAAAAAAGGAATGAAAGAAGCATGTACGCAAAAGCGTCAACCAAATCAGAATATACGAAAGAAAACAGAAAATCACATCTTAACCATTGCCATAGTTCTTGCCATTAGCAACCTCCAGCCTAAAAAGAAGGATAAGGGAGTACCTCACGTCCATTGCCACATCTTTGATCAAAAGTTTGATCATACTCTTCTCGAAAGCGGATTCTCCATTAATCTCATGCCATCCTCGCTACTCACTGAGTTTGGGTTGGGGCCTCTTAGATCCACCAGGGTGATCTTTCAATTTGCTGATAGATCAATCAAGAAGACGAGAGACATTTTAGAAGATGTTATTGTAACGATGCATGAATGATATTCTCAGACGATTTTGTTGTCATGGATAAGGGCACCTGTGCACCATTAGTCCATACCTTGATCATACTTGGTCGGTCATTCCTTTCGAATGGCAAAGCGATAGTTGATTATGCTACTGGAGAGATCATCTTTCACTTCATTCGTAATAAGGTGAAGATTAAGACGATTCCCGATCCAAGGCCATTACCGCCACCAGCAACAGATGAGAGAGAGACAGTTACACCAAGTTCTGAGATCTATGATTTTCTTGCTTAGTTTCAAGATACTGATCTATTCATTGATTTAATGGACATCCATGAGTTCCTTTCTCAAAAGAACATTCTGGAAAGCATAGTCTCCTTGAGTTCCCTCGTTGATCGTTTAGAGTTGTCAGCTGATGGACAGTTTGAGCTGTATTCTGAGGATCTTTCAGAGTTTTCGGAGGTACATTCTGAGATTCCTGAGATACATTCTTTTGTTGAGATTACTGATGAGATACCTCATACTGCTATTTCTAAGATAATTGTTGAAATTCTGAACATCCTCATGAACCATTCCTTTCTGATTAGAGATCATTCATTATAGACCTTTCTCAGATTTTACATGCTGAGCCTACAGTAGCCATGGTGGATAGTACACATAATGCATATCAGATACCTTCTACCAGTGCAGTTGTAGAGGTTGTCACAGAGCA